>JARBWI010000328.1:1290000-1890000 GCA_037576405.1 Campoplex capitator
TAAATCCATTCTGTAGATCGTTTACGTCATTCGTATAGTCTTGACGCAGATACAGGCGTAACTCTGAGTAAAAACCACGTACGACGCGGAATACTCAACGGTGCGCATTCAAAACAAAAAAATCTTCATGTCCGAACACCGCGATAATATGGAATTTACAAGTCTCACTTTCCGTATTCCGTAAAAAAATCCATTTATTTTTTGATAAAATCGTTGAAATTTCCTTTTACTATTCCTGCCACGTTCAATTGTAATAGTATCATCGTGTCATCATTGCTGCTCGCTATGGAAAAAAAAATTATATGAATTTACGTGATACCAATTGAAAACTTGGATGAGGAATAATACGCCGGACCCGCAAAAGTGCGTTTGAGGCTTCGATGGCTTTTTTTTTTTTTTTTTTTTTTATTTCCAGAAAATTCCACTATTTCTATAGAAATACATTGTCGAAATATCTGCGAAATTTTTTTCTACCAATGGTAGAGCAATTTTGAACGAGCCATTTGTTTTTTCGCGTTATATACTTGGTTTTTTTTGTCGATACACCTTAGCGCTAAGAATTTTTTTTTTTCCGCATGAGGAATCTTTCTTTGCTTTATTGCGATTATGGAATTTACATTTGTAAAAAAATTAAACAATTTGTGAACTCTGAATTCTGTTAAAAAATTCAATTATAATTTTTTTTCGTTATCACACTCAAAAAGTACCATGAAAAATCAATATTTTGAAGAAAAAAAAAGTTCGATTCCGTCCATTTTTCGTAGAGTTATGAGCTTTTGAAAAAAAAATATCTCATTAGGCAGTCGAGGGAAAATTTTGAAAAAAAAAAGGCTCATTCGATACATAGAACATTATAAAAAAATGTTGAGCCAATGATGAAAAAAAAATGTAAGGTTCTAAAGTGGCTGATTCGGCGTGGAATGCCCCGTATGTGACTACCTGTGAATACATGCACGCACATATGAATCGGCGTGTGTTGATTCCAATTCGTCGAAACGGCACGTGCCTCCGTGAAATCTAGTGCATATGCATTTATTCTCAACATACATAATACATTGTATCGATCATTGAATCAATGAGAAAATAAGGTAAAAAGTCATTCCCATTCTGGTCAATACCGATTGAATTGTAGATGTAAACAATCGAAAAATATATATCAGCGGTGGATCCGAAAATCGCGCGATTTATATGCAAATAAGAGAATATGCCTGTCAAAACCTCGAGTCCCCATGTTTTCACAGAGATTTTCGGGCGCTCGCCTTATTCATTATGATTTTCAGTGTTCTCGCATCATATGTTCGACCGGCTTATTATTTGTTCTCTCGCGTGTTTGATCAATCTGGTCGTTGTGCAAATATTCCATCGAATTATTTGAATAAAGAACTCTTCGAGTCTGCGTCCGAAAACAAACAAAAAATCCAAGGCTCGTACCACTTGTTTCGCATGTACTATATTTTCCCCTTTTTTTCGCTTTTTTTTAGGTTATGTTCTTTATACTTTTTCTTTGATCTAAACTTGAAATATAGGTTATGAAAGATTTTGAAACAATATTGTATGCGTCGATTCGATTTATTATTCGTGATCCGGGGCGAATCGCTTTTCGCGGCCTCGCAAACACCTCGACTCGATATTATACAGTCGAATGCTACTAATTCGAGCGATACACAACGCGCGCGGGCGCGCGCGGTACTAATAGCGAAGATGTTATTTTGCCGTGTAATAGATTCGTTTCGGTCGTCGTCGTCTGGTTCGCACGATGCAGTTGGCACATATGCCCGAAACCTTTTAGCCCCTGCTCGAGAACAATCGAGTGCACTGGGTTCACCTTTTTGTAACATCGCGCGCGCGCGCTTGACGAAGCTCCCTTTCGTGTCGATGGCAACTTCATATGCATGCAACATTTATTAAGTTCCCTCGGATGAACGTACCGCGGTGAATCGAATTATCAATATTCGCATCTGAATTAGAGTGATGAATTGCAATTTGTTAAGCTACTCTTGCGACTGTTTTCAATTAATTAGGTCAACCGGACACGTTTGGAAACGACACGAGAGCGGAGGTGAGTGAGAGGCGGAAGCAGACTGTGAGCAGCAGCTCGAGAGTCAATAACCTCTCGACCTCTATAATCAAATTGAAAACTACTTTGTAGAATGGAAAAAAAAAAAAAACAAAAAAACAAAAAACGCTAGAAAAATTCCAAGTAGCAGATTATTGACGGAGGCCTTGAAGCACGCACGATACATTTTTTGACTCCTCCGGCTATAGTTGCGGTTTGTAATCGACGCAACGAAAAATAAAGATGAAAAATGGTAGAGGGATCGAACGATCTGTGATTTCGTCATATTCGTGCTCGCGCGCAAACTTTCTCTTTGATAATCAACACTCTTGTGTTACGATTTTCGATCGCACGAATTCCGTGAAATAAAATTTAGCGGCTGAAAAATGCCTTGAAATTCGAAATAACATCTGTGTCACAATCGATCGTACCAACGGCAGTGGTTAAATGACGGAAGAGTAAGAAAATAATGAAATAAGTTGTTTAATCGTCAATTACAGGGGTGGAACGGCGGGGGGAGCTGAGCTTCGATGTTTGTAGTCTGTAGCCGGACGCACGCGGTGTGTCTGAGCCTTCTAATGCGTTTAAGGGTTAATCGGACTGGCGGCAGGGCTACCGGCGCGACAAATACAAAGAAGCCTCTTTTTTTTTTCTTTCTCCATGGCCCTATAGGCGCCCCATGGAACTATATCGAGAGAGCTGTACACGTATATTGTACAATAGAGAAACTCGTGTTACGGGAGGGTGAAAAAACATTTTGTACAATCCCGTATTATCTGACTTGACCTTGCACGTCACTATATATGTGAACATCGAATGATCTTCTCGCCTGAGCTTGGACTTGAACTTCGTATCGATGAACGGAGGTCAAGAGATAAAGATCCTATGTATTAACGAACTCAACGTTATTATATGTTCATCTGGTATATAACGAGTCTTACGACTTGAGCCACTCGTACGATTGACATTTTTTAAAACAACAGAAAAAAAATGTTTATCCCCGTGCAGACTCGGCGGATGCGTGTCTCGCGTAAACAAATACGCACATCTATCTGCAGCTCCGGCGTCTGCTGTCCCGCCGAGCAACTCGCCGAGGTGGGGGTAAAAATTTAACCAAGTTTCTGCTAATTTTTAACTTTATTCTTTACGACTTTAGTATACAAATATTAAGTTTTGTAACAAATGCATCCGGTACTTTACGAGAGTATTTTCGTATAAACTATAGCTACAGGTGTAAGATTAAGCTATTTCGCCGCAAGTACCTTGAGACTTGTGTATTTGTTTGTTTTGTTTTTATTTGAATAACACGATTGGCTCTCGTCAAGCTCAGCTTATATGACATGTCGCCGCATGACGACGACAGGCGCGATGGAGCCGGTGGGTTTTTTATCGAGTAGTTTTCCAAACCGTCTGTGTCACGTGACGTGTGCGATTATCGATATCGTATGTAGATTCGAACGACGAAGATCGAACGAGGCAATGGTGATGTATACGGTATTTAAAAAAACGTCGCATCCAGCGAACCGCGTACAACACCTACAGCCTACACAGTGTACGACGTAAACATATACCAATGATGCTATTCTATTTTTATTTTACCGGTAAAATTTTATTACCGTTACTTACCTTTGACACCGCGCGCCACTTGTCAAAACGTTTTTTTTTTTTCGAGCGGTTATATTGTAACAAGCATGGATGACTTTTTTCTTTGTATGTAGCCTGAAGTATATTAGCAATTTCGCAATTTGCGACGATAATGAATAAAATATATTGAAATAAAAAAAAATAAAAATGATTATTAAATATAAAAAATTGATAACAGTCAATATGGCGAGAGCTCTTTTTGATTTTGCTCAAGAGAAGTGCTGAAAACCGTCATCAAACTACTCGATTTATATGCATATCATCCTCTGTACGATAAACTTCTACATTTCGAATGAAATTACTCTGAAAGCTATGCCCGAAAAATCATCTTTCAAAATGATGAAAATCGCAGGTGAGTACCGCTCTCTAAATATTTACCTTTCCTTTTTCTCTTTCAAATGATCAAATGGTATTAATTATGCGCACATTTGAGTATATGGAAAGAAGATATTCATTTGCATCCAGAATTATTACAGAAAAAAAAGTGGCTGGCGCATGAGATCGATACAAAAACTGAAGCATTTGAGTTAGCATCGAGCCAAAATGGTAATAGCGTATTTGATTATTCATAGGAACTAAACCGCATGCGCTTATTTCAAAGAACTTTGATAGAAAAAAAAAAAAAAAAACTGCACCTTTCTGCATTGCAAAAAGACCGGCATAGTAATCGTAATGTAATTATGATTAATGTATGATATATCTGTGAAAAATTTGCCACTAGATAGCGTCAAAATCGCTCTTTTTTGAAAGCCACTATGCAAAATCATAAGGCACAGACTCACAAATGATTCTTATTTATGGTCTCGGGGATATTATTGCTGGATTTTCAACAAACAAACAAATAAATAATTCGACGCTACAAATGGATCGTAAAAGTTTGACGAGACAAAACTTGATGTTTTTTATTTAAACTGTACAATATAAGTAAAATTTGAAGATCTAGGCAAGAGGGATAGGCTTCTATTCGGTGCCCTTTGATTTGGGTTTGCCCCAGTCTTCCGACACATAAGTCAACAAGTCTGTAAGTCCGTCAAATTCAGTTCGGCTCTGAGGTGGATTGTTTTTTGGTATTGTTGGCAAAATCGAAGCCATTTTGAGTCGAAACTCTTGAAAATTATTGGCACCTGAGAGTTTCCATATGCCATAGACGATAAGTCCGCATCCTCCTATCGCATAAACGCTACCCCAACCGAGAGCTCTCAGAGCTAGAGAAGCTCCGCTTTCAGCTCTCGCTGTCGTACTACCTTTTATTCCAATGACACCTTCCTCAAAGAATTTTGGATCTTGTTTTCGAGCTGCCGATAAACTCGTACCGAATCCTATTATCGCCGAGATTCCCGTAACAGCGGTAAGAAATATTCCACCTACGAGTAACGACCTATTTCAAAATTTTACCTTTTTCAGGTTAACTTTTTTAAAAACCTTTAGTCTTATCATTCTGTATTGATCGGTTGAACTAACCGTAAATCTTTTCTTTTGTACCGTCGTCACTCGGCGATTTTCCTATTGACAACTTGTTAATTCCTATTTCATCACTAGTACTCGTATCGTTTAACATTACCAAAACATCACTGTTTGTCGCCATCTTTGAATTTTCAAAGTTATCGACATATATTCAAAAACGGACGTAGTTCTCGTTCTCGATGTCGTCGTCGCTGCCGCTGCTTCGTCGTGTGACAAATACGTTATTCGTCGCTAGAGTGCGCTCATTTTTTTTCGCAGCAGAATCGCCGCGAAAACGCACATTTTTATACCACGGACTCGTACCACGGTCGTACATACAGGTCTGGAAACGACAGTAGCATTGCATAGGCAGCATGTGGGCCTCTTAATGTCCAAGCTTTTTTTTCTCACCGCTGCCACGGCATGGCGCTGTGATAGGGGGATGTTACAAGCTATATACAGGCCTAATTTAAACCGTAATGTTCTCTCTTCACGTGTTCTCGATATTTATTTCGTCAAAAATTATATGGACGTGAACTTGGCCGTCCGACATGAACTTTTCAAAAGTTTTCTGATTTCAATCGTTTGTAGAGTATTGTGAGAACAAAATAAACGCTTGTGAGATGAGTTTATCGCGAAAAAATCAAAAATAAAAAGTAGCGTGAAGTTAGCCCGCCCATTCTACTTTTTTAAACCAAATGAGTCTAATTGTACGTAAATCAATGCGAAATCGTTTGTAGAACATGAATATTACAATAAAAATGTTTGTAAGACGCATATTTTTATGAAAAAGAAAAAACAAAATTTGCACAAGTTTTTCCGAACCAGTCAAGGAAACTGGTGTGTACCATACGGGTCGCAACTGATTTTTGAAATGCTAAAAACGATAAAACTGATTCATAAATGCGAAAGTATATGGATGGTCTGTTGAACTGATTCAGATGTTACCACTGCTGGTCTATTCCTAAATTTTATTTTATGAGGGATTATATAAGAATATTTTGGAATGTTAAAATGGAAAAATTCTACAGACCAAAAAAAATACAGTATTCATTCCTCATTTCATCAATCAATCCACGGTCAGTAAGAGAAAAAACATTTTATCCTTTAAAGATTAACGATTGAAATGGAAATCGAATTCTTTCAAAAATAATAGTTCAAATCAAAGAAAGCCCAACAGTTTGATACTGAAAATTGCTATGCACAGAAATGAAACCAATAAAAATGATGGAATTATGTACTCACTCGTCGATGTCTTGTTCCCCTCCTCAATAACGAACCTACCTTTGGCAAAACCGAAAAGTCCGCAATTCCGAAATAGTCCGCACAGTTAATATCCACTTCCGCGTTGCAGGACACTCATTGCAGTTGATTAATTTCCACTCGATTTTTCCCAAATCCTGCATGATTCTGAATTCAGACGAGCAGCAGCAGCGTCGTTTTGCCAACGTTGAAAACGATAGTTCATCATAGTTCAAAATTCAAATGCACTAATTCACACAACACCAATATTAACTTTTTACACTTCCGAGATAGCAAACGCGTGATTAAGACGTCAAAATTTTTTTTAATTTCCACGTCAACAAACTTTTGCACGGAATAAAAAAATCTATTCAATATTTCTTTGTTCCGCTAACTCAAAAAATGTATTTTTCTTGTGGCAATAAACTTTCTTTTCGCAATTGAATACGGTCGGTGACGAGTGACAGAAAGTGTTATGGCAACTGGTGCCACAGTTTCGTGGAAAATCGTGTGTGCTCACGTGGGTGCACGCGTGCACGGGCGCTTGCGTTCTATTGTACTATAGCAATTGCGATAGTAAAAACTATTCGCAATGCTGTACAATAGCTGCGGTTATACAAGCCTTGCGTGCATTGCGTTGCGTTGCACCGTTTGCAGCATCCGGGTAATATGCATGGACCTTGCCTGCGCGACTTCGATATGCGATACAGAAACTGTATCGCGTTCGGAAACAGCAAACTACAGAGTAGATTTATAGCTTTCGTTCCGTTATTCTTGCCGACAATCCCATGGCTTTACGGCCTGCGTGCGTTTGGTGCTTTGCGTTGCGTTGCGTGACTCGCATGTATGGTTGCATCTTAGCTCCGCTTGCGAACACGCGTGCGTGCGAGCATACACACGATTTTCGAAACTGTAACACAGCCGTCACTAGACTGTCCGTCACTCAAAGCCCTTACTCACGATGTCATTAATCGTGATTCGAATCGCTCAAATATTCAAAATAATTCATCCTATAATTTAGCACGAAAAATAATATCGTGGGCAAGAGGCTTTCCTATCGACTTGTCGAATATCGCTTGCGAGAAGAAAACTCATTGACAAAAGAAAAAAAAACATTGAAAATTCGTTACGATTGACAAACGAGCGAATTGTGTTTAACGACCCTAATATTCTGCTTTTCATAGCGTTTTCGTGCATGGTTTGTTTTCGAGAAATCGCGCATATTTTTAACCTCTTATTTTCGTGCATTTTTTATTTTAAAAAATCGCGCACATTTTCAAGCTCTAATTAACGGAAATTGCGATAAAAAATTATGTAAAAATTATAGATTTGGATAGTTTTAATAATAAAAAATTTTATCACGATTTTCCGTTTTTTTATTATCCATCGTTGTATTTTTATTTGGTTTAACGACAATTCAGACCGTTTAAAGTATTTTATATTAAGATTTTCGTCATTAACACCGACTCTTATTCCGCACTCTGTTTTATCAATTTCGTTGCAATCAACGAACGATAATGCGCGGTATTGCACTAGCCGACCGATGCTAATGCAACTCTCTCCGCGCGCGCTACTTGCCGCCCCGCCCCGCGTCCCGCGGGCGACTGAATGAACGCGAGTCCCTCGCTCGCTCCCTCGTTGCCCCGCGCATGATCCAGTTCTCGCTCGCGCCTGCCCCTTCCAGTCGCCCCGGCGTGAGCTCTCCCCACCAACCCCGCTACGGAACGGCTTAGCAGGCCAAGCAGCGCGAGAGCGCGTAAACGTAAACACAGAGTCGAGGCTCCACGAATGTAAACAAACCAAACAAGCTAGGGACATTCATTCGCCAATATTTAGCGATCACATTTTTGTGCACCGTATGAATATTCGTTCAGTAATATTTTATAACAATTCAACAACGTTTTATTCTCTCGTTTTCCCAACGCATAAAAATGCCGGTAAAAAAAAAAAAAAAACGTCAATCGAATTTCATTCGGTTTTTTTGAATCTAGGAAGATTCGTTCCCAGAAAAGTCCGCACCGAAACTTTTATTTTTTTATTTTTATTTTTTATTTTTTCGTGACAAACTCATTTCACAAACGTTTATTTTGTTCTCACAATACTCTACAAACGACACACAAACGATTGAAATCAGAAACCTTTCGAAAAATACATGGCGGGGAGCCAAATTTACACCTCTAAAAATTATTCGTGTAACAATTTAAAAATCTTTAATAAATTGATTGCATTAAAATAACGAAATCCTGTGCGGTACCTCACTACAAAACAGGGTATAAATCGAATCAAGAAAAGAGCTCTGTTTTTTAAGTGCCAAAAAACCCAGAACGTTTTAAAAAGTGGCAGGCAAAAAAAAAAAACTGTCAAGCGACTGGCTAAAAATTAAAAGTAGTTTCAAAACATCTACAAGATTTTGTTTTTGGTTTTTCCCGAACACGTTCTCCTGCTTGATCCCGGTCCTATGTCTATCATAAAACTCCACTTGTGCTTTTTTATTTTTATTTCCCTGAATTAACGATTTCAACGAAAAACAATAATGATTTTCATACGAAAAAATTATAATGGAGATGTACTGTGCATGTACTGTGCCCAAGAGACATATGGCTGTCTCTTTCGCACACAACATCCCTTTTCCAATGCGCACCATGCGGCCAAACATGGAAGCTACAAACGCTGGACGTTAAGCGACCCATCCCCTACCACCGTCGTTTTCAGACCTGTATGTACGACCGTGACTCGTACATTCTTATTAAATTTGTCATCGATTAATAGTTCAGGAAAATGAGAGGAAGGTGGGTGACGACTTGGTGGGCAGCACAATCGTGTCTGCCTTCTTTCAGGTCTGACGGCCAAGTCCTTATTTGTTATTCTCTCATTCGAATTTGGAGCCGCTGCGCTTCAAACTACCACCGCTGCTACCTCTACTGCCGCTGTTGACGGAGAGGCGGCGACAAGTTTTCGTTTTCGATGGTTGTTGCATCTATGGCGGTGGGGTGGATGGAAAGAAAAAAAACAAAGTATTTGACGTAAAACTAACCGCGGATATAGATGCATGTGTTTATTTACACCTGTCAGAATTAGTGTTCGAAATTCAATCAGCCGCATACGTCGAAGAAAAAACCAAACTGTTGCGATTGATTAAACTTCTGGTGGTAATTACATAGGTGGTAATGGAAGGTAAAGTATACAGACTGATGGAGGATATTTACCGACTATTTAATTTTTCATGCGGTGCGCCAAGATGAAATATATGACGGCTTATACCGTCTCTCATGTAATACTCCTTTCAACCATCGAAACAAGTGTGTATGTTATCCTGATATAACGAGTGGAACACACCCTCCGCCGTTTCAACTAAAATTAAAAAAAATTGATCCCTCTGTCAAAATCTCATATTTTTTCCACAAATTTCATCTTATATATTTCATTACTGAATGAATTTCTTTTTTTTATCCAATAAATTATATTAACGTGAAGTAACGCGAATAAATAAATAAGATGTTGAATTTCTTACACCGCAGTAGCAAACTACATAGAAAAAAGGTAGCTCTTAGTCATTTATGAGGACAAAGTTTCGAAAAAAAAAAAAGAAGGAACTAATATAAATTTCGGATAAAATTTAAGGTGAAACGAGAGAAAACATTGACACTCTGATCGATCGGTTGCATCAAATAAAGCTCAAGTATGATGATAAAAGTGACGGGGACCTTTATATTATTGAAATACTTGATACTTTTGGCAGTATCAGCAATATATCCATCCAAGGTATATCCATTTTGATTTTTTGAGATAAATATTTATCGTCGGTGTGCTATTGATTCGACTCATCATTTTCATTTGTATCTTGCAGATAATTCCAACGTTGAAGTAGGCGATATTTTTTTAAAGCTCTTGAATGACGAATCTAGTGGAATTGTTGCAAAAACGGCGAAAGCTATAGCTGAGATAGCAAAAACAGATAGAGGAAGGGAAAAGTGTACGGATAGCAAATTGACGGAGAAACTGATGGAATTGTTGAAGAGAGACGACATAGAAGTTGTGACTCAAGCGACAAGGGCGTTGAGCAATATTTGCTATGAGAATGGTATTTTTGTTCAGTCTCATGCATGATCTTGACCCAAAAGCAACGATGGATTATTTTAACGCTTTATTGAATCTCTCGCTGATTTTAGTTACTAAAATTATGTTGAATAAAAATCATTTCTATCGAGTTGATATGCTGGAAATGCATCGGAAAAACATATAAGAAAGATGACATAGATGAAAATAATGTTTTCAGAAAAAGGTAACAAAATGGTGCAACAAAATAATGGCCTGACACAAATATTGACGATTCTTCAAAGGGGCGTGAATCTGAACGGAACGGAGGGTGCCGCTTTATTGAGAACCACAGCTGCTGGATTTCTATTGAATTTTTTAGTCGACCAAAGTTCTTTGCAAGAAAAGGTAACATTTTAAATGATTAACCGCGATAAATACTCGAATTTAAATTCGACAATAATTTATGGAAAATTATGAAATCAGACAGAAAATTTCGAAGTCAAATGTTTAAACTATTGATTGACGTTAGCCTTTGTACATTTTCAGGCACTAGAGGCAAATGTTATATCAATAATCTGCAGCGTTTTAGAGGTAGACGGTACGAACGATGATGGCAAAGCGGCGATGCACGCTCTTCTGACCCTGGGTCTTTTTAATGATTCGGGAAATCAATTTCTCGATGAAAGATTGTGCAAAATACTCGTCGATATTCTGGCGAAACCTGTTCTGTCTGAACTTTCGGAAATGTGTCTCGAGTTGGTGCACGGACAAGCTGAGAATGGTGAATCCGTAGTAATAGAAAACTCTTGAGTAATAAAAATGTTCCTTCATTATGTTTTATTTTGTTTTTTCAACATTTTTTTCCATCATTATTTTATAGAGAACGCCAAGCTTCTGTTTGCCAAAACTGGCTTTTGCGAGCTACTTTTGCAATTGATCGAAAAGTACGGACCACGATGTACGGACGAGGAAACAAGATCCATTCTCAAAGTCGCTTGCAATTTAATTGTGCTCATACTAACCGGAGGTAATTTCACTCCTCATCTTGATCATATTACTTCAATTTGATCGTGGCTCGAGTTTTTATTTTGTCTCTTTTTGCGTAGATGAGAGTATGAATTTGTTGTACGACGGTAGCAATGGCAAAGTTTACAAGAAACTGGTCGAATGGCTCGACAGTACGGACGAGGATTTACAAGTAACTGCTATTTTGGCGATGGGAAACTTTGCCAGCACAGACGCCCACTGCCAATTAATGGTGGAACAAGGAATTCATCGTAAATTATTGCAATTACTTGGCGACGACGTCGGTAAAAACGGTGGAATTAGATTTCAGCACGCTTTGTTAAGCGCTCTACGAAATCTCGTTATTCCAGCGAGTAACAAACCTCTTGTACTCGCCGATGGCCTCGTCGATGTTATTTATCCAATGCTAGAGATTCCAACGTTCCCCGTCGTTTTCAAATTACTAGGAACTCTTAGGATAGTCATTCAGGGACAGCGTAAGTTTTTTTTTTTTTTTTTTTTTTTTTTTTTTCATACACGTCAATTCTCGAAACGTACACGTCATTTTTATTTCAATTCATCTTTCACACTGTTTCGCCTGTTCGTTTACTCTATTAGAAGAGGCTGCGATATTATTGGGAAAACGTGACGATCTAGTCAAAAAAGCTGTAGCCTGGTGCGCTACGGAAGATGATGCCGGAGTTCAGGGTGAAGCAAATCGTTTGATTGCTTGGCTCGTTATTCACAGCAGGTATGATTCGATTTTTCGTCGTATACCGAATTTCAGTTTGAATTACATCTTTTTTTTTTCATTCAATCTAATTAATCAATCATATTATACTCGATAATATTTAAAAACTTCAACTCAATTTTATTGCAATTGGTAGCTACATGTTAGCTCGTACGTTCGATAAAGATCATATTTTCGCTAAATCAACCAAACGAATTTCATTTACACGTTTTTTTTTGTGAGCAATCGAATTGACGGTAACTTGAGTTAAAAATCAGTTTGAAAATAATGTGGTAATGTTTCATGATTAATTTAAATTAATTTTCAGAGATAAGGAAGTCGTCTCGAAAATAATTAAATACGGAGGTGTCGAACATCTTGTTAAAATGATAACTGCGCAACACGCGCTCATGCAAAACGAGGCACTGATGAGTCTGTCAATATTATCGGCGATATCTCTGATAGAATCGGAAGAATCCCTTATTCGAGCTCAAGTGGGACAAGCGCTCGTCAAATTTTTCGAACAAAAAGATCCACAACCCGATCCAGCTTTAACGAGCAATGCACTCACGCTAACTTCCAATCTACTCAAGTCCAAATCAGGTAATCACTACAGTTATTTCCGATCGTATTGGATGGGGTTCGCACCAACTGGAACAAGAGATGGAAAAAAGTTAAGTCGCGAGTACGTGATATTGTTTATTGTTTTGTTTGCAGAAATTTTGATAGAGCAACTACAGAAATCTGTAGGACGTGTGTGTGAAAGGGGTTCGATCGTAATTGCAACTGAATCAGCGACAGCTTGAAGCATTTTCTCTTCGTACCTCATCTGTACAGAACAAAAACGGGATTAGAATGAAAAGCTGCAAAAGAAAAAAAAAGAAAAAAAAAAGTTGATGAGCTATTCGCTGCCATGTACACGTCGCCGCACTGTGAATAATTGCTACGTGAAGCAACAAACGGGACTCGCCTCAAACGTTTTTCAGAGACTGATATCTATACCGACCTCAACCGACGAATAAGGAAAAAAGAAAACCCCACAGAATCATCAAGTCAGAGAATGACGATTATTTATTTTACTACAATGTTTATGTACATGTACTTTGGATGCGTGACGAGCGAGAATCAAATATCTACAAGATTGCGAATAAAAAAAACGAATGTTTCTGGTAGAGATTCGAAGTTGTATTATATTTTCATGAGGGAAGGCCGACGACGTTTATATTTTATTATGGTACGCGACTCTGTACGATTATATAAACGACGGGGCGATTGAGAATCCAACGGTATTTGTTGTCATGTAGATTTTCTCGAATAAAATTATTCGGCCGTAACATTGATTTCGTTCACTAACCCCGTTTTTAGATAGCGCGATGGGATAAAAATCGTGTTTAATATAAAGTTACAATATACTTCATGTTTTTGGGTTTTGTTTGGGCGACTTGAGACTTGGCGAAATATTTCGAGTGCCGGATGGTGGACATATATGGGCGAGTGAGTGGTTGACGCGTGGAAACACGTGACAGACGAGAGGGACAACAATCTCTATTTGGTTGTCCGCGTTCGTTAATTGTTCATTGGCAGGTCCAAAATACGATGATTAATGAGAAATCGTTTGAATGGCGCAACGGAATATGTCACCGGTGACATCTGTTGATCACAGTGCACAGCTCTTTATTTACTCACATTTGATAAAATCATGGAATATAATCATCATCGGGTATAATAAGAATAAGAGAAGAAGACAGACGACGTGGCGGCCGGTAGAAGGTAGAGAATAATATGGCTGCTCCGGGATCGAACGAACGTCAATTTCCGCCCCATATTTATATGATTACAATCTGTCATTCCGTTTATTTTTTTAGATTTTTAATTAGCAATAACACCGTAATAGGAGTATAAAAATAAAAACGTGAGAATTTTTTCGAAAAGGAGAGTGTGTCGTCGAGTGTGCCTCTCTCTCTCTCTCTCTCTTTCTATCTCGGGAAAGAGATCGAGGTTGACGAAAAATGGGTTTGTGCAAGTGCCCCAAAAGAAAGGTCACAAACCAATTTTGTTTCGAGCATCGAGTCAATGTTTGCGAACATTGTATGGTCACGAATCATCCAAAGGTACAGTCGTCTTCTTTTACAATTTTTCTTACCATCTTCAATTCACACTTCCGTGGATAACCTCGAATTCAAGTAACAAGTTTTTGTTTGAACGTCAAACTCAACAAATAATAAAAAGCACCTAATCGCTCCAAGGTGTCAAATTCTTTTTCAATATTTTCATGAAAAATATAAAATCATCATCTTGTTTTTAAAAATAAATCAACATCTCTGGGAGATGAAGAAAAAAATCTAGAAAAATTGCAATAGAAACCGAAAAATAACAGTTCGCAAGTATGAGAATAATCTGCTGTTATCGGGTACGATAAATTATATCGTTTGGTTTTTGATTGTTTTATGTTTGTTTCATGTTCAGTGCGTCGTTCAATCTTATTTGCAATGGCTCAGGGACAGCGACTGCAATCCAATATGTATTTTGTGCTCCGAAGCGTTGAAAAACGTCGACTGCGTTCGACTCACCTGTTATCATGTCTTTCACTGGTCCTGCATGGACGCCTATGCGAGAAACTTACCGGCCACAACTGCTCCTGCCGGCTATACGTGTCCAACTTGTCGGATCGGCATTTTTCCTGATGCAAAATTGGTTTCCCCGGTAGCGGATGTTTTGAAAGAAAAATTGGCAGGTGTCAATTGGGCCAGGGCAGGATTAGGTTTACCTCTGGTAAAAATATTTTTTATAATTTTCTCCGACATCCTCTTTTTTAGTAATTCCAACGTCTAGATTTAAAAAAATTATAAACAAGAAATCATGACGAAAGAGAAAAAAATTTGGAAAAATGTGCTAGTATTTTATTAAATTAACGAATTCATGCGAGATGCTAGGAAAAGAAAATTGCTCAATTACTTTACTCGGCACTATCGTATAGTAGTCGTATTTATTGAAAGAAATAATTATCTATAAAATTAATAACAGATTTTAAGTTGAGATTCGTTATTATTCTATGGTAACAGTTGAGCGAGGACAGAGAGCAGAAACCGGTTGTGAAAGATTCGAAAGTGACGTCTACCGCAAGCGCCACGTCTTATCAGAATCACATCAACTCGACGACGACAACAACAACGTCAGTGGCAACGTCACGCACCAGTGGCAACGTCAATTCCCAAGTTACTGGTCCCGGTAATACAGGCGGTAGCAGCGGCGGTGGCAGTGTCACCGGCAGCGGCGCCAACATTCAAAAACTTGGACCGCCCTATTCCGTTGTGAATATGGAGTCAACTATGGGGGCGAATAATACCATGACGAGAAAAGTCTTTGAGGCTTACGACGATCCAAAAGACATTGCGGCGTTCGATCACGACGAAAACAAATATCAAAGAAAATCGGCGATAGAATGGTTTATGAGATGGTGGAAACTGATAACGAGACCCCCGCCGCGTCGTCGAAACAATTCGGGCTCGTTGTACAAACGTTACGCTATTCTCGCCGGAATTGGTATCGTTTTTTTCATACTGACCATTATTTTGTTCTCATGGCTCGGTAGAATGGCTACGGACGGTGATCCTTCGTACAATATATTATCTAATCCTAATGTAAACGTTGAACAGGAGGCACCCGTGTGAATCTATCATTTACGAATTAGACGATACAGGCCCCTCGCCCAGCCATTCAAATTCTTCATATAAACTCGACTTTTCGCCGTGTACATCTTCGACGAGTCAACGCTCCTCTTTTTTTTTTCAGTCTGTCCCTTGCCGCTGACATACTATTGAAAATTCGAATCGAGTTTAAAATAACCCATCAACCGTGCTAATAATCCTTCTTCGCCAAAAACATCCAACAGAACTCGAGTGTATTTTTTTCCAAATGAAAAGTATATTCATAAAACGATTCGAGAATTTTTTTTTCTCTTTCATCAACTCTCGTCAATTCGTCAAAGTGCAATTGGAATTATTTTCTCATCTCAAAACTCTCCTTTCCATATCTCGTCTCACAGCGGTTGTTTCGTGCTATTAACAATAATTTTCATTCCATTGATGATTCTCCATACTTTTCACCGTAAAGACTGTCGGAGGAATTATCTATCTCGGATGTAACGAAAAAATGAAGAACGAACAAATACTATGAAAAGTTTGACTTACAATAATGATGTTCGACTTATAAAAAATAAAATAGCGAATGATATTTTTTGATTGGTAAAAAATAATCGTTTTCTTGAGGAATATGGCAATTTCGTTTGACACGCAGAGAGCTGCGTCTCTGTATTGAACCAAACGTAACTGTACAGTCGGGACTACGCGGCCCCGAATTCCTCCGGTGGCATTGAACAATTTTGCAAAACGTCTGTAACGAGGGGGAACGCTTTATCCACGGAAACATATCGTTTTGTTCAATACCCTCTGTACTAAAGTGCTGCGAAAAAATAGTCCATTCCTGCACCATAAACATTATTCGTTCGATTTATCGAGGTTCTTAATATATCGCGAAGAAAATGCGTTCCAACTTTTTTTCATTATTTTACCGCGAATAGATTTAAGCTGTACATTATTTCCTTCATCTGTAAAAATCTACGAATTTGTAATATATACAAACACAATTGTATATAAAATATTGACACTTGACATGCGAAATTTCTGGAAAAAAAAAAAAAAAAAAAACAAAAAAAAAACAAAAAAAAAATCTCATGAGTAAAAATAGTTGTTTTTTTACAATTAAAAAATTCCCATCGAATACCGAATGATTTGATTTTAATCTCGAAGTTTGCGTCGTTATTTCCAAAATTGATCGAGCATATATAAAACTTTGAAACGTTTTGGCAGGAACGATTTCTTTCAGGAACATCAACGAGTTTGATAAGCGAATAAAATGATTTGTATACGATGGGTTCGTGACGTTTTATGCGTATCGAGAACAAACGTATGTTAAATTCGTAGAAATAAAAATTTCAAAACCCCGATCGATCTATCGCTCGGTCGGCTTTATTCGAGTTAAAAATTCATTCTACTTCTTGTAGCAGAGGAATACGTGAATTTCTGATGTTTACTCCGAGAGATAATAGATGATTTATTGAAATTTATCCGTACACGGTCTCTCTCGAAGAAACCGAACGTAAGAATTTCTGTCTCGGCACGCATCGAAAGAGCTTCGTTTTCTAAATTGTTTTGTTCGAAATTTCGGTACAGCCGGAATGAAGAACGTTTTAGACCGGTGACAACTCGCATTACTTGTCGGATTGTACGACGAAAAAATCACATATCGAAAGATTTGGAAAAAAGAAGAAAAAAAAACAGCGACGTTGTAACTTTTAACCACAATAAGATATATAAGTGAAATTTGTCGCGATTAACATATCGGTGGAAATAAATGGCAACGATAATTTTTCGTATATAAATATCATCTTTACGAGTACGAGTTTCATCATCGGGCCATTTTATTTACGCGTCATATATGTGTTATTTTTGTTCGTTTTGTTGTTGTTGTTGTTGGTTCATCGAAAAGCGTGGGATGATCCGGTTTTTATTATCACGTGGAAACGTAATATAAACACTAAGCGGAAGAGGCTAGTGGGGAGGGACGGGATGGTGGGAGGAAGAGGAATAAAATGAAAAGGGAAAAAAAAGTGAAAAGAAGTCAGCTGTAATTCAAGCATTTACGTCGGAATGGTTAGAGGCAATGGTTCTGTTGGAATACAATTATTATATATACATGGAAGGGTTGTCCGAGAGACGGAGAATTTGCGATGTAGACGTAAGAAGAAGACACGAGGCATTTCAAGCAAGTCGTCCGACGATGGGGCCCCAAACCTCGTGGAGCATTTGCCATCGAGACACTCGAGACAGAGGAGCGAATAACAGTCGACTTGCCGGCTGTTCTTTCGGAAAAATAAAATCGTTTAAAGTTAAAAATTTTCGATACTCAAAGTCATCATCCTTTTCATCAATGGATTAATCCATTTACTAAATTCATATTTGTCAACGTTTTCTAATTATTATTCCTCCGTGTGTTTTCGTGATCGCGACGAGTTGGAATAAAAAAGAATCCATATTTATATATGTTCGTATTCATATATATTAAAAAATATGAACTCTTGGAGGAATTCTAAGCTAAATTTACGTACCAAGTGGAACGCAGAATTGGTATTTTGTGCTTTTTCCTGTATTTACGGTCTTCTTTACCTGTGGTCTTTTGGCTACAGCTGGTCGCTCGCTGTAAAATGTTTATTCATCGTTCTTGGTAAGTGAAAATGAAAATATTTACAAAAGTATCGCACGCGATCGGATACAAACGCGCTAAAACGCGATGAGCTCGAACGACGCAAACTATACGAATCCGTTGTTCCAATTTAATCGCAAATTTAGATGTATTTACATTTCCGAGTCGAAAAATTTTTCGTCCGCGGTCAAGGCCCTTCTCACGAGCGATCCCCCTCCCGTCATGCCGAAAAAAGGGCGCCAAGCCCTCTCCAGTCGTTGCTCGGAACTACCGACTCCGAGTTTCGTTCGCCGACAATCTCCGCAACAGCTTTTATCATTTCTCCACTCCCGTTGTTTTTTTCTTCTTTTATTTCATTTTGCACCCATTTAAATCGGTAATGTACTACGCGTCCGCAGCGATGAATCGGCGAACGAAAAAATTCCGTTCCAAACGAAAAAACTATTTCCAGCGACTCTCTGTTGTTCGATCTCGTTACGAGTTTGCAATAGCAGCAGCAGCAGCAGCAGCAGTAGCAGTTCGCCTCGCGTGACGGCATAAAAGTTTGTAAATATAGCTGAGTAAACATAACTTTTTTTTTGCGCCAAGATGCTTGGCGCCGCGTCTCTCGAATCATTCGAATCGGCAACTGTTGTGTCACGTTGCAAGATAAGAAACTCCGCAATATTTTTCGATAATATTGAGCGATATATGAACGGATCGTTCTGACAAAAAAATGAGAATTTTCGTTATTCCGTAGAAAATAAAGAAAGAGCTCAAAATAATTGGTGGTAATAAATAAATAAATTTGATCGATGATCAGGGGGCTGCGGTATTACGCGTTGGTACAAGAGAGAACGAGATGAACCTAAAGAGAGGGAAGTTGTTCTGGTGACCGGATGCGACACCGGTCTAGGTTATAGTCTCGCGCTTTATTTGAATACGATGGGATTTCGCGTGGTTGCCTCGGTTCACAAGTCCGATAGCCCTGGCGCTATCGAATTATCCAAAATTTCACAAATATTCGTACACCAATTGGACTTGACGATTAGCGAGAGCGTCCAAAAATTTGGCACAGCCGTACGAAATTATCTTCAACGGAATCAATACAGTGAGTGAATTTCTATGTTTTGAATTATAAAAAAAAAAAAAAAAAAAATAATAATAATGAAAACAAAAACGACGAAAACAGCATTGTTAGCATTTTTTTTAGATCGACAAATTGTTTCTTTTTTTTTTTTTTTTTTATCCAATAAAATTCGTCTCAATTCGCTGGCTAAAATGAATGTCGCTCGCTACGACGAAAACACGATTTCATTAAGGATGATCGACTATTACATACTTCGGGAAAACTTGAAAAAAAAAAAAAAAAAAAAAAAAAAAAAAAAAAAAAAAAATTAGATCGTCAACGACTCTGTAGTATTCTCCGTATTAAAATTGTAAACAATCGAACTTGACATCGTCGCGGTTCTCACCATTTGAAAACCGGAAATTGAAACGATGAGGTATGATTTTTCTATTTTTTATCAAATTCTTAAATCCTATCGAAATCGAGGTTTTTTTTAAGGAGTGATCTTGGATTGGTCGATTGTTTTTCATAGACGAAGAAGTAAGAATCTTGATGGATTTGGCCAGATGATCGATAATCCTTAATAAAAGTTTTGTTCAATCGACAAATTTCTTTTTTCAGCGTAAAAAGGCGTTGAATGAATAAGAAAATTTACAAATTTCGGTGCAAAAAAAAAAAAAAATAAATATATTTAAAATACAAATGTATTCCGAACCAGCTTTGCGCGCTTTCGTCAACAATGCCGGAGCAATGATATTCGGTGAATTCGAATGGCAAACGGAAGAGCAAACCGTTCATCAGATCGAGGTTAATCTCGTCGGTACGATAAGAGTGACTCGAGAATTTATGCCGATTATTAGAAAGCATCGTACGAGATTGATAATCGTAACGAGTCATTGCGCCGGTGAACCTTTGCCCGGTGTTGCTACTTACGGGGCGACGAAAGCGGCTCTGAGCGCATGGGCGACGGCTCTGAGGGTCGAGCTTCAAAAATATCACATCGACGTCGTCAACTTCGTGCCTGGTATTACAAAATCAAATATATTAATCTTTCGTTTTTTTTTTTTTTTTTTTTTTTTTTTTTCTTACTATTTTCAATCGCGGTCCCCGTTCGATGAGCCGCTTTTCTTTTTGCCCACGAATTCAAAGAGAACTCCAACAACGACAACGACGAATTCACGAGAACGAGCCATTGAAAACATTTACAAATAAAAAAAATATTTTCTTCATTTGATCGCAGGTTCGTTTATCCGGGAGAGTAATTTATTATCCCAGCAAGCGAGTCACTTCGAAAGGATGTACACCGAGATGAATGAAGAAACGAGAGCTTTTTATGGCGATTATTTTACAAGATATGCCAATTATCTTTCCGATATCGCACCAAACGATTTACCAAGAAGATTGATGGACCAGTCCGTCTATAACGTGTTCGAAGGAGCGATACTCGATCGCAAGCCGAAAGCTCTCTACAGGTACTAATGTCAAGCATCATTTAACCATTTGCTCCAGCCAAGCTTTATCGAGTTTATTTATTTATTTTTTTCATGCCTGATCACTCGAATCTACTTGATGTCACGATGATTGACGCAACAATTTTTTTCGGGCTCGTTGGGATCGGTATTGGTTTTACAACGATTTATCGTTCAGGTCCGAGCCAACGAGATACATGCTTTATCGCATAATGTTCAAGATCTCGCCAACGAAATTGCGTGATTATTTGGTCGAGAGATTCGTAAATTTACCCGAATGGAAAGCTAAAATTGAATGATACGAGCGATGAAGGAGCGAGCGAAGGAGAGTAGTATTTGCGGATCGTTCACTCGGAAGTTCGACAACCTCGATCAAGGTTAACGGTGCTCCGAGGATACGAGAACCTTGGCGCATCAGGATTTTTCACGAATTATTTATATATTTCGTCACGATGTCATTCCCAATGCGACACGTTTGAGCTTTCGAACCGGCCGAAAAAGAGCTCAAATCGCTATCTCCAATATTTCCTGTGAAAAATTTCAATGAATTTTTAGGGAAAAACAATAAGATTTTTGCTATTTTATAATTTAATGTATTATAGGCACGAATGGATAATAAAATTTTAACATTTTTTTTTTTTTTTTCATTCGTCCCGCTATATTTGTCTCCGTTGCTTGACGAGAAAAGTCACATATTAAAAATGAATTCTCGTAATGCGAATACGATTTATGACTAGAAATAATTCAATTTCATTGTTTGATGACAAAAAATTTTTTGACGCTTTTACGATCGGACGTAACGCGATCGATTTCGTCTATGCACGAAAAAAAAAAATTTCACTATAAACGTTTTTCATTTTTCATTTGGATTTCAATCAAACTCGCGGAATATCCTAATATTTGTCCCCGAATTGAATAAAGATTTTTTATATTTTTTGGCGAAAACTGTCAGAGTGTAATAATAGTAATTATTCATACATAATTTTGTCTGAGAAAAGACTGAAAACTTTTATATCTATTAACGGAATCGTGCTGTATTATAATAGAATTTGAGAGTTTCGTGAAGCAGATGAAAGCACGAAAAAAATCATTATTCCATTTCCATAATTGAATATATTGAAAAATAGTGAGAACCGCGACAGCGTTGAGAAGACGAGCGATTCCAAGTGCTTCGAACGTCGATCCTGTATAATTTTTTTTTGCACAAAATTTTCTTCAGTCTCGTCGCCGATTTCACTCAATTCATTTCTTCCTCAGAAAATGACTCTCGTTTTAAAAGCTGAAAAAAAAAAAAAGAAAAAAACATGGTCAGTTCGATAGGGCAAAGAATAATTTCGACAGAGAAGCTCGCGATTGCGGTTGTTCTCACGATTGGACAATCGATCGGGATGTTTATTCCTCCGGAATAAGAAACAGACACGGGATGAGAATGTGGGCGATGGAACGATTGAAAAGATTAAATTGAAAAGTAAAAAGCATGCTGCGTAATAATGGAGAGAGGGAGGATGGTGGGATTCTTGTATATTTTTTTTTCACTGGACATTGGCTACGTCGAGCAAACACAGGTGCAAAATCTCGAGCGATAAGACAACGCGCCTGACAAAGTTGAGAAATATCTACAAATAATAATTTATCAGTAAGAAAAGAAAAGAGATAAAAAAAAGAAACAAAAATAAAAGGTACGTTATAGCTGCGATACGACGATTCATAGTGTTTGAGAATGCAGATGTCCAAATCACCGGTATTATTATCGTTAATGTTTTTTTTATCAACCGGATAAAGGGAGAGAACGAGAATCGCACGATTAGATATTGATGAACGCGCCTAGTATATAATAGGCCTCCGGTACTCCGGCCTCCGTACTCTATTCGTATACATCGAATTTAGACATCCGAGTTCACGAACATGATTGCTAGCAGAGGTAAGCATTTTTAGAAATAAATTTTACTGTATTTTCCCCGTTTAAATTATTCAATGATATACGAGAACGATGATGGAGTCAAAAGAAAAATGACCGATTGATTTGGAGGACAAAAAAAAAACGTTTTTTTTTTTTTTTTGGCAGTATTCGTCTTGGCAGTCTTCTGCATAGCTGCTACCGTGGCAACCCATTTTACACCTTGCGACGAAGGTAATCCACCGAAGGCACTGAGAGTCGAGGGTTGTGAGGATGAACCCTGCAACTTTTATCGGGGTGAATCGGTAAAGGCCCAGTGGGACTTTTCAGTTGGTAAGTATAAATCTCGTTTGAAATAAAATCTTATCAAACGTTACAAACTTTCTCGTTCCAAATACCAGAGATTTTTCAACGTTTTTTTTTTTTTTTTAAACCATTGTCGTAAACATTTTCTTGTCACACGAAGTTCCAGAATCTTTCACGAGATTAAAGATCACGATTCGTTACCTTCGTTCTTACAGAAATGAAATAAAAAGAAAAAATATTTTAACGATTTCGTTCAATCTCCAAATTTCAAAACTCATCGGTACTCGAATAATATCGATAAACGAAAAAAATCGATTTACCAATTTGAAGGAAATCGGAAAACGAGCAAAATGAGCGATGGCTGAATGCTCAATTCGGTATAGAAAAAAAGTTACAGCATTTTTAATGAAATGAGAAAAAATTTTCAAAATGAAAATCTTTCGTTTGATTATTTTTCCTGTCAGATATGCAAATAACGTTTGATTCAGCATTCACGAATTATTTTGTTTCCTTTCCCATAATAAAAACGATCGTAACTCTGAACCGATGATCGACCAACATAATTTCTCAGTCCTAATCAATAAAAACGAGATAATTAATGAAAGAAAAAAAGTAATAAAAATGATACGTTTTTTTGGTAACAGTGAAAAGCACTACGAATTTGAAGCCTCGAGTAATGGTGACCGCTGCTGGTTTCACCGTGCCGTACGAGCTGCCGGAACAGAATGCATGCAAATCTCTAGTGAACGGTTACTGCCCGTTGGACAAGGGTGAAGATGTGACTTACGGACTCGAGATGCCAGTTCACGAGTCCTATCCGAAGCTCGGACTCCTTCTTCAATTTTCTCTCGTCGACGATTCTGACAACGTCCACGTGTGCTTCAAGCTCCATGCTCAGGTAGTCGACAGATAAATCTCATCGGCACAACTACGCCTTGGATAATATCTATTAGATCGGAGCGGAGATATCAGCGGCAATTATCAAAATCAACGATAAAAATAAACAATACCGTTGCGTCTATCTTCGAGCTCTTGAATTTCATTGAGACGAGCATATCTTTTCCACTTTTGTTCTATTCCTTGGTTTAACGTGTCTAAGCCTCGCCCCACCAGCAACGACCTATGATACTCGACGATCCGGAAAGCTCGTCAACATTCCAAATAAAAAAAAAAAGACAATTTTTATTCATCAAATTTGATCGTTACCATTTGAAATAACGAGCGAATTCTTCCGAAAATGAGAGTGGAGTCGAACGATGCTGCAGCAGTTGATGAAAAAAGAAAAAGTGACTCAGTCAACGCGCTGTGGAGATCGTTCCAAAGTAGGCTAATTACGCTTCATAAGTGTCTGACGTATTCGCCTCCCCTGGCGGATCATGGCGACCGAAAAAAAAGACCGAATAGGGTTTTGGTCTTTTTAGAGACGTCTGTTTCGTCGAAAAAAATACTTTTTTATAAACTGACCGAAATGGCTCTTTTTTTTCGGAAAATAGACGTCTCGAAAGAACTTTGGTCGTTACATGATCCGCCAGGGTCTAACCAGCTTCCAATAAATGTTGAAAATCAATCTTATCTCGTTGTCAAAAATTCATGTCTCTGCTGCCTCGTTTCGTAAACTACGATGGAAAATCTCAATGTCGTCAAAAGTTTAAGATCGAATTGGTGCGTGTGATTTTTCGTCGGAGCAATATCAGGGATAATATCGGTCAAACGCTGGGAATATCGTAGTCGGGTGATTCATTCGCACCGAGTGCTCGGATACATCAAGGGGAAAATTTTATGGCGAAAAACGGAGGAGGAGGCGCCTGTGAAATTTTTTCTAATTGGGGGAAACGGGAGAGAGAGAGAGAGAGAGAGAGAGAAAAAAGTTTCGATCTTTTATGAAGATAATGGTATTGTATACATATATATACGTGTGTGTGTGTAGACGTCGAATAGGGCTGGCCGGGAGGGAAATCCCGTAGGGGTGGTTCTCGGGCGTATGCCTGACCCACATCCCTGCTCATCGATCGGACTCGGCCTGGCTTACAGGGAAAGCAGCGAATTGTTGGAACGATGCTTCGAGACGCTCATTATCTCTACGAAGAACAAATCCCATTGATAACGTTGTCGATTAGAAAAAAAAAAAAAAACAACAAAAAAAAAAGAAAAGAGAAACGAAAAAACTTTTGGTGAAGAACCGAGGCGGATTGATCCATCATCGCGAGGCACAGGAGAAGCAAAAAAAATACGAAAAACATAAACCTGATTTTTGTAATAAAATTTCGACTGTTTTCGATTTTCTTCTCAGATCGGGCGATACGAGCTGAGGAGAGTCGTTTGATGGATCGGGTCGATTACGATCCCTCGAATTAGTGTCGTTCTGCGTCAAACGTTTCAATGTTTTGTCAAATATCAATGAAATTTTTTCATATTTATATTTAATTTTTTTAAATCAGCCCTGTCGATGCTTCAACACCGATGTGACGATCGCTATTGGAGTTTCGTTCGTATACGAAGAACTAATATCTCGTGGATCGAGATTTATTTTCAATGACACTATTGAATAAAATTTCATTTAAAATTGTGCTGGTTGGCCTCGTCGAGGCCACGAGGAGCGAGTAACACATAGTCGTACCATTAGATTCGTTAATTAAATTATCGTGCATACGCGAACCGCATATATAGCGCCAATCGAATGGCTTTGGAGAATCTTTCGGCGTGCGTTTCCACTCGAATTCATCATCGATCCAATTTTGCTTCGTCTACCATCCTCGCTCTCTCATATATTCGCAGCCACGTCTCCGAACCATCGTGCTTTTTTTTTCTCTTCTCCGATTGCTCGCATGAAATTTTTCGTTTCGTATCATTCCTATTTCAAAATTCCTACGTCAATATTCTGCTACTATCGATAACGCGCATTGACCAATGCCAGAGCCACTTCACGCCGAAGCTCGATGAAAATATATTTTTTAACAACAACAAAAAAATCAGTCTTCTTCTTCTCTTCTTCCTCCAACGATATTACTGTAAAAATCGTTTTATTGTTATTTTAATTATTCGATCAATCGTTTGAGATCGATGCTCCAAGAAGAAAAACCAGACGATTATTATTCATCCGATTATCGAGGTTATCTCATTGCTTGAATTGTCCGTTGAAGTAGATTGGCATCGGGCGACACGATAAACCAGAGAGTCTCGGTCAGTCACGCGTCATCGGAATCTTTCCGTTTTACGACGCCCAAACCGTCGTACACTAATTGTATCAAGCACGAATAAAAAAACTGTCCTGTACACACGCCACGGATACCGAAGAAAAATCAAGCAGTCGCGTAAACGAATTGTTAAAAGAATACGAGAAATTATATTTCTCTCTCTAATTCAATTGTTTTATATCGTTTGATATAAAATTCTTTCCCGAATTCCCGAAGAATGAATAAATTGATATGATAATTCATAAGCTACGAAATAATTTGTGCACGAAACGACTCGAGAGAGAAAAATGTTGAAAAAAAGAACGATTATATCGCCATCTGTGAGGTAACGGTTAAACGTCATAATTCGAGAGAAAAGTTTAATCGCGTTTATAGGAACGATCAGCTGAAATCGGACGTTCGAAAATCATGTCTTGCTACACGAAGGAAGTTACGTCGGAATTCATTTTATATATGTAGAGAGAGAGAGAGAGAGAAAGTTTTTTTGACTGTGTGAGAAAAACAGTGCGCTTTTATCAGGGGTTAATTCGCTCTGAATCGGTCAAGACCCTCCGGGGGGGCCCTCTGGACACTGAACCGGGTCGGGAGTTCGCTCTTACACAAACACGTTTCTTGCGCGTGTTGCTCACGTCTTAACAACTTTATTGTTTTTATTTCGATCGGGTCTTTGACCAGATTTTTTTAAGATTTCGAGCCTTCCTGCTTCTTTTTTAATATGCCTTATTACACGTGGGTTCGAAGAGAAAATGAAAAAAACTTTCATTTTTACTCGACACCAATTTTTCCATTGCATCGTTGGAGAGCAGCTAAATTCCTTTTCTGGTTTTCTGGATGAAAATAATATTTTTCGTTGCGTTCCTATGACGCGATCGACGCGATGTAAGCGAAAAAATCCAAAAAAGTCCTTTCCCGATACTTTACGAAGATTTATGAATAAATATAAGTTAATTCGATTGAAACAAAGTCTGGGATAAGAAGGAAGCGGATCGTGACCTTAAAAACTCAATATAACAGATTTATATTAATCAGAGGCAGAATTAACGAGTATAAATGGGACGATAAGTGCAGTCGCCGATACGCATGGGACCGTCGAATATACCAGCGTCGTTCTCTCCGTCCTCGCCCTCGCCATCTTCCGGCGGGAATGATTAGCGTCATCGATAATATGAGCAATCCATACGATCGCAACACAAATATTCAACGGAGATGAGTAGTAAGAGAAACTAAACTCGATGGATTCGTGTGACGAAAAAAAGATTTTTCGGCGTTGCTGTTGAAATTTTTATAGAGAAAATATATGACACATGATTTCGGTCTCACACCGTTTATGATCAAGTACGTTCTTTGAGTTTCGATTAAAAACTTTTATTCTGTGCAATTTGACGAAGTTTTTTTTTTCTTTTTTCGTAAATATCGTTACGAATGTACGATGTTTTGATTCCTTGCCGAGTTCGTGGTCGCTGTGAGAATGAAGAATAAAAAAATGAGAAGTCTGAAAAAGTACGAAAAATATGAGAGCGCGCCCCACTCGGTTCGAAACAATGAAAGAGTGGGGTGCGACGAAGGGTCTTGTTGGGTCGTGTTTGCAGCGAGCGCTCGCTCGACCAAGGATCTCCCACTCCGCTCTTCCCTTCGAATTCTAATAGCGCGGATCACCGATAACTCTTATTTCACTATTGGCGCGCGCGTGTGTGTATAGTATTTAGCGTAAAAATACGTTGAGTGTGACGTCACGCGTAAACGCGTCAGGCTAGTCCGGCTAGTCCTTCCGAGCTCCGAGCAGCCTCCGAGCTTAGCCGAGTGTTGAGGCCAGTTGAGGCGTGTAGTGTGCGTAGTGCTAAGTGTGTCGGGAGTGGGGAGAGAGGGCGCTGAGCGTACGTTGCGTGGAAAAAAGAGGGGAGCGGGATAGCGATATTACGGTGTCTAGTATCGTCACACATCGTGTGTCAGATTCTCGTGAGACTTTCGTTCGCGAGTATATACACAAAAACAAAAAAATCAATAAAACTTCTGGAAATATTGGGCAAAAACTTTTCACGGTGGTGTTCGATAGCTGTCTATCGGGTGGTATCTCTCGTTCCGTGCGAGCGGTGCCGGAAGACAAATTTGAATCTGCTCGTACGATAATAAACGATACGGTGGATTTAAAAAAATAAAACAAGTTTAAAGCGCGTCCAGAAGGACGCACCGTCCGCCGAGACGCTGTAGTAGTTTCGTTTTTGTTTTCCTCTCGATAATAGTACGCTGCGGATGCATAAAGATCGATAAAAAAAAAAAAGTTTTTTTTTTCTCATACGTGAAGTGTGTAATAACACGTTGGGTGTTGTCGCCGATTGATCTTTTTTATCGACCGTACGAGAACGGGCCCCGAATACGTCTCGTTAGAACGGACGACGAACAGGTAGTACGCGGTTTTACCCTGTGGGGAGCGGGCGGCCATCATTGTTGTTGACAAGATGGCGTCCAAGGGAGATCTCGACTCGGAGGTAAGTTATTGTTTTTCATTTTTTTTAAAACTATGATCGTCGTTGACATTTTGCGACTCGTAAAACATCGATGTTATATTTTGTATTCGAAAATCAAGGCACTGTTTTTTGCCAGTACCTTCGTTTACTTGTTTTTTTTTTTTCCCATAATAAAAAGTGCATCGTCGCACTCGGTGTTATCGTATTACGACAATTATCGATCGATCGATAATCATTTGTATCGGAAATTCAGGTGATTTTACCTCGCCCGAACAATCGTTTTTGACAGCGATTGCACTCGTCGTTGTATCGCGCGTGACGATCGTTGGAAAAAAAAAAAAAAACGAAAAAACCTGTGCTGTAAATTCATAATGAAAGATGAAAAATATCGACTAATTGACATCGCTACTTGGCGTGCCATGTGAATACCGCCGGTTAACCACGCCCTGGCTATTCGACGTTTGTATACTTTCTTTCGTGTGTATTGCTCGTTCTCTCGGTCGCTTCCACTTGACAATGCGCTCCCATATGAATGAAAGGCGAGTCAGGCAAGTTCACCGTCGCTCATTCGGATCTCCATACGTTCCAAGAAACACGAAAATACGACGTTTCTCTTTTTTTTTTTTTTAGAATTCATTTCCTTCTTACGACGATTTCATAACCTGCGAAATCGTACAAAAAAAAAAAGGCGTGAAAAACAAAAATTACTCGAGATCACGTACACACTCAACAATCGTTCGTACTATCTCAATTGCTTTTTTTTTTCTTCACCGAACAATGCAATTCTCCTTATCCCCTGTACATTTTCCGACGTCGTGTTTTGTGTAAAAAAACAGAATATATCAAATTTCAGTTCTGCAATCGTTGTACACTCGAGATACCTTGAAACTCTGCAGAAAAAAAATAGAAGTAAATGAAAAGAACACGTACGGTACTCTTTGTTTTTTCTTCGCGTTGAAAAAAAAAAAAAAGAAACATTCGTGGAACTGCGATAAATTGTGCTGAGTTGATCATTCACACAGTTATTTTAAAATGAGTTCGTATCTTTGGGGAGGAGACGCGAGAGCAGACGAAACAACCGAACGAACAATCGAGCAAACTTTATTATGCCAAAAACTTGGAAAGAGTTCATAATAAAATATGACTTGCATGAACTTGTCACATGTTTTTGTAAAAGACCAACATTGCATAACGAATTACTTTTTCCACAAAAAATTTTATCGATAATTTCATGATCGTCAACTCAAAAAAAAAAAAAAAAAAAAAACTGATTCATTCGGTCTCTCGTTATGAAAATACCGAGCACCGTAATCAGCGACGAACGTATTTCCCGCGTTACACACAACTTTGGGACTCTCCCCGTAACTTTTTGGTTGAGTATCCTTCGGGCAGAGTCGAAATGAATTTTCATTCTTTCGTATACGAAAAAATACAGTCTCAAAAGGCTTCGAAGTGTTTTTCGCTAAGAAATACGAAAAAAAAAAAGAAAAACGATTCGACGATCGGCCGAGAGCTCGTTTTTTCAACGGTACGGGCCTGTATCAGCCGTTGAAGAGTTTCTCCCCGTTGTCCGATAGATGGCGCTACGTTATCCATCAAAGTTGAGAAAAGAAGAGTGAAGAGCTGTGCGGTTGAGTCACGCCTCGAGCGGCGTGCGTTACGACGGTTACGACCACACGTTCGTTATGTACTATCCCATTAAAAACGTCCATTACCAGAATTCCTTTAAGAATTTACTTCGAGTAGATTATTCCGAATTAACCTAAGTTCGAGCCTGTAAATAATAAATACTCCTCTCTCTCTCTAATAGATAAACGCAATTAATACAAGCATAAACATCGATCCCGATATTTTATTCAAGTTCTTCAGGCACAGTTCTATTAGCGCCATTGCTGACAGCTATCGGACGAATTATTGGCCTATTAGTAGTCGATTAACACGCACCTTCCAACGAATCAACGTTTCATCAAATTCTCAAGTTCCAAATGTCATTGAAAAGCATATTTTTTCTCGCGGATTAAAACGACATTTTTACAAACGACTTTGACGCGCTCGTGTCGCTAGTCGAGGGCATAAGATTTTAGGATGAAAATGTGTTGACAAAGACCGAGGAATGCGCGTGTTGCGTGGGTCCTGCTGCTGCTGCTGCTGCTGTGCTGCTGCCGTACGAACTCTACGATTCTGCGGCGCGTTCGTCTCACCTTCGACGTTAATTTGGACGATACGGTTCGCGCTTATTATCGCTAAATTAGCCATTATGTCGTTATATTAACGAGTCAATGTGTGTCAGGGGGCCACAGTGCCGGTACGAGCGCACTCTCCGCTATTCCTCTCTCTTTAACCCTCTTCTCCTATCTCCCCACCCATAAATCGACTTCTCCATCGCGCGCGGACTCGCTCTCGCAACTTTGGATCACTACCGGGCTGCTCCACCATCACAGTTTGTCTCTTCCAACGCATTAATGTATCATCTCCCCTTCTACCTCGCTCGTTCTTTCTCTTTCCATCTCTGCCGCGTGTTACGTCGATCCTCGAACCCTCCGTGACCTCATATCGAACAACTAAGCAACCCCATTGTTTGACCTACTCTCTCTCTGCCTCCGTCATGCGTGCCCTTTGTAGTTGCTGGCTGCGTTCGCACGCGCGCGCGCACGCCGAGTCGCTCCTCACCAAAATTAGGGAAAGACGTCTCGGCGCAAATGAGAACCCGATATAAATTCAATAATCTTATGATTTATTCCCCATTCTTTTTGGGCGATAAAAAAATTAAAAAATTAAAAAATTAAAAAATTAAAAAATTAAAAAATTGTTTTTCATCGCACTCGTTCGTCCTGAACTTCCGGAGAATCGACGATACACTGGTCCAGGCTGGGGACACTTTGATCCGTGGAAATTGGTCAAACCTTTTTTTAATTGCCTCGCTTTTCCGTTTCGAGATTATTTTTTTTTGCATTCAAGAGTTATTCGTTTTTTTAATTTTGAAGAGTTTTCGAAATTCCATTAATCAATCTATTTATTAGTGAAGGATTATTGTATACTATTAAGGAAGCGCGTTACTCGAACGATATGGGATAAAGACAAAAAAATATAATCGTCGTATATCTCAGCGTGAAATAGTTCATCCGTTCGTTCTATCGGAGAGCTTTTTAATGGCAGACTTCCTCGAGAGAATTGTGTGTGGAGCTGACGAAAGCAGAGAGGGTCATCCCACACACCGGACAAAAGACCGTTCTCGCAACACCAAAGGAAAATCCGCCCTAAACCGCAATGGTCCTACTCGAAAGTTCATCAACTCTCGGGAGCGTTCGCTATTCTCCCATCGCGCTTCTCAAACGTGTTTTCATCGAATTAGTATGCATCATTCGCACCTTCCTGCGATCGTACCCCGGTGCTGGACCATTTTTCCTGCCGACTACGAAAGCTCCTTGTACTCTCTGTATTTTCAGTCATTCCTGTAATAAGATTGACACTCGAGTGTCCGTTTTTATGAGTAGCGAAAGATAGATTCGTCGGTAATTCGAGTCTCGGTGAAAGAATCATAATAGCCAGCTCGAATTATTTGTTCAGTTCATTTATAGGGGCGATGTGTCCAAATTTTTTCTCGTTATTAATTACTACATTTACTAATTACACGTAAGAAAGAGATTTTCAAGCCTTTTTCTATTCGCTGTGTGCACAGAACCAAGTGGCGCCGCGTGCGGCTGTAATATGAAAATGTTACGGGACGAAATCTTATATACACAAACGCACGAACATTCCGAGAATTTATTTACTTTCAATAATTTGAATATTTATAATAGAATAGTTTTTTTTAACGTAAGTTATACCACAGCAATTATATGGAAAAAATTTTGTTACAGTACTAACAACTTAAAATACATTTTTCGCTACTTTTCATTGTGTTTTCGGGTTAGTTACTACTGTCAAAATGAGCCTGATCTCCCGCGTGACAAAATTACTGACATGCATACCTTTTAAACGAATCAACATAACCTCAAAAAATATACTTACTTCGTTTTATTAACCCAATCTATCGACTTGTTTTTTACGCGGCTTTATGACTCGCTGCTGGAAACGAGTACAATTTTATTTCTCTACTCGTGGACCTCAATACATGTTTGCATGATTTTATACAACAACAACCGTTTCCTTTGCGTGCCTTTATCATTGCGAAGCTCTATAAGACAACGATTGACAGTCCCGTAGAATGTGCAAATTTCGGCCACCATGAGCGCCCTAAGTCCTAGCCAGACGCTATAGTATGGTATTGCACACAGCGAATATTTTAATAATATTCTGTTGCGTCAAAATGTATCTGTTTAGCTGCATCAGTTTTTCTCGGTTTGACAAATTGACCAAAATATTTTGCTGTCCCAATCGAATAAAATGTTTTGTTTTCGGTCAAGAATATTTCTCATTCAGTTTGTTATTAAGGTGTGACTGAAATATTTTGTATTATATTTCGTGTATGGGGAAACAGTGCGTTGGTACGTAAACGTCTTATCGAGCCGCATACCACGTCTCTTGATTGCAATAAATAAATAAAAAAATAATCGATTTCAAAAGAATAAAAAATTGTATCGTGTAACAACCGATTTGAAATCCCGCGCGCAGCTCCGGATTTGAAACGATCGGTCACACCAGGATTGCATACGATTCGTTGCCAAGCTGACTGTCAAAAGGTTTTTTTCTCGTTCTGAAAATTCATCCGCAAAATGGTCCCTCACTTTGTGTGGTAATGGACATCTCTCAGCAATTTGTACAATGATTCTCACCCTCTTGCTCTTGGACAGCTATAAATTTCTCGAAAAACGAAGAATTTTTTTCTGGGGGTCACTTTGTCCCAGAAATGGGAATTTAGCGAGTGGCCACTTCCCCCCCCCCCCCCATATTCTCCTATAATAATAAAATAATTATCAAGTTGATGATCCAGCAAATCAGATTTTGAATTGATCAGATTGACAATGATTAATCGGAAAAGCAGCCACAGGGCGGCGCCACGGTACAGGTTTCGTACATGGCGAATAACTCGTACCACTTCGATGATGCATCAGCCAATGTGGATGAAGCGACGACTCCATTCGTATTTTCCTATTCATTTTCGGTGCATTATTGTTTTTTTTTCCTCCCTCCTTTGATGTCCAACCGAGTGTCCAAATGGGCACAGATCTGGGGAGATGAGACTCGTGATTTAGACCTTAATGTATCCCATTCTTTTTTCTCGTCGCAGTCGCATCGCTCGGGCAGGACAATGTAACAGAGTGCGCTGGATGAAACGAGAGACGCGAGAGTGAGTCATACCGACTGGTGAGAGCCGTAAAGAGCCAAAATTTGTTACCCCGCATGGAGGGGCTCCGTATATAGATTCGTGATTGGGGGGGTTACGTACGACATTAATCTTTTCGGGATATCTTCTCATCCTCGGATTGTCAACGATTTCGTATTTCAGCCTCTTTCTCTTCGCTCCTTTCCACCAACGTCAAACACACGTATTTCAAAGACTTTTCTTCCGGCTTTTATTAGCGATGCGCTGGATGAACCCTAAACATTTGTTTCTCATCAATTACTCGGGACGAGAGTTTTACGAGCGAGAAATATTTTGTTTCCCTCGGATCAACCGAATGATATCCAGCATACTTGGCCTCAAAACCTTTTGAAACTTTGTCATTTTTACTCAAAAAGTTGCCTTTTTTCTTTAAATATCAATCTAAAGAACAACTCGGAAAGATTTCAACTTAAATATTAACAAAAATATCTTTAGCATCAGATCGTGTATCGTTATGAAATCGTTTGATAAACAAAACGACTAAAAAGTTATATGAAAAAATAGCTCTTTGACAGTTATCTCGGTGCTCCTCGCTCAAGATCGACCTCGAATCTATCCTCGTATAATATTCGCTCGGGCTCGAGTCGACGTGGGAAGGTCAAAGGTCTCGAATTTTACCTCCACCATTCGGCTTATTTAATATCCCACGTTTGAAACCCCGTATAAAGTGTGCCCGAGCGAACACGCTTCTGTACCGAGTTTTAACCCCCGTACGGAACTTTGTTATTTCCCGAGAGGTCAAACTCAATAAAACGATCGTTCATCGTTCATCCATACGGAACAATAACGATATTACAAACTATGATGATGAAAAAACTTTGTAGCCAGCATGGGAATGAGCCTAAATGAATGTTACTTATAATATCAATTCTCTCGACGCACTCGTAACGATCGCGAAGCTGCTGTTTGATCCACAATCGTTGCGAGTAAACAAAACATTGAATCATTTATTTATTTTTTTTTCTTTCGACCTTTACTATTTTCGATCCTCTACAAACCGGCAAAGAACATGAATTTATCATTGAGAAAAAAACAAGCTGCGAGGAACAGTAACAAGATTGAATAGCAAACTTAGAGTCGTTAATTAAGTTGGTAATTTACGATGGGATATTTTGATAAGTCGCTTGAGGAAATATCAGAGAGCGAGAGATTGATAAATAATGATAACTCTGATGATGCGTTATTCGTGACATTCCCGTTTTCGATTTAATGGCTGTTTGATAAGTGTCAACACAGATTTGTTTAATTTTTCCTTGAGCACCGATCAAAGAAACATTTTGACGGGTAATCGTAAATTAGCGATAAAAACTGGAACCAAACTAGTTTCGAATCCGGTTTGCCAGCGAGAGATGTTGACTTTTTGATTCAGAGTCTAAATCTAGAGATCCAATAATTTAAAGCTCGTTTCGAAAGTCGAGTATAAACTCAATGAACTCGCGTTCACCGTCAGAATCTTTGATCGAGTATATCATTCCGAAGCTCTGAAAAAAAAAAAAAAAAAAAGAAAAAAAAAAAGTATTTTTATCAGAGACTAATTTATCTCGACGCCGCGGATCTCCGATCGGAGGCTACATATCGATCCGTCTGATTTTTCATTCCAAAAGAAATAAAAAACGTGAAGAGAATGTGATAGAAAAGCGTGGCTTTTAGTTCGGGAGAGAGATTTTTGGTGGATCGATCGGGCGTGTCCCCGATTGTCGGCGAATAACCACGAAGCTCCCAGTGCTGCACGCTTTCAACCTGACGATTCACGCTTGTGGAAGAAAACCGCTGCTTGCCGGATATCTCTCGACGAGAGAGAGAGAGAGATGAATATATGTACTACGGTAGCGTAGTACATACGGAGTGTCGGGAAAAACAGCTCTCTGGATAAACCGACCGAATTTACCGTCAGCCGACTTTCGTGCCCGAACGTTCCTCATTTATTTCTATCGTTTCTCGTGGGCGCTTCGTAAGATATTAATTATCCAATGATCGTGCGAATTCTGTGGATTCGACGATAAAATAATGCGTTTTACGAGGGAACCGCGCCCCGCCCTCGGAATAGGCTCGAGGCACGCGCTCGAGTCCCCGAGCAGCTCGCGATTCTCGCCTCGAGATTATTCTGCTGTCCCTCATTCATTAATATCCGATCGAGAGGAAGGGGGGAGGGGGTGGGGGGTGGACCCGAGAGAAAAATGAATATACGAGGACCGCATTGTCCAGAGACACGCCGCGTAAAAGCTACTTTTGAGACACTCTATATTTATTTATATATAGATATCGAAAGGTGTGTGTTGGCACAATGTTGGTCGAAAATCGATCGGGGATGGTAACTATAGCGGGTGAAGCGAGTCAGGAAGAACGACGCGAGCTAGGAGCCCCGAGTACGTACCTACCTCGGCCAACGGTGAGTCGACACACCGTTTCCACTTCTCCACCCCGCTAAGATCTCACGTCCGATCGATCAGCCACCCTGGCACCGATTGCCGCCGCCGCCACCGTCGCTGCCGCCGCCGCCGCCGCCGGCATTTTTTTACATTCGCTTATCCATCTCTAGCAGGTTATTACATTTCCAACTTTTTATTTATCCCCTCTCGTCTATTCGAGGCTTCAATATCGTCAATATCAGTCTGACCGTTCAGAGTCAAATTTATTTTCCGAGACGGGACGCGAGCACGGTCCTTCCTCCTCCCGGTATCATCCAAATTCAATTTTTTTTTTTTACGAATCTTGTATTTTGATATTATCTTTCTGCGATCTTGCGGAGAAGCAGGGCGATCGAGATATATGAGGCTATAGGCGAGTCAATTTCTTATCCCGAGGGAACGAGCGTTGGTTGATTATGCATGAAGAATTTCGGATAAGCAATGCTTCGCCGCACGAATTCGACCATCTTTTAGCGACTCGACGCGAATCACCGTAATAATCATTTCCTTCGTTATTTATTTTCTCGGTTATCGTGTTTCTTTAGAATTTCGTCGAGATGAGAAAAAAAAAGAGAGGAAAACTCGTTTGGAACTGCAGCCGGGAAAAGAGGATTGCAGTTAGCGTGGAGCCTCAATTAAAAATAATTTTTCATTAGAAGGCGGAACAAGTGACTCGAGATCGCGGTCCAAGCGGATGAGGCTTTCACACGGTATTTCCGGTAGCGTAATAATGCGCCACAAAAATTGAGTAAGAATAGAGCCGGGAGGGGGGATGAGCGTGCGGATATAAGAGATTGATTCGATCGAGGGCGTTGATTGACCGAGTGCCGGAGTCGGAAGTGGCGCCGTTCCAAGTCCTGTTCCGAGGAAGCGAGGAAGACTACGAAGATGAATGGGGGGATGAAGAGAGATTTTCAGGCAGAATCAACGCGACACGTTTAAGGGCGAAGCGCGACGAAGCCGCGGGGAGAGATTTTTCAGCCGATGAGGACTAGGGAAGAAATGGTTGACGCGGCAAACGCGCCCCCCGCGTATCATGCACGAACGTACTCGAGAGTCAGCGAAAAAAAAAGAAAGAAAAGAGATTCACAATGTCGTTGCTTTTTTTATCTGTGGGACACATCGGGATAGTCAATAGACGGGAGAAAAAAAAAAAACAAGTATAGACGGCATATTCGTCGTTGTTAATCGTACCACGAAACCCCAGCGCCCGGCTCCACGGAGAACCTGGTTACAATCATAGGGAGCGAGAGAGAGAGAGAGCAAAAATTTTGACAGTGGGTGTTAAGACTCTCTGGGGAAGAAGAGACATATATAACTCTCGGCCTAAAACTTTGACACTAAATATTGAACGATCTATAAGAAATGTCTGACAGAGGATTCAACCCTGGAGTCTGATCTCCCAGCTGTTGGAATGATAACAAAACCAATGGGAAACGTACGTGAAAAAAAGCTCTTCGTTGCAGAAGTAAAAAAAAAAAAACCCGTATTCGAATGAAAGGTGGGAGAATCGTGAGCACCCGAAGCTTTTGATGAATGAGGAAAAAAGCCTCGGTATAAAAATTGAGACACAAAGATCCAAATAGGTTCGATCTTCGCGTTGATTCGACTGTGGGGATGATAACAAAACAAAACAAAACAAAAAATCAAAGTACAGAGTGGATAAAAATAAGATATAGATTGCTTTCGTGATTACATCGGGGCTCGAGTATGTGTGTGTTGAAATGTGCATTCGTCGAGTGAAGAAGGGCGATGTGGTTAAATCGAAGCTCGGAACTATCGAGAGGGGTGGAAAAATAGAACGAGAGAGAGAAGGAAGGAATGACGTTGAGAGGACGCGAGAGGGGGGGGGGACAAAGGGTTGAACGTGAAACTGGATGTAGAGCGCAATCTCGTACTCGGGGCATTAGCTAGCATAAGATGGCGCTGCTAGCGGGGAAAAACGGGGAACAGTGGGGATAAAGCCCCGCAGTGCGGCGCGGTCGATACAACCCCCACTGATATCACGCCTGCGGCACCTTTTTCCTATTTTTTCATCCTACCAACCCTATCCTCTGCCTGCTGCTGCTGCTGCTGCTGCTACGTTTACCCTTCCGGGAGTCTTGCACACGTTCGCACATCCTCCCACTCTCACACAAACACTTTTTCTTCTCTATGCATCTTCGTCAATCTACGCGTATGCAAACGGAAAAAAAAAAAGAATCATATAAATGAGTACACATTTATCGCTTCGTCTATTCAATTCTGTCGCTTTTCCTTCTTCCCCAAAACTCGTCGCGCCCTCTCCTCCATTTTTTTTTTCTTTCTATTCACCCATTTTCTCTCCTATTCTCTTACAAATTTTATCCACACAAAAGTCTTTTTGTTACGTTGTTTCGTGCCGGATTATTCAGATCGATGCGCCGAATCATGAATATATTTTCCTTCGAAACGTCCGCTGCTCCCACGCTGATGACGAATATCTTTGCAGGATTATAGTTCGACGTTCGATCTCGCTCGGCTTCACCGATTAAACGCTCCGCACCAAGGGAATTAAGCGACCCTCTAATTTTATATTGTTTTATTCGTGCTTAGAGGTGAATGAGCGCGGAACGTGAAAAGCGGCCCCGAAACGATCATACGGTCGCGATTTTTCAGCGGATCATTATGCAGCATTGTTCCTGAGTATCGTCGTTTTTTTTTTTTATCAACCGAACCAGTGTCAAATTTTTCTATGGATCGTTCAATCGTTTTTCTTCGCGGACGATGATTCGTCGACGCGTAAATTTATTGCGAAAGAAATAATTGCGATGAACGCGTACTCGGTTCGAGCTGTGAAGAGAAAAAAAAAAAAAATTCCAAGAGCCAGAAGTGGCTTAAAGCGAGAGTCTCTCGTCTTAATTACCGTCGCCAAGTCCCTGTGAGAATAATAGTCAAGAGCCACTTTTATCCTCCCCTAACGTTTCGAGAGATCGATCGCTCGCTCTCTCGCGGTGTACCTTTCTCGTCCAGTCCCTGTAGTACGTAACCGCTCGAGTATCTTTTTCAAACGAGTGCAAAAAAAAAAAAAAAAAAAAAAAAACTCCAACACCCACGGGAGGAAAAACACACCGATACGATTGTTGCTCAAAACTAATCGGAACTAAATATCTCATTTTTTCATTTTTTTATAGGTTTTTAAACGCTTTACAAATAATTGTTTTTTCTTTCAACTTTATACTTCTTCAAAACTGTAGGACTTTCGATGGAATAAGATTTCGTAAGTTTATAAATGATGTACAAAAATTCAGATTTGTAGCCTTATTTTTTTACCGAAATATTCTGTTTAATTAGAGTAAAAGCTTTCTCGATTTATAAAGTAACGCGAAACGTAAAAATTCGGGCTGCGACTTACGTATAGCGTCGCATCCTTAATTGGCAAAAACACGTGACCCAATTGGAAAAAAACTGGTGCATTTTTTTTTTTTTCGAGTATAAAAATATCAACGAAAAGTGAGGGGGGCTCAAAATAAAAATGAGGATTTAGTTCCCTCCCCCCCCCCCCCTTCTCCCTGTGCCCTCAACTTTCCGGTTGAGTGTGCTTAATCTCGAATATGCAGCCGGTGTTGCAAAAGCAGCGTTTGGTCTGTGATGCAGTTATCGATCTTGGCCTTACTCGCGTGACGCGCCAAGTCCTTGCGCCCTTGGCCCTGTAATTTCGTTCCTTTTTTTTTTTTTTTTTTTATTTTTATTCAACCCCGTCCTCGTCTTTGAGCCTGACGTCTTTCAACGTCGCAACAAGGACGATGAAATACATCGGAAATAGCAAAAATCATGATTCCCCCAAACCGAGAGATTGTCCACGTTTTTGTTTTTTCCTCCTTTCTCCGCATATGAAGTCTCGTAAATTTTATTACTCTCCGCATGCCCCATAACACTGGCTACGTGTACGTAATTGTTATTTATCGGATTCACAAAGTTTGTTTCCGAATCGTTGTTCCCTACTGCGATTAATATAAATAATGGAATCTTGGAAATAAATCTTTTGTAAGAAATTCATTTTACCAACAAAATGGCAAAAGTCTCTGGAACGGTTTTATCGGGATACCGAGTGAGAGAGAGAGAGCACTTCCGGATATGAGAATGAAAAAAAAAAAACGAGAAGACAACAGCAAGATTGGTTGAGCCTTGAAGAGTTCGAGTTTCCCATGAACATAAAATTTCTAACGCCGCGGGCTCGTCCTCGTCGGAGAGTCACCACTACCAAACTTGTTTCCACGCCTCGCCCACCGAAACCGAAACGCTCATCGATTAGCTATCGACGACGTAACAACAGTCGTTGCACCGATTCTTGTACTTCATATTTTCCTTTTTTTTTTTTTTTCAATCCTCCTTCGAGTCCTCTCCCCTCGATCATCGTTCCGTTACAAAATCCTCCGACACCCCGAAAAACTGGTCAGTGATCGATGCCCCTCCGAGCCAGTGCTCAGACCAGTCGCTACCCTTCCCTGCAAGATAGTACCTCGAGATTCAATGAAAATTTATCAAACCTCAAAATGTTTTCGAACTATTGTTCTTTATGACGAAGCTTTTATCGTGTTTTATACAAAATCCAAAAAAAAGTGTACAACTCGATGCAAATTCGGCCTGAAATCCATCCGACGAGTGTATTTTCTTGTTCATCCCGTTTGAGCTTTGTACTATTTGATAAAAAAATAATAAACAAATGAATGGAGTAGAATAGAGTTGAAATACGAGGGAACTGGATTCGTGTAACACGGATTATCCTCTCTATTTCTCTCCTCCCTTCCTCCTTTTGGTTATCTAACCGCCGATTGATGCACCAGACATTGGTAGAATGCAAACGCGATGGGGAGGGGAGGGGAGGGGGGAGGCGCTTGCACAACGTTAATGGCGCCTAAACTAGCTTCTGTTCCGGCAACGGAGGTGTCGCGCTTCTCCACTCGGATCTCGCGAGATCGACCAAGACGACTTTATCATCCGGAGTGTGCTCACTCGAGCCGAGGACGTACCACGGATCTTCGCCTCGAATGCTGCGGTAATAACGGAGCGGAGGAAAGAGGAAATGCCCCCTGGAACCTTCATTTCCTTTATTCTTTATCACTCGTACGAAACAGGGATTAACAAAAACATTTTTATATTTTTGAAACCAAACGATTAAAATCTTTGCTTTCTTTTCTTTATTTTTTACAATTGTTTTCTCGTGTTTTTTTATAATTGAGAATTTTTTGAAAATCTTTACAAGAGGCTCGGAGTTGGCGCAAGAATGTTTTAAAATTAAATCTTTCGACAGTGGAACTGTGAACAGATCCTTTTAAATTTGACACAGCATAAAGGAGAGCAGTGTCCTGGCTATTCTCTGACTTATTGAAAAAATCGTTGATACAGGCTTTGGTCGGACCACTATCGATTGGTACCGACGATTGTATAATAAATTAATTTTGAAAATAAATCATTCATTGCCAACTTGTTTCGAATTTTCGTTACAAATTTTTATTTACCGAGCGCTAAACTTCTTCGTGCTTGAATAAAAATTTTGATTATTTTTATATAGTGTAGACAAATTGATTGGGGGCCGAAATTTTTTATTGACGACAGATGAGTCACAAATGCTCACTAATTTTAGCCTCCGGTTACTTTGGGCAGAGTATTTATTTTTTACGAAAATAATGACAAGCGGCGTGTAAAGCGAAGAATCGATAGTTCCTCGTCGACGCGTCACGCCCGCTCGTGTTTACGTTCAATTACTCTTCTACGCGACACATGCGAAAATCGAAAAAAAATGGTCAAATGTTCGTATAGGAACATTTGACCATTTTTTTTCGATTTTGTTTTTTTTTGCACTTCTTTTTTCTTGCAAATAAGAATACTGTCAATGAATTATCGTTAAATACTGAAGAATCACAGGAATTTTATATTTCGAGAATACTCTTGGTTATTTCGAAACTTGAAATTTTTTAATTTCTTCTCTTTTTATTTCGATAAAACGTGAAACTTTGACTCCTGCGTATTCTATTTCGAGGATACTACTATATATAATAATGTGCCAGGTCGGTCTCGAGTAATCGTCCTTGATAATACAGATGGATGTCGTCGAGGCGCGGGAGGAACAGTGTCAAGCGTCGTTAGAAATTGATATCGAATCCTAAGCACCAGCAAGAGTGATCGTTGTTAAGTAGATTATATTCGAGATTTTCAATAATATATATTTGCTCATTGTTACACTTTTATTGACCCAATTTATCGAGCACATTGAAGTTTGAATTGCGCGAATTATCAGCGATACTCTGTCAGGTATTTTCGAGCCTTTCGCATATTTCTCAACGATTTTTTTCTCTTCTTCTTCAATTTTTAAACGTCGTTCGAATCAAACGCTTGTATCTCACTCGTACGAGTGTTCTCGGGACATTTAATACGGGGACAATAAAGAAGAGGTGAAATCTGCTCAAACAACGAATATGTATACATCAGTTTCGAGTGAACTGAAAATAAATATGGATATTGAAAAATGATAAGAAAAAATAAATGAAAATATTGTTCGAGAGGCACGGCGGGGTCTTTCTTACGTTTTTAATATTCCGTTAACGCGTCTCTCGTCTAATAAAATATTTGCTAATTTTCTTACACGAGACTCTCGGCAAACGCGGAATTATCGGTCTTATAAAGTAGGATTGAAATGACGATGATGACCTTGGTGAAAATGTCACGCGGGGGAGGAAGTCGCTCAATTTCTTAGTCTTTCATCTTGGCAATGGGATTACGCTTAACGCATATTTTCACATAATCTCTCTCTCTCGTTTTTTCTCTTGTCAAACGCGTGATTAGTGGATCGTTGAACGAATGTTCCTTCGCAATGATAATTAAAAGCGTAAAATCTCGGTGATTTCGAGAAAAAAACGTGGCTCAATGTGAAAAACTCTTTCATCAAAAAGAAAAATTATGAACAGACAACCGTAAATGATTGACAGTTCGAGAGGATTTCGCGCCACTGTTATTTGAGCCAGCACGATTTGTAACGGATTGAGTAAAAAAAAGCTGACAAATAACGTAAAACATAAAAAATGATCGCTCCGGTGTGTATCGTCGTCAAGACGAACGTGCGCACACGTGTCTCTTCCGTGCGCGGTGATAAGACTCGAAGAAATCAAACATTCCGGTTGTCACCAGAGCGCGCAACGTAAATCTCGTTCGTTAAGCTCGCATCGGGCGTAAGATTCCATTCATACTTCAAGAATATACGCGGACAATTTTCAAACGCTTCTATATCCGAACTCAACCGACTCGCTCAAGATTTCATGACTCTCAATTAAGTTCGTCGCGTTGAGCTTGAAGGAAAAAAATCTGTTTTATAGCAACATCAATTTCATGCTGAATAACGAATAGCCCAACAAAAATCTTTTCAATTATCAGTTCAACCATTATTCATGGCGATTTGTAAAAATTAATAAAAGAATTTTTTTTTTTTTTTTTTAATTTTTTTTTATTCAACCGAAGCACGCTAATAATTGCGGCTTGAAAAACTGTTGCAGGGTTAAGAAAATGAGTTTTTTTTTGTTGAAATCGGTATCAACGTATGTACGTCGGTAACGCGGTGATGACGAGTGACTCACCGGTAAAACGTTTGGTGGCAGGTCGCGAAAGCCGCGATCCTTATACCCGTCATCGTCATCGTCGTCGTCGGCGACGCCGTTACGAGTTATGCCGGTTAGTCGGACGGAGCCACAGCCGCTGCTTACGTTAGATTGAGCGTAATATGCCTCTTCCTCCGACGCAGATAAACAGTCACGGTCACCACGCGCTTTTCGTCGACCCGTGTTACTTAGGTGCAACCTACTACTCGCTTCTTATACATGCCCTACTCACCGAACACCAACCACTTTTATTCCAACATCAACGACAATATCTTGGTTTTTTTTTTTTCATATTATATCTATCGATTGTTTCGTTTCACTGATTTTTCGCTTCTAAAATTTTGTGATATTTTTTTGTGACCCAAACGTTTGGGAATGAACGGGAATGAGAAAGATTTTTTTTCATCGTATCTCAACGCTTGCGGTATCATTGATCCGTTGATCATCGCAACGAAACATTTCGAGACGAGGATTTTTTTTTATCATTCGCGATTCTCGTTCTTTGGAAGAGGAATGGTACGATAAATTTGTTTATCAAGAGAGATATGTATCGAGCGGTCGTTCGGTATAACCGGCAAAGTGGTTATCGTTCAGCTTTTCGTCACGAGAAGACGCGCGTGAATCGCATCCAGCCAAGATTTACACGGGAAGCTTGAGGGCTTTATGCCTGTCTATAGAGACGCGACACAGCGTCTTGACGCCAAGTATTGAAAAGACAATTGAACCGGCCGAGTCTATACTCGAGGTTGGGCGATTTTGTTTTTATATACGTATATGTGAAAGCTCTTATAATAGGAGCGAATGGTCCGGAATGACGTGTGTCGATGCTGGTCACGTCGGTCGATTCGATTCTCCATTCGAGGACCTATGGGCCTCAAATTTTTTTTCAGTTTCTGCATATACTCGCGTCGAGTATCATCAGCGCGCGCGGTTACTCCGATAACGATAACGATCAAACGTCGCAAGGTCTCTCGATGCTCGAGATAAGCTGCGAGCACCACGATGCTTCCCGTGTGTAACTTGAATTTTGACTTTCAACCTTGTTGCTGTTTTTTTCCGTAGTTTATTTACACGGGAATGCGGAAAAACTGGAAAATCGATGGTGCATGGAGCAGGATATAAAAATTTCAACATCCGCACATTTTATTCTGTTTTGTTTTGATTTTTTTGTAATTTGACCTTATAATATATCATCGCTGAACGTGCCATAAGTCAGATCGAGTCTTCTTTCGTACAGACACAATAGGGGCACGTCGGTAGGATAAAAAAGAAGGTTGTGAAAAGCCGGAGGGTGAACGGGGTCACTGGTTTTCAGTACGTCATCTATATACTACAGACAGCGGAAGCACGTCACCGCTAGCTTCATCTTTATCTCTCTTCTGTAAACGCTTCGCCCAGCGATGAAGAACTATCGTGGGCTCGTTTCCTTCGAGGATCGATCCTGTCGCGTGTGTCGTCGTCGGGGGATCCTCTTCAGACCTTTTATAGCAGTTACGTAGGAGGCCGAGACGCTTCGGCGACTCGCCCCTCTATAAAACTCTTCTTTTTTTTTTTTTTACCCTTTTTATTTTTCTTTCATCCGACGACCGCGCGTACTTTACCTTTATTTCGCGTTTCGTTATTTTTTATTTTCATCTCAATATACGCGCGACTACTGAAAAAAAAAAAACGAGATCGATCGGATTATCCTCGTCGGGATTCCTCCTGACGGATGTTATTGATCGAATCGCGAATGAGTTCGCATAGGATGCTCAGTTTTATGAGAAAGGAAGAAAAATTTATGTGCGCTATCAGGAAAAAGTATGAGTTTCATCAAATTGTTGCATATGCACAGGACCAGCATCGAAGCAGTCGTTTCATTTTGTGTTCCTTTCTTCGAGATTCTTTTATCACCCGGGAATGAAAATTTTTGCTCGATCCACGATAAAAATGGGTTTAAAGTGCCCGCGTATCGTCTTTTTCGATTGCGCGAGGAACAAGGCTGCAACGTCGACGATATCGTATCTGTTGAAAAATTTTCACGCAGGGATGATCTTACACGAGCTTATTGTAGAGACGAAGCGAGCTCTGCTACACTTATATAGCTCTCTGTTCAAAACGTTCCTTCCTATACCCTCGTGGGTTTTTACGAGCCCATCTCATCACTGCTTTAACCTCGCTTCACTAATTCCCATGTTCCTGAGAGAGAGAGAAAGACCCCCTTGAGAGTGTTGCCCACAGTCACTCTTTCCTGATGCCTTACCTCATCGTGAAACTCGAACATAATTGGCTCATTAAATTATAGTTATCCCTTTATACAACTTTAATTTGAAATTCAATAAAAATGATAATTCGTATTGTTTAAAAAAATCTTTATTTTGTCTTTTGTATACAAAAAGTTTGTTTATCAAGAAATAAAAATGCGATTCGCGCTGACCTGCTCGCTGCTGCGGTCTTTATCGACGAGTGCTCGTCGCCTTACGAGCTCATCGTTTTTTTATTTTCGATATTAATGTGTCTCTCGTCGAGCTCTCTAGCTTTCTCCCACCGCTGCGCGAGGCGACAACGCGTACTCGCGCGTTTTATTTTACTCGAGTCAGACTGCCGGTCGCCGATTTTCCGGTTTCGTCCGGATCACACGAATCTCTCAACTTCATGAATGAACTCTCGAACCGGACTATACCGGCTTCGGAATGTACGTGAATCATTCACCAAACTAACGAGCAGCAGACTCCCGCCTCTCACTCTCGTCTCGCGCGATCGTAACGAGGCTTCCTTTTCTCTGTACAACGTCTCCGTTCGCTACGAGAGCTATGGCTCCTTATCTCCGGTGAGACCGCGTCATCCTCAGATTGCAGAAAAAATAAATAAACAAATGATAAATTAAGCTTTCGTTCAACTTTTTTTCTCGATTTTTCTCGACGTGAACTTGAGACTCGAAAACTTGCATATTTTTTTTTTCAGGAAGAATCGATCGTTTGTTCGTGTTTCGATGTTTTTTGCTGGTCGCTCGTGAGAAGGGCGGCGAAGAAACGTTACCGAATATATGCTCATAATTTTGGCAATACTCGGCTATATTCGCGTTGCCAAAGCTGTCTCGATCCTACTGGAACGAAGAAAGACGTTTTTACGAGCAAAAAAGCGATTTTATTCTCAATTATTCAGTCGTAAATGACGATACGAAGTGCTCATAAAAGCAAAATTGTTCTTTGAATCTGGCTTACTCCTTCGTCTATTAACTCGTGTGAATTATATCGGTGTATTTATTTTTGGACCGCCGTATGATCGAAATTGGCAATCGCGGGCTGCAACTTGTGTCTATAAGCATACGGTTGACGCGGCGCATCGACACCACATTTGCGGCAGTACTTTCAACCTCTCGTCCGCGCACAGTCTTCAAATAAAATAGACAGTTTTAATTCAACTCCGCAATTACAACTCGATGCATTTGGAATTTGTTAGTATTTTTTTTTTCCCCCCTTAAATCGATCTTCAAGTCCGAGTTTGATGCTATCGTGGATCATGAGATTCGAAGCAGAACAAAGCTTCGCGTTTATCTTTAATCTCGGAGTCATATTTGGATCGTTGTAAAACGATAAAATGTGAGGATGCTCGAGTGAAAATTGTACAAAATGTAATGCGTGCAATCGTGAATACGAATCGGTGTGCATATCTGTGCGCGCGTATATATATAAATATATATAAATGTACAAAGTCTATCCATGCTCGTTCGCAAAAGCTTCCGGTACATATCACGTTTTGTGTTTAACCGTTGATATCGCGGCAGCACCAACGCACCTATTATTACTGATAAACTTCAATTCGAAAGCTATTTCGAGAATGGGATTGTTCGCGACGGGACATTCTTCGTTGGAGTTACGCGATGAGAGAGACCTTGGTTTCCGATTAATCGCCCGTTTCAGCTTTACCAGGCCTTCCTCTCTCTCTCTCTCATATTATTTCCGGATCAAGTATTGGAAAGGTCGACTCAACGAGAATCGTATATTCGGTTACGAATTTTTCTGTATTTCAACCAAGAATAACGATATTCAACACTTTTATTTGAATCGTGCGATCGGAAGGCCTCTTGCCATAAAATTATATGAAATTCGAATGAAAATAATAAAGAACATGAATCCAAAAAAATCTTTATCAATGCTCCGGGATCCTGGGAGATTTTCTGGCATCCGATTCCTGTCTGGAATCGATTGAAAAAAATGAGTCATCTGAGGAAAAAATGGCTCGATATAATTCAACGAATGAATATGATTCTGTACGAACGAAAATAATGATGAATCAAAGCTATGAAAAGAGTAGAAAAAAAAAAAGAAGACGAGCTGCGAGTTGCGTACGCCGGCCGATAGTCCGGCTGCCATTAACGCCTTTTTCTTTCCTTATATTTCTACGAGCGTGTAATTTGTAACTTTAACAACAAAAATCTTCAAGAATCGTATAGAAATAGAGGATAAATTTTCATCGCAGAAATCGAATGAACGAGCAGGATCGACGTTTTTAGAATTCTAATCCCAACGGTAATCGAATATCAGCGGACACGATCCGCGCGTATTTCACGTATACGCGAAGATGCGTATGTATAGTTTAATTGCATTTTATATATATATATATATATTTATAATCGATTTGATGCGGGCGGGCGGGCGGTGTGGACGAACCAGTTGGAGTAGTACATTAGATTGGCGCAAGGCCAGTGTCGGTGTATTGCGTAACACTCGAGCATCGTCAAATTGGCCCCGAGTTGCGAGAAGATCCTCCACCGCTCGAGTATTCTGCACTATTCATGCATTATCATGCGTATATAGAAATATATGTAGAGAGGAGGCGGAGGCGCGCGTCTCTCAAATTCTCTTCTCAATATTATTATTTACATTTACATGCGTGTATACGAGTCAGAGGCGTATTGATGTTGCGCCAAGAAGAGAGACTTGTGAACGAAAACTCGATCGTTTTAAGTATTTGGCACTCGACCAAATACTCATCCGAGTACTTTTATATTTGGAATTATTTTCACACGATAGTATTTTTAAATACCGCTCGCGCCCGCGCTTCGATCTTGTACGTCATCCAATCATTATCGATCTCAGCGATATTGTTATTTTTATTTTCTAAAATTACATTTTTTTTCTTTCAATCTTATATTTACACGGCTATATTCCCGCGGTATTTACACATTTTATCATTTTTTTTTCGTTCATAATGATCTTGGTTGAAATTCTGTAGGTGGATTCAGTTGTTAGGAGTGTTGACGCAGAAACGATGTGTATATTCTCAATTAGAACTCATAGGCGCTGGTGCATTCGCTTTACATAGATCGCGCGACCGAAGGACATGGAGAATGCTTTGAAATCAAATCCATACCTCATCGTGGTATTAGCTTTGTCTCTTTGTCTCTCTCTCTCTCTCTCGCACCTTGGACCTCAGAATATATATATGCGAATGCAAATTCAGTAGGCACAAAAGCTTTTGCCCAACGAATTCGTTCGGCGATGTATAGAAGAAAAATTCAACTCTGCGCAATTGTTTCGAATGAAAAAGAGGCAAATTGTGAAAGAAAATGAAAAAAAAATCAACTAATTTTTTCTCGATACCGGTGTCGTCAGACTTTCGATCCGAAGTTACGGAAACAAGCTCATTCTCTCCTTTTCTCTGTCCGCGTCTCCGAGATACAATGACGATTCTTCACCCTTCGTTATTGATTTGCCATCGATGAATAGCGACATTTTTTTGTCTCCGAAAGAGTCGTTCCGTGTCTGAATAAACAGCCAGCACGGTCGATACAGAAAAGTGCGGAACAATTTTTCTCCCGCTCGCGTAACGAGTATTACGAAAAATTCGACAACGATCTTACTCGTCGATTCAAAATTTTTTACTTTTTTTTCACTGAGAAGGGTCGCGCGGTAATTTTCGCGATTCGAGCTTACAATTAGGAATAGCTGCTCGTATTGTATTTCCGCGATGAACCATCGCGGATGTGAATCTTTGGATAATTGAAGTTTCTTTCATTTTCCAGTGAGCGTGGTACATAACATTTTCTCCTTTTTTTCCATTCACTTCCATTAAGGAATACTACTTTTCGGGTTTTTCGACTGGCGAGAATTCGAAAATGACAAACGAACGAGCTCGAAACGCTCCAAGCGCCCTTGTGTGTGAGAGAGAGAGAGAGAGAGAGAGACAAAAGAGCGAAGCGCCTAGCGTCTGTCTAGTATGAGCGATGTATAACGAAAAGACAGACACAGACAGAGAGAGAGAGAGAGAGAGAGAGAGAGAGGGTTGTTCGTATAGGGAGTGATATAGCCCAGTAACACAAATCGCTTTTAGCCCGGTATATCAGGGGTTCTCAAAAGGTCTTTCTCGGCCGGTCTTCCCTCGCGGTGATATTCCGCCACAAGAGTTTTGGGAAAGGTGTTGGAGTATTGCGCAAGCCCGGTGCTCGCGCGGCTCCCGATAGCCGGGAGAATTGGAGTATATCGCGTATGTAAATGGAGTATGGTATCGCGTATGTGCACGTTCCGTTGAGCGCACACTGGTAAAACAGAGTGACGTCGCGGGAGCTTGCGCGGTTATCGAAGGCTCTGGGCAAGCGGGCAGGCGGGCGGGCGGGTGGGTGGGCGCGCGCGCGCAATCTTTGCTTAGGGTTCTGCATGATCGGCGAGGGGAAGGGGGGGGGGGATACGGGAGCGGTTCGGCAATGTTCGGAGTGGGCGAGCGATGCGTTTCTCGAGGATGGGGGCGCAAGCAAGAGTATATCTCGAGCAGGCAGGCGGCTTTGAGTGAGCTCGAGTGGGGATAAAGATGGACGGGCCGCCGCGCAAGCTCGTGGCGGTATGGAGCAAGCGTCGGGTTGACAAAGATGGGGAAAAAGCCCTCTAGCAGCAGCGAAACGAGGGGGGCGCTAGTGAGAAACGAAAGAGGGTCTCGGTGCGGTAGGGTAAGGTGAGGGACGCGAAGGGGTGGGAGAGAGCAGCGGCGGTGGCGGCGGCGGTGGCGGCCCCGCGCGCGCGGCTGGCCTCTGGTTGTGCAAAGCCCGTGGGATACCGGGTTATCGGGGAAACGAGCGCACGATCGAGCGAGAAGAGGGGAAATTAAAAGCATGCTCCGGTAGTGGGGGTCGTACGGGTCGATGATGCCGGCGCGGTCCTCGACGACGCGAAACACCAGTCAGTCTCTCTGGTCCTCCCGAAGCCGCGCCGCCGATAACTTCTTTCACATCGAACACCGCACACGCCGCAGCCATGGGTGACAAGGTTTGTGCGACCAATATCAACGAGACAAACAAACAATTAACAAACGAACGAGAAAAAAAAACAAAACAAACAAAACGTACACCTCTGAATGCTGTTACGGAATAAAGTTTTAATAACGATTTTAACTCAGAGACCGAGAGGAAAAGCCAAAAAAACGAATGAATGAATGAAATTTGTAAGAGAGTTACGAGGGACCGACTGACGTTCAGATTTTTTTTTTTTTTTTTTTCTCTACTCTTTAATACCGATGCAATACAGACGAACGTCACGTATATACAAGTAGATTTCGGTACATTTGCCAGAAGATGATCTATGTATGATCGGTGTATCTGTGGATATGTGTCTGAGAGAGCGAGAGAGAGAGAGAGAAAGAGCAAGAGCGAGTGCGCGCGCGCGTCCCTAGGAAAATTTGTCATCGTAGTGACAGTTTTACTTTTTCTATTTTTCTTTTTTCCCCATTTAGAATCCCCACTTATCCGAATATATATGTATAATAATGGTGTAAAAGTCTTTTGATAATCCAGCGTGAACGAGGATGAAAGATGTGAGAACGAGAGTATAGTGTTTATACGAGGAATTATGGAGCAATAGGATAACGGGGGCCCGGTGCGACAAAAGGGGGTAGTAGGTGAAATTTCATTGGGCAAAGTCGTGTTCAAGTGTTCATGACGATCGTCAAGTGACATCCGTGAATCAAGCTCGAGTAAAAAAAATGTATTAAAAAAGAAAAAAAAAAGTGAGTCGAGAGTTCGCCGGAATTGACGCGAAATAATATAACGAGCGTTGAATCATTTTTTTCGAAGCGTTATACAGTTCGAGTCGTGACTGATCGAGGATTTCGAGTGAAAAAAAAAATGATGTCGCGAAAACATTGGAATATATCGTGTATAAAATGGAGAAAAAAAAAAAAAGAAAAAAAAAAAAGGAATGAAAAGGTAAAAAAGCTTTCGGCTTACTGTTACGCGGCGGTGGGGGGGCGGCGGCGGCGGCGGCGGCGGGTCGAACATGAGTACGGGGAGCAATGGGAAGGCAAAGATGGCGGAGGTGAGAGGGAAACGGGCGTGAGGGGGTTTTGACAGCCAAGACGGAAGTAGAGTGACATGCGCCGTTGTATTATGCAGTAAAGCTTCGTAATATCGCGTACGTTATGAAATTTTTTGATTTTCTTTTTTTCACATCCAACGATCTCCCGGATAAAAATACGATAATTCGATAAATTTCAAAACATCGATGCACTGTCACGTGGGTGCTGTAATTTGAAAAAAATAAAAGTGATTCTTTCGTTGTCGCTGTCCATTTCTCGCGGAGATATTTGATAAGCTCGCGAAGAAATATTTTTCGATGACGATACGAATTTTTGGATCGATTAATGGTAAATTCGATTTGTACCGAAAAGCTCTCTCGTTCCTTGTCTCAATAATCACGAGCGGGTTTCAGGGGCACTCTGATTTTCGATTTATGATATTGGAGGATAGCTTGTAACGCTGGAAATGAGTAAAAGGCTTGAGCAAAAGAGATGTACGAAACGAGAAAGGAAGTGGATGAGAGAAAAAAAAGCGATTGTTAGAAGCATGAAAAATGTATTGACTCGTGATTGGCCGAGTGTATACGCGCGTGTTTGTACGTGTAAAAGATAGAAAGAAAAAAAAATGAGTAAAAAAGAGGGTGGAATACGCTGCTAAAGAGGACCTTCGATCGAGGGAGGGAACGAGAGGGTGGGAGAGAACCAGAGAGAGAGAGAGAGAGAGATGAAGAAGGAAGCAAGAGAAAGAGAGAGAACAACGGTCGGAAGGGTCGAATCGGTCGAATCGTCTACTTGCCTTGGAAAGCTTCTTCTTTCGCCTTCTTTTTCTCCTTCATTCGTAACTCTCTCCTTCTCTATCTCTCTCTCTCTCTCTCTCTCTCTCTCTCTCTCTCTCTCTCTCTCTCTCTCTCTCCCCCGGTTCTCTCTGTATGCTATCGTCCTCTCGACGTTCAACCCCGCGACACGATGGCATACGATTCTCCCTTATCCCCCGGTGGTGCTTCGCAGTGATCGTCTTCAACAGTGCCGATTCTTCCGGGGTGCAACCTCGAGGAGGAAAGAAAGTTTGAAAGAAAATATTATAAAAAACAAAAAAATAATAAAACACACACACACACCGCCGCTGGTGCCCGTTGAAATCCTCCTGAAGAGGCCCTACCAATCTTCGCGTCGAGCTTCCTGAGAAATTGTGAAAAAGCATCATGGTAACTTTGAATTATCATCAGCAATCATTCCCGCACGTTATGCAACCCATAACGAGATAGAATCTTACTGTGTGCTCCTTTTATTTTATTGTTTTTCTCTCTAGCGCCCCCCTCCCTCTTTGCTTCGTTCGATCGATTGCCTCACTTTTGGATGAAACTATTTTTTTTTATCTCGCTTCCGTATCACTTAGACTTTTAACGGCAGTATTAGACGCAGTTTTTTTTTTTCTTTTTCTTAGCCCTTCTTTTATGTTTTTAGAGCCCTTGTGATCAGGGCTATTCGCGTAGGATTTTTCACCCCCTGGTGCTTCGACGGATAGTCGGCTCCCTAATCAGTGACGTGAATATTTATCAGGATGCAGTGCACGATGGTGATATACTCTTATCGTTTGCTCGTCAAAAAAAACTATTCGAATCTTTGTTCCACCGAAAATGCACTCGCCCGCTGACAATATTTTTTCTTGTCACCGTATCGATGAAATCTTTATGCTCAACGTATCTCTTCGATTCCTCAAATTTTTTTTCTTCTCAACAAAAAAAAAAGCGCGGTGATACGCGGTGGTGGCATAACTATAGCGAAAGAGACATTTTAAATCGAGCACAAATTGCATACCAGGCTGGCAACTCCCGGGGGAACGTCGCGCGACATTCGATCGATCACGACGATGAGCCAGGGATGAAAATCGAGTGCGCCTATTCCGCTACCTATTTTATATGCATCGCTACAGCTGGCTTTCTAGTATTTAGTTGAATTATTTTTTTTTTCTTCATAATTTTATAATTATATATTGAACGAATCTATATTTCAACTAGTTTACGACCTTTTTGTACATCCAAATTGTTCATTCTTTCGAGAGTTATCGATTGTGGGATTTCTCGAAGAAAAAAAAGGCTTATGGGTGGGATGATCGCTTCGATCGCTCGGTCCAATCCGGTCATTACTTTTCCACGGTTCCTCGTGGCCCTTCGTTAAAAAAAAAAAATTAGAAAAGAGCGTTGCTCGGTTTTAAAGAAACAGAAACAACCAGTTGGCCCAAATCGGGGGAAAAAAAAGGGAAGACGAAGGTAGAATGGGCTCGTGAAAAGGATCTACGAAGAAACGTTCGAAATTGATATTCAATACAAAAGTTATTCTGATAAAGCGTTCGAATTTCGGTCTCAACAAATTCATCGATTTCGTTGATCGTTCGTTACTTATTACGTTTAAAACACAAACGAATGTTCTGAAAAAATATTGACATAAAAAATTGGAGATTCAACGCGATGCCGATCATGCGCGTTACCCGCTGCTGGCACTCCGGTTACACATCTTCGTCGAGTTAACAAACGATTTTGAAGAATCAGTAAAGATCGCGTATAATTATTCAATTATTTTAGCACAACGTAGCGTCATTGATGCATTTTTAATTGGCACAAAGTCGAAGAGATATTGTTCGAGGAGGATTGGACCGGAGTCGTTCGGTACAGAGTCAACGTTTGCCAACGCGTAATCGGTAATCAGCGGATGTTTCGTGACCACAGATCGGGAGAAAGGAAAAAATAATGAGTCTCTTATCGAGTTTGCCAACCATTTTCCTCATTTAGTATTTTCGTGTTCGGTGTAAATTCTCGAAATGCCCCTATGTTCCTCGGCGAGAATGCGATCTGCCAGAGAAAAATTGAAGAAAATCCTCGGTGGATCCGTAAACGTTCTTCTAAAATTGTTCTTATATTTCCATCTGTTTTGAGAGAAATAGTGATTTTATTGCTTCTCGAAAATGGCACCGTGCGCGTTGACTTCTGCGCGCGCGCCAGTTTCACTCGTAATCGTTTCTTCTCTGTACCAGCTCGTTCCGGTCCCGCGAATCACCTCTCATACCCTAGAAAAGAACAAAAAATCATTCCGATTCTTCATCCTTATTCACACTCGTATCTCCACGTTTACCATATTTGAAAAAAAAAAAAAAAAAAAAAAAAAAAACTGGCAAAATCTCATTCAGAAACCGATGAATTGACAGGAAACGAATTTTATATTCGTTCTTTCGTTCACTCGCTCGCACCCCCTCGTCCTTGGGTAAAATCTTCTCTAAATTTTGAGTAAAAATATATATTTTTTTCTATTTGACAAAGCTCAATCGGAAACGAAATCATAATTTGTACAAATAATCGCAATGACAACGATAAACCAGTAAATCTGGCCTGCGTGTCAGAGAATTGCTACAGAATCGAGTGAATTTATCGACGATTCGTTGCAACGTTCTTCTCGCACGAAAAAAAAATCAATTTTTCACCATTATTTCTGCTTTTCTCTTCGTTATAAATTTTTCTCGCCTCGTGTGAAATTGATCGAAATGCTTTTTTTGTTTCTCTCTCTCGTTTTTTTTTCGTACTCGTAAGTTTATGTGCCCCCGAGTACGTAATACTCGGACATATCGCGATGAGCTCGATGTATGAGCACACACACGCATACGAGCTCACCGTTACGCGTATAACGTTCCGTTACCAAGGACGTGTACCGTCAATTGGTAAGGTCGTTCCTTTTAAGAGGCCCTTACCGCCTCGTTTTCCATTCATTGAAATTTTACCGACGATCGTCATGTCGCTCGCTCTTTTGTGGCTACGATACGTTTCCGCCTGATTATAGCACAACGTTCCAACTCAAAAATAACAAACTATCCCGGACAAATACGATCTCGAGGACATTTCGTAACCATTCTCATACGTTCGATGGATCATCAAAGTTACGATGAGAATACTACAACATTTCCTGCATTTTCTACTCGTTCCAATATGTTGTTCGTTTTTTTAAATAATTTCAATAGACGAATAAAAAAGATTTTTTGACCCCCTTCCCCTTGCCCGCACGGGAAGAATGACGGAAGTTATGAGTTTCACCGCGATCAGCTGATTTTCACAATTTTCCCGATAACTTTAAACGGGCTCGGAGAACCGAAAAATTTGGTTTCCAAGACTCCGATGTAACGAGCCGAGATATCGGTGGTTCGATTCATTCGAGGAATTGCTTCAATCTCATACGGGATTAGATTCTTTCGGGGCAAATGAAACGGTGAAATTTGAAAATTTTATATCGTTAGATTCCAGGTTTTCGGGAGAGGCTCTACTTCGATGAACGAAAAGTCAAAATTTTCACGAAAATGTGACGAACGTGCGTTAAAAATGGCTGAAAATCGCGTTGCTGGAATTGTAAAAAGTGAGAAAAAGTGAAAAAGTGTGATGCATCCATCCGCGAGTGGGCTCGAAACAGTTTTGCATAATCGTGTAAATTCCTTCTCGTGGGTGTGATTTCATAGCGGCTAATAATACGTACAGTTTCGGCCTATATTTTATCGATAAACTCATCGAGTATGAAATCTCGTTTTTATCATCGTGCCTCTTTTGTCTCTCTCTCTCTCTCTCTCTCTCTCTCTCTCACTCCTTTCGTATTCTTGCTCTTGGCCGTTTCGTGTTACGTAACGCCATTGCAAGGGCTCGAATATCGCGGGCGAGCTGTATCGGCGCAGCGGTAAATTGAACCGTCAAAAATGTCTCTTGATATTCAATCCATCGTTTGGAATTACAAGTGTCGAGAGTTTTTCTATTTTTTCTTTATTATTCAAAATAGGAAATAAAAATTGAAAAACAGTGGAGAACCGAAGAAACTTTGTTACAATTTTTGAAACGTCAGAACCGCTGAAATACGAGAGAGTATAAAAAAACGACCGAGCCAAAAAAAAATTGTGTCGAATTAAAAATAACGATAGAGAATATTCCAAAATTACTTTCGGAGCTAGAGGTTCGATGACAAATTTGAACGACTTAATGAGAGGGAAAAGCGAGAGGAGCGTGAGAAAAATGAATAAAATAAAAAATGAAAAATATATTTGATGGTGAGTCACGAGCATGGTGCGTACTCGGTTGACGCATACTTCAATTGCATCGTGGAAAACAGATAAAAACAATAATATATGTAGAAACAGGGGGCTGACAAAGGGTGAGGTTGGAATATAGGGCCTGTGTGTACGGGGGGGTTTGCATAGGTGTATGAAGAGGGAGAGAGAAAGCAGGCAGCTGGTCACGGCGGGGTTAGTAACAGCCAAAGACGAAGCAAGGGTCGCAGACTAGAGGGCGCCTGGAGCGTGTCCGCCTCCTGGGGCACCTATCGATCCTACCCTATTTATAATTCATCTTATTTCGATTCGTCACGACGTACCTTCCATTTTTGTCCTCTTTGTTACTCGAGCTTTATACACCTCGTATCCAACGTCTACAAACGACTCTATTTATACGCGGAGTATTAAACGATGTATGTCGAGTGTAAAAAATATATATATTTTTTTTTTCATTCCAATCGATCTCAATCGGTACGAAATAACTTGGATATATTTTTTTTTCTTTTAAATCATTTTTTTCATGCAGGGGACCAGGGCCGGAACAGAGATAGATTCGGAGAAAGAAAAATCGGTCTCTTTTCAATTGCCAGCTTGAAAGACTTCTGCTTAGGCATTTATGGGTCTTCGGTTGAACCAACACCAGTATTTTTATTCCCGTTAAGGGGTAGGTAGCGGCGTGCCCCCAGCGTAATCCCCGCGGTCGTTGGCCTACGTTTACAACGTTCTTGACGCTACTGACGTACTTTGCTTTACTCTCACCGAGGCTTTTTCCTTCGTGTTCGAATTTTCTACTTCTCTCCCCCGAATTTATTCCGATAATCAACGAAATCTAATACAATTAAATGGATGTACGCGTATACTCGCTGCTGAATAAATTTACAAATATTCTTTACGATTTGCACATTCCTTTTCTCAACCTCATCGATTTTATGACGATAAAATCTTGTGCTTACGTGACGAAACGTCGTGACAGTTGGTAGCAACGTTTCGAGCACTGCTCGATTTTATATTCACCAAAAATTATTTTCTCAAACACTTTATGTTGACCATGATCGAATGCTTCGTTGGGTGACCAAAGTTTGAGGTGCTTTTTCTGGGTTCATGGTGCACCATGACACTGGCTGATTCCAATCTCGGAAATTTTCACACTATGCTCAAGTTTTATATTATATAGTTTGACAAACGGCTTTGGCACATTTTCCAGTCAACTTTCAACCTTATTTGGGTTCTTCGATATTCATTGTATTCAGCTTTGAATGAAATTCTTTTTTTGGATGAAATAACATTTCTCAATCTCAAATCCAACTTTGAAGACGATACGACAAAAAAATATTGAATTTATTGAGCCACTCCACGCGCCACGTAATTCGTCGTTTTTTCGAAATAGTTGGATAAAATAATATTTTCGTTTCAGTCAATCCATATTAGCTGCTGCGATCAATACTTTTTAGATTCTTTCACAGACCCGAGGGGTCAGAAAATTGCAAAACGTTTTCATTCATTTAATGAGTTTTTTGATTCAACGAATTGAAATAATTCGAATCGAGCAAAGATTTCGGTGTACAAAAAAAAACATATTTTCATGTCTGAGAATTTGAACGCATTAAAACGTTGAATAATGGTATCGGTGTCAGGTGTTGTGGTTGCAAAGCATCGGTGAACTTTAATGGTGACACGTACGAGAACGTATATCCGAGCAATCGGTACGAGAAACTTGCCTGTGGAATTGATTCGCTTTTCATCCACGAGTCTCGCTCTCTTTCACTCATGTATTCGTAATGCCGCGTATACACGTGCACATGCACATGTATGCACACATTTGATTCTCTCCGTTCTCATAATCTCGACTGGTCGTCGATCAGAAACGACGGCAAGTGCGTACACTCACGTATATCCGTCCTCCGACCTCGTCTGCGTGAATAGGAAATGAATCGTCCCCGGGCTCTGTGCAATCGTTCATTTTTACTCTTCTCCATACTTTTGTATTCGTAATTCTTCGATCAATGCCATTTTTTTTTCTTCATTTTTCGAAAAAGACAAATATTCACTAAACGCGAAACAGAGAGAGCCTTATTGTTAAGATTTTTTATAAATTCCCCTGTTTTTTTTTTCTTTTTTCCTTTTTCTTACAACGAGGGCTGAAGCGGACGGAAGAAAATATTTTTTTTCTCCCGATGAGTTTTTGATCGATTATCTAGATCCGGAAATGAGATGACGACTCCTCCTCCTCCTCCTCGGTCTCGCGTCACTATGATTTCGGACTCGTCTATGTATTTATATTTATAAATATATACACATGTATACAACGATGAGGTCTTGTGCTCTTCGGCTTAAACGACCAATCTCTCCCTCGTGACCCAATTTGTAAAACTCTTGCGCTGGATATGCCTGCGTTGAACATTCTCGGTGTTACACAAACGTCACTTGGTTTAGGATGCTCGCGCAAGGCCACGACGATGCGCTATACAATCGATTTATTTCTTTCAAAATCTACATCAGACGTAGCGATATAATTTTTTTATATTTTTTTTGTTCAATATTTCGCAGAGAAACGCAGAGATTTTTATATTTTTCATCTGAAATCGATCGATTTTCTCGTTCAGAGTGTTGGCCCATCACGAAAGATTGTAAAGAATGATCGAATTCAAGCGTATCGAAACAAGCTTCTTTTCGTTGAAATTATAAAAGTCTGTAATTTTATGACGTTACAGCATCATGCAACTGTCATATCTGCAAAATCTGCTGCTAGATTGGAAGAAAAATTCAAATTTTTACACTTCTGCTTTGAGGATGCTGATCAATTTACATAAAATAACGATCGTCACTTCCGTACCAAAACGTTTGATCGAATGAAATTTTCATGACTTGCCTTTTTTCTATGCGACGCAAATGAATTTATAGAGGATAAAACCGTTTCTCCAACGACCAAAATTCCCAAAGCCCTTTCGCTTACACAATCTCATCAAATTTTCAAACGATCTCGAAACTCGGTCACCCTGACTCGCTCATCGAGATAACTACGATAACCTTGGCGAGGCTCAAGTTTGTTGAATCTTCTCGTAAAAAGATTCTGCAACTTCCATCAAGCCTTACTATATGGATCAACTGCCATAATTTTCATCGCACTTTTTCATGAAGAAATTCGATCGAAAATTCGAATGTCTCTTCGAATCATCATATTTTTATTTCCAACTGTGCAAACGCTGGAAAAACGTCAACATCAATTGTTACATGCTTACGACAAAAGAACGCTGATTCTTCGAAAATTAATAGAGAAAAAAAATTCAGCGATAATCAGCTTTGATTCGTTTATCTCGGCATTCCAACTCCGAATGGTCATAGGCCGAGAAAAAAAAAAAAAACTTTGGAAAAGAGGCGAATGATTAACAACAAAAGGAATTTTCTGGCTAGGCTTATTATCGTTTTAGTCTAAGAAATTTCTCACTCGAGCGAATGCACTCTCGCGTCGTTCCTGTTTCTCCCTCTCTCTCTCACTCTCTCTTCTTTTTGCTTATTTCTTGCATAAAATATAGAGCGAGATATATATCCCGACAGTCATTAACGTCACCTTTGTGTGCAAAGAAGTAAAACGAAAAGTGACGGAGGCCTAGAAAAAAGAAGGGCGCGGGTGGGAGGGAGAGCGGTGAAGGGGTCGAAAACAAATAGTACCTGGAGGAAAAAAAATGAAAGGAAGACCGAGGAAAGAGAAGAAAACCGCACGGGTTGGCGCCGGGGTTAGATACGACGACAGTCTGGCGCTGAGGGGTGCAGGGCTATGTTGGCTGCTCGCTGCTGCCACTGCTGCTCCTGTTGGTGCACGACGACCGACCAACATAGCAGCAGCAGCAACAGCAGCAGCACCGACGACAGCGCTTCGGGGGATCGTTGCGAGTGGTGGCCTGGTTGCGTATTGATCCATAAGAGACTACATGGCTCTTTGGTGAGAGCGAGCGAGCGAGAGAGAGAGAGAGAGCAAAACCTTTGGATGGAGAACGCTGGCTGTGGATGCCGGGATTTGCTCGGGTCAGGGGTGGCGAAGGGTTTTCAAAGCTCGCATGCGCGAAAGCTTTCGACCATCGACCGCTTGCGAGCCTCGCGAGCTTTCCCTCTCTCTCTCTCTCTCTCTCTCTCGTGCCTCCATCTCTCGACTACCCTCATTTCTTCTCTTTCTCTTCCTCTCTACGTTCCTCATATACATTAACGGACCCTCGTATTACTCGCGTTCTGCCATCGGCAAACGTCACCGTGCTGCCTACCCGCCTGCCTGCCACCCCTCTTCACAAAACCTCGCTCTCTTATTATCTTTCCTTCTATTCTTTTCCTATTCGTATTCCTTTCTCCTTTTTTTTTCTACCTTGCAAATATCCTGCAAGTTCTAATCGAATCGCTTCACGAGACTCCATCGATCGATTTACCTCCAAATATTTCCTTACCCCCGGAAAGATCTCAGCAAAATGGTTGAAACGCACCGATCCCTCATGAAATTGTTCAGCTTTTGGAAATTTTCATAACTCGGCTCATAACCGTGATCCATTTTCAACAAACGATCACGAAACTGAAAGCAAATTCATCTTCTATTACATCAGGACTCGAATTCATCTCTCTCCGTTCTCGATCTTTTTTTCTTTTTCTCACGACGAATCCGAGAGGTTCTGTTGAAATGAGATCAACAATAATATCACACTGAACGATAATGATGACGACGGTTTCGATTCAAATGATGAATCACAATTTTAGCGTATCAAACATCAAACTAACGATGCCCATTCATGAATAATTGAATACGGTATACGAAAATACGTTTGTTCAATGGCATTGAATCGTGTCTAACTACGAAAAATGGCTGTTTGGATAACGGGAAGGGATTAGAGGAAGGCCAAAATAGATTAGGTGAGTTTCGTCGAGGGTTAATACGAGAGAGAGAGTTTCCCTTGGGGCGACGACCCAACAACAGTTACATCCAACTCGATTAAACTTTACTCTTCGTTAATTCATACTTTGAGTGTATTCTGGAAAATTCACGCTCCCATTATTACACGAGAGGCCGATCCTGTTATCACCGCGAGCACCCAATTTAATCTATTTTCATATAATAAACGTACATCGTTCGCTGTACCCACCATTTTTTGTTTCTTCTCTCCACCAATGAAGATCGTCACGTTTTCGTTAATTTTCATTCGAAATTGACGTTATTCTGCTCAATACAAATGTAAATATTGCAGGTTGACTCCTCGTTGAAATTAAAATTGAAAAAGCAATCCCAGTTTGTCGAATGCAAATAAAATTTAAGCCAAAGTTTAATGAAGATTACAGCCAACAGCAGCGGAGATGACCATGAAACATTAATTCGTTCTTTTTGATACGGTGTTCGTGGCGCCGAGCAGGAACGTTGAATCTACAAATTTTACTCGAGCTTCTGTGTAATTTTTATTACGATCACGATTATCCTCCTCTTCCTCCTCCCCACCTCTCTCTCTCTCTCTCTCTCTCTCTCTCTCCTTCCTACGATAAAAATATTGACGCGCAAGCTTCTTCGTGGTTTCGCGGTAACTAATGATCGCGCCAACTCGAATTGACGCAATGTGCCTGCGTATATCCTCCTCTCCTCCTCATCCTACGCGATACAACACACGCACGAGACGTTCCATGTCGATTCGTTTCCAGCCCAGAGAGCAACTTCAACATCTTCGCGCATTGACTTTTCAACGAATATTTCATTTAAAACGATTCTACCCAGAAAAATCATTTCCAAAGTTTTTTATTCCGCTCTTTTTTAGCCATCAATCCTCCGATTTTATATCCAACTTTTTTTTAAATGCGCAATCTACATGATCCCCATAGATGCATGAGTCAGCCTCGTGTCTCGAGTCACGTGACAGAAGCACACTGTCCACGTAAGGGAGGGGGGGGGGGGGAGGAGTGGACCGAGGAATAGAAGTGTGTGGCAAAGAGATCCGTTATATAGGTATTAATTTATTCTCTCGTAAGCTCATCGTGAATTATATTACAACTGTACGGTATCATTGGGGTTTGCTCTCACGTTCTGATACACGAACGCACGCGCTGTTATTACCCACCTCTCTCTCTCTCCTCTCCCTCCGTCTTTATCGCGTCTTCCTACAATGCATGTACGCCTGTACGTGCAATACAGTTTCTCGTAGAGATGTTGCGCTCACGATATATCCCACGCGTATCGTATACTCGTCGTCGTCGTCACGTTATACCTATCAATCTCGGTTATCCTCTGTGTTATCACCATCATTCGATTAATGTACTCCGAGCCGGCATGGATGGTACATTCGCCGAGACTCTTTGCGTCGCGTTACGTTACACCGGAAACAAATATGCGAGTTTCGCTTCTTCCGACGTTATTCTCATTGTTTTTTTTTTCATTAAGAAAGGAGAATTGAAAAAAAAAATATGCGGATCATAAAATCCTGCTAGGATTCAACAACGAATCTAACGAAAGGAAAAAAGCTCAAAGAGCCTGTAAAAAATAAAAATAAATCCGACGACATTACCGCCCATTGTTGTGCCATTGACGATTTATCAACGAAAACGTCCTTGCAACAACAATGCTTTAGTTTTCAAACTGTAACGGAAGCTGCCCTTACAATGAAGGTACTCGTCAATGAAACTTTTCGAGCGAGATTGTACCATTTGAATATGGGATTGAAAAGGAAGGTTGCGCACTTGAAACACAAAATGATAGGTGCATCCTGGGAGGAGCGGTCGTCCAGCTTCTACCTCAATCAAGTCCATTAATCGTCACACCTCTCTTTCTGTTTTTTTTTTTTTCAATCTCAACACTATTTTAGCGAATAGACTTTTTAGTGTCAAACGAGTACGCTGTCACGACGAATGTGATGATTTATTTAATTATTCGATTATCATTTATTTTTTTTTAATTCGCCATCCAACATATTATTTTATTTTTGTTTCGCACGTCACTTTTTTTTTTACAGCATGGCCGGTCAGATTCATATCGGGTCGCCACATTACCCAACGTTCGCGACGACAACAAAACCGCTGATGGAATGTACAAGGTATCCCCACCGCCGCACCGACAACGTCCAATCGTGTCGTGAAATTTCTATTTGATCTACGTATCGATTCTCTGACAAATCTCGTTTCAATCACGAGAACAGAGTAGTCACATTTATTCTTAACGCTTCATTCTTCTCTCTCGCTCGCGCTCTAACAATATTCTTCTATTTTCTACTTCTCGCTCTCGGACTCGATTAATAATCGATCGAAAAAAATTCTTCAAACACAAATATCTTTTTCTCGTCCCTAAACGCATGTCCCTAAAATCACACTTTTACAAAATAAGTTTGTCATCAAAATTCATGAATTGAAACCACTTACAATTGAAACAGAAAATGGACTAGAATAAAAAAAGATCAAAATCACTTCCGGATACTCGTCGATGGTCCAAGATTTTTCGTGACTCAATGAATCAACGCGAGTCGTTGACTCGCTAATTAATTTTCTCGTAAAACCACATCCGACAACTTGGTTAGTTTTTTTTTTTTACTTCAAAGCCGAGAGAAAAATAAAAATGGAACAAATAATCTTCGACTCGTCTATTTTTGGTGTTAACCTCGAGCACATTTATTTTATAGTTTACCGCAAGTTTTTACCGCCACAAGAGTCTCGTAATAAATCGAAGTACGTATGCTTGAATATACGTATATACAAGGGTGCTCCTCGAGCACCGTCAGCAGACCGAACATTTTGTAACTGGCCTTTCCAAGAACTCACCCCCTGACCTATCACGCTCGATAAACCAACATCGAGCTCTGTAAAGCCTCCTTTCCTTCTTTCTTTCCATTATCTCCCCATCTTTTTTCTACATCTACTTCGTTCCCCCGTTCGATTATTCCTCGATTCATCGAGAATCTTGATGAACGATTAAAAATTGCAAAGAAATGTTTTTCTTTGCTCAAAAACTCGTCTCTGCGTTAATGAGATAACAATATGGGCGCTTACCGATATCTTTCTTCTCTTTCCACCTGGTTTCTGGTGCTGCTTTGGTATTTCGTTGTTTTATTCCAGAATTAATTAATGAACTTATCGAGTTTGGTGTACACTTTGGGGAATATCACTAACGAGCGCACATTTCTAAACTTTTAACACTCGTTTCACGACGATAATGCACTGGTGTGTTTTTCAAACGTCTCTCTCTCTCTCTCTCTCGTTCAACTCGTGTATCGGTGGAATTGCAGAACGAATTCAGGCCACTTGAATTTCGTTGGGCGTCTACGAATGAATAAATATCTTTTCTTTCACGAACATTTTAACGAACGACCAACGATAACGAATCGTAAACAGTTTTTTATTTATTCATCGATCGGGATATGCAAAATGATGTAACGACAAAAATGGAATGAAAACTTATGTAACGACGGTCGAAGAGATGAAATGTTTTTTTTTTTCTGTTTTTACTTAACGCTTGTTACTCAACCCTCTCCATGCTAATAATAGACTAAAGCTTTATCGCTAGGAAGTTTTTATTGGTTTTCGAATTATTATTTGAGATTCGTTTGGGGAAAATGCTTTTTATATATACGGGGATGGGAAGGGACCAGCCGAAAGAAAAAACAATAATGAATATAGTCGGTCGGTGAAAGGCGTAAACTAACTGAGCTGCACGAGATCGAGTCGAGAAGAACGTCCTAACTCGTTTTAATTGGAGGAGGGGTTAATAAGATCTGACTTATCAATTCGTATCATCTGTCCCAGCGCATAAAGCAAAATCTTCTCTTTCTCTCTCTCTTTCTAACATCGATATTTCGATATCGTATACTCGATTTCGTGCTGAAAATCTTAAAAATTGCGCAATTCACTCGTCCGGGGGGCGGAACTAACTCGATCCGATGAATGAAATAATGAAAATAATTATTGTGAAAATGAATTAAATTTTTTTGTTTTTCTTTTTAATTTTCTTAACACAGTCGCGGCGGAAGGCCCCAACGAAACGAAAGGGGGACAATTTAGATGACTTGAAACAGGAGTTGGATATCGATTTTCACAAAATAACTCCTGAGGAGCTCTATCAGAGATTTCAGACGCATCCAGAAAACGTAAGTTGGCCAAAGTAACGAATGATGATGATGATGATGATGATGATGATGATATAATATTATTAATAATGATACGGAAAAATAATTGATGCGTTTTTTTTTTTGGTGAAAAAAAAACAGGGCCTTAGCCATGCGAAAGCAAAGGAGAATCTGGAGAGGGACGGTCCTAATGCTCTGACCCCACCGAAGCAAACGCCCGAATGGGTGAAATTTTGCAAAAATTTATTCGGCGGTTTCGCCCTGTTGTTGTGGATCGGTGCGATATTGTGTTTCATCGCATATTCGATTCAAGCCTCGACGAGCGAAGATCCCAACGACGATAATCTCTATCTCGGTATAGTACTTTCGGCGGTGGTTATAGTTACGGGTATATTCTCGTACTATCAGGAAAGTAAATCGAGCAAAATAATGGAATCGTTCAAGAACATGGTACCCCAATTCGCGACAGTATTGCGAGAGGGTGAAAAGATAACTCTACGGGCGGAGGATCTCGTGCTGGGTGACGTCGTAGAGGTTAAATTCGGGGATCGTATACCAGCGGATATAAGGATCATCGAGTCACGAGGCTTCAAGGTCGACAACAGCTCGTTGACCGGTGAATCGGAGCCCCAATCCAGATCGCCCGAGTTCACGAACGAGAATCCATTGGAAACGAAGAATCTTGCATTTTTCTCGACAAACGCGGTCGAAGGTACGGCCAAGGGAGTCGTCGTATGCTGCGGTGATTCGACCGTTATGGGTAGAATCGCTGGTTTAGCGTCCGGATTGAACACCGGTGAAACACCAATCGCCAAGGAAATTCATCATTTCATTCATCTTATTACCGGAGTCGCTGTTTTTCTCGGTGTAACCTTCTTCATAATCGCTTTCATCCTCGGTTATCACTGGCTCGACGCTGTCATCTTCCTCATCGGTATTATCGTAGCCAACGTACCGGAAGGCTTGCTCGCCACCGTAACCGTGTGCTTGACCCTCACCGCCAAGAGAATGGCATCGAAAAATTGTCTCGTTAAGAATCTCGAGGCCGTCGAAACTCTCGGCTCAACTTCGACCATTTGTTCCGACAAAACCGGCACCTTGACGCAAAACAGAATGACCGTTGCTCACATGTGGTTCGATAATCAGATAATCGAGGCCGATACGACCGAGGATCAGTCCGGCGTACAGTACGATCGCACGAGTCCCGGCTTCAAAGCACTCGCCAAAATCGCGACCCTCTGCAATCGCGCCGAATTCAAACCAGGACAAGAGAGCGTACCTATTCTCAGACGCGAAGTTAACGGCGATGCCTCCGAAGCTGCCCTTCTCAAATGTATGGAACTCGCGCTCGGCGATGTTATGGGAATACGTAAGAAGAACAAAAAAGTTTGCGAAGTACCCTTCAACTCTACCAACAAGTATCAAGTCTCGATACACGAACCCGATGATCCCAATGATCCTCGTCACTTGCTCGTCATGAAGGGAGCACCCGAGAGAATCCTCGACAGATGCTCCACCATATTTATCGGTGGCAAGGAAAAGGTTCTCGACGAAGAGATGAAGGAAGCTTTCAACAATGCTTATCTCGAGCTCGGTGGACTCGGCGAGCGTGTACGTTTCCATTCAATATCATTCTCTTTTTATTATTCCATCATCCGTTTTTTTTTTAATCGTTTATTCTTCATAAACAGGTCTTGGGTTTCTGCGATTTTATTCTACCGAGCGACAAGTTCCCCCTTGGATTCAAATTCAACAGCGACGACCCCAATTTCCCGTGCGAAAATCTTCGTTTCGTTGGACTCATGTCCATGATTGATCCACCGAGAGCCGCAGTGCCCGATGCTGTTGCCAAGTGTCGTTCAGCTGGTATCAAGGTTATTATGGTAACCGGCGATCATCCAATCACTGCCAAAGCCATTGCCAAATCCGTCGGTATTATTTCTGAAGGTAATTTCTACGTTCGTCCCTTTTTTTTTTTTTTCACTCCTTTCGCTCGACGTCATCTCGAGCTTTTAATCATGTTCTTCTTCTCCTTTTCCATTGACCACCTTCACGAAAACAACAGGTAACGAGACCGTTGAGGATATTGCCCAACGATTGAACATTCCCGTATCGGAAGTCAATCCACGCGAGGCCAAAGCGGCCGTTGTGCACGGCGGTGAGCTAAGAGATCTCGATTCCGATCAACTCGACGAGATCCTAAGGTATCACACTGAAATTGTATTCGCTCGTACATCGCCACAGCAGAAACTCATCATCGTCGAAGGCTGTCAACGTATGGGTGCTATCGTCGCCGTAACCGGTGAGAAAGCTGCTTCATCAAGAGCTATCCGATTTTCAATCGTTTCCAGTTGGAAACGCGTTAATTCTATTTATTCGTTTTAATTTACTCTGATTACAGGTGACGGTGTCAACGACTCGCCGGCTCTGAAAAAAGCTGATATCGGCGTTGCAATGGGTATCGCCGGTTCCGACGTATCGAAACAAGCAGCCGACATGATACTGCTCGATGATAATTTCGCTTCCATCGTAACGGGGGTCGAAGAGGGTAGACTGATTTTCGACAATTTGAAAAAATCTATCGCCTACACTCTGACATCCAACATTCCTGAAATCTCGCCTTTCTTGGCATTCATTCTGTGCGACATACCGCTGCCATTGGGTACCGTTACGATTCTCTGCATCGATCTGGGAACTGACATGGTGAGTGTTTCCGAACACGATAAAAAAAAGAGAAAAGCAAAGAAAACAAAGATATTCGATGTCCATTGAATTTGTTGAAATTTCGAAACAGTTTTTTTGTCACCTTTGAAATACCATGTTACATCAAGAGTCCGTTGACCGAATCACTTTCAGGCAATGCGATGACTTTTTTCACTTTATTCTTAAACATATTTTGGTGACAATTTTTTGTTTTTTCTTTCAAATATTCTCCCTCGACGATGACCCAACCCAAAAGATTTTACTCAATCGTAATTTTAAACCGTATTGCAATTAAATCCGGGTTTAAACTCTTAAATATCGATGATCATCAGATACCTGCTATTTCGCTGGCGTACGAGGAAGCGGAGTCTGATATTATGAAGAGACGTCCTCGCGATCCTTGGCACGACAATCTCGTCAATGAAAGGTTTTCCAGATTTTACGTTAATTGTCCCCGTCGAAAAATTCCTGAAAAAATAAAAGCCGAAACAAAACGTAGAGTCCGATTCAACCGCGGACGCGCTTTTTGTACATATTTTTACATCGCTGCCAGATCATTCGTGTACGGTTATTCATGTTTTTTTTTTTTTTTTTTTTTTTTTTTTTTTTTTAGAAAAAGAAAACAGAAAGCTCCCGAGTATTGCAGCTATCATCGTTGAATCCTTCCCGTATCGCAGAAGCGCCAAGTAGAATAAAATTTGTAAAACAGTTTGATGATCGATTGCGCAAAAATCTTTTTTACTTAATTTCATTCGCACCAATGTTCATTTTTATTCAGGTGAAATTTTGCAGTGCAGACATCGAGAAAAAATATTCAATGGGCAACCTTCTCTCCTTGATGAAATATAATTTTTTTTTTTTACTTTCATCAGGTCCAACAAAAGCATAAATATGTTAGCGCATCTTTTGACTCAAGGACGATTCTGCTGCTGTTGCTGTTGCCAACGGAGTTGCTGCTGTTGCTGCTGATCCTGTGGATGATGTTTTGTTTTGTTTCGTTTACAGGTTTAATAACGCCGAAAAAGATTTTTTTTCTTCCTCTATTCTCACGTCTTTATACGTCTCAAACACGGAATCAGGGTATAATCAAAATCAAAATAACGGAACGATTTTTCGCATTTGATAACGAGGCAATGGATACCTTAAAGTTTTCCTCAACACGAGCATCTTCGTGGTGCCATTTTCCAATCACCCTACATCATCCTATTTACCCACCATTGAATCATCAATATCGATACATGTGATCGCTCTCTCCTTTGTTTTTCTTTTTTTTTTTTCAATATATATCTTTCCATTTTTTTAAATACCGATCAACGCCCTCCATGCCGTTATCCGTGTCAAGGAACAAGAGCTCGTACATTTTTTTAAAAAGATCACGGGTTTGTGATCAAATCCTGAAAAACGCATAAAATATGATGAAGAACGATTTATTCGCTTTCTACAATATTTATTTCCTGAGAACAGAAAACATTGGACAGATTCGATGAATAGGAATTTAATCGTGTTGTTTTTTAATGAGCACGGAAGACATTTTATACGAGCTCTTCTCACATTCGCACAAAGCCCTTCGAAACATCATCGAAATATTGTTTTTTTTTTTTTTTTTTTTTTTTTCACGTCTGTCCATTCATTTGACTTTTTCTAACCACGTTTTTTTTTTGTTTTTTCTTCAACTCATCGTTTGCGATTTATATTTTTGAATTATTATCTCGATTTGTCATTGATCATGTTCATAATGTGACGTCAGGTACCCGCCATCTCGCTAGCCTACGAGGAGGCAGAGAGTGATATTATGAAGCGCCAACCACGAAACCCCTTCACTGACAAGCTAGTTAACGAAAGGTAAACACATAACAACATAACAGGAATTTCTCAATAATGAAGGGAGAAAAGAAATGAAATAACGTAAAAAAGAATTTATTAAGCGAGTAATGAAGGCTCACATCTGGTCAAAGAGTATCTTCTCTCTTTTTCTCAATTTTCTTCGAATTTTCCTTCGGACTTGCATTTTTCGCGCAATTACGAACTCTTTATTGTCTCACGCCTCTATCTTTGTAACACAACTCTCTGGGCTTCTTCATTTTTACCAACTCGAAAAAATACTATTTCACCCGCCGGATCAATGGTTTGAATTACAGATACAAAAAAAAAAAAAAAAACTGAGATTTTTTTCAATGCGAATTCATTTGGGAAGAAACAATTTCGTTCCTTCGTCCAATTATTGTTCTCGCGAGAGCGCAAAAGATGAATCTTATGAAAATAGCAGAGTTGACACTATTTTCGAGTATTTAGATTATGATCTGTTATTCGTAATATCAAATATCAAAGATATTGTTATTGGATTTAAAAAAAAGCGCACATTTTCGTGATCGTACGACCGAAGACACACGCACACATACCTCCGGGAGAGCATTCTTATCTCGTCTGTTGCTAACGGTTTATGGTCTTTTTCTCTCTTGAGCCTTTTTATGCTTACTCCATCACGTGATCCCATTGCTTGCTCCGATAAAAATGCGTGCAGGAAAAAAAATCAATCTTTCTGTATTACAGATAAATTTATGCGAATAATAATATTAATAATAGTAGCTAATGCTGCTAAATAAAATATGGGCGAGGAGCAATGGGAGGACGATAATGGTCGCAGGAATACGCACACGGATAATATACTCCGAAGCAAATACTTTTCTATTTGACTTGGATCTGATGATGATTTCTTTTTAACGAATTATCTATGACTATCTATTTATTTCTAATCTCACTGAAAACACTCAATTTTTACGTCCGAGTGCTATAAATATATTATATGTTATGTGTATATATACATAATATATATTAAAATCACTCTCTTCTTTCTCTCTCTCTCTCTCTCTCTCTCTTTTTATTGACGACGCTGGCAACTCTTCGATCACCTTGCAAAAATAAAATCTGCCCAACTTTGCAAAAATTCAGTATAGAAAAAAAAAATATATAAATATATATATATGAACGCTTCACGGTATTCGAAAAGTTGCAATCGTCGACGTATTCCAAATTCACGAGGGTCGTTCGATTCATGTCGCATTTCAAACGTTTCATTAACGTCAAGGTAAGCCAAAAACAAAAATGATAAATAAGAGCATAAATTCTCTTTCATTTCTTTATTACGTAAGTCCTTCAAGCCAAAGTTCCACCATTTCATGCCAAATCGAATCAACAACGAAAAAAAAACAATCTATAACCTATCATCGTGTGGTAATTATGTATATATACATACATATATATATATATATATATATAAATATTATTTTGATAACTTATTCGTTTTTGAATCTTTTCTGGAAAAATTGCAATCAATTTTTTGTCTATCCACTTAAATAGAGAGTTATGATGAAGAAAAAAAAATACAAGTCGTCGCGCATGTTCCATTCGTCGTCGTCATACCTTACGTAGCGCATTTTTCATCAGTATTATTAATATCTTTATTGTCATTATCATTATCGTCATCATCATCATCATCGTCATCCTTATGATTGTCAACATTATCGCAATCGTACCACAATTACAACCCTTCTCTTGTATTTTTGTTTATCTATCGCTCTCAATATTTCTCCTCTGCTCTGATTCTCAAATTTTCTCATTATTCGTAATAGTTATTCGTCTTACATTCATATTCTTGTCCCTCAATCCTGCCTGTTTATCACGCCACCAAGCAAATTTTTTTCACGTCGCTATGCCTCGCTCTCTGAGATGCTGTGAAAAGACTAAAAGAAAGAGAAAAATAAAACGACAGATATCGTATATCTTGGGCTATCGTTTACGTCAAATTTTACAACAATGGCCGTGAACTTTTAACGCTTTTAATCGGGATTAGAAATAAACATTTATTTACGAATAATTTAACTTTCAATTCAATTTATAAAATAAATATATTTATTGACATTAAAATTTTTTTCTGACTGGCATTTCGAAGATGCAGCCAGAAATTTCAACGATTTTTAAGGCTCGCCGCGAGGATTCATGAAATTCGCTTTTGAGATATATCACTATCCGTTTATCATTCGTGTCGTAGATGCAAATTTTACGAAACGTCTGTATTCATCAAAAATACGGGTATATCGTGCTATATTTCACAAGAATAAAATAATCGAAGACTTGAGATTGCAAAATTGTTGGTATGGAAAAAGTTGGTTACTTTTAGGACTCATGGATGACCATGTACGTAGAAAGGAACTTTTTTTTTTTTTTTTTTTTTTTCTTCTTTTTTCACCGTTGAAATATGAAACGTTGGGTATGGTAGTAGAGGTAGAAAGGTAGAAAACAGTGTGCAAGTGCGTGATCAACAATTTTGCAAGATACGAGTATAGAAAAGAAAAGAAAAAAAAGAAAAAATGGAAACATTCGCAAAGAATCGCGGAGTGAAAAATGATTATACACTCACGTATTTCACTGCCATTCTTGTTGTTAGATCATTAGAGTTAGGTAAAGGAGGATGATTGAATTTTACATACCTTAATAAATGTGTAATGAAATTAATTATTTTATATAAACGTATTTATACATGCGCGTATACGATTCTCATCTATATTACGCGCATTTATGAATATGAAATAGTTTTTTTTTTTTTTATATCTCTTTAGATGACTCGAAACAGAAATAATGTTTAATTGTTTATACAATCTGTTCGATAACGAGTACACTGATCGCCAACCACAGCTACAACTCCAACACAGCTACAAAATTGGTTACTCCATATTTATGTGACGATTTAGTGAAATAACATTGCAGTTACAGTTGTTTCAAAATTCTTATGGCTGCCGTCTATCTTTGCTCCGTTTATACATCTACTTGATCATCGGATCGAAATCTGTCGAAAGAAAAGTCATTCGTTTCAAATTTGGCGAACAAATTTCCTTTTTCGATAAGTCATATATATATATATATATATATAAAAATTTGGTTTTCATTTTTTATTCACCGCAAGTTTGGTGCAACCGATCAATCAATCGCTCATAGCTCATCGGTGATCGAGCTCGTAGCCCATTTTTCTTTGACCAATGGGTTTTTAATTTTATTTTTTTTATAATGATCCGTTCGTTCGAATCATTCGGTGGCCATTGTTGTAATCCACTTTCGTAACATACTTATCGACAGATCTTGACCTCTTTTCATTATCTTTTTATCAACTTTTTAGGCAACAACAGCTCTTTATCTGGCAATCTCAACTATTCAATCGATCGTCTTGAAAATAACAAAGGGCGTTTGTTAAAATAGCTTAAACTTTCTCACCATTTTTTAAATTAAAAAAAAAAAATTTTTTCCAATCTACAAAGAATATAAATATTTATATATGTACATACGCATATATATATATATATATTCTCTGTAATGCGCTGCATTCGCTGCTGCCTACTACCACTTTACTGCGATCGCAATTTTCTTTCAAAGGCACTTGATGATTGGGCACGTGTTTATCAGGCGGAGCAAAATAAACGACCTCCCGATATACAGGAGAAATCACGAATATTCGATGGACTCGAAAGTTGTTGGTATAACGAAAGTCATACCTGGAACGGCGAACCGGATATTATACGTCAGCCCCCGTTACTCGTCGATTTTTGGGGGACATCTTTTGGCTATTTCTTTTGTTTTTTTTTTTTTCTAACCACAATTTCTCTAATCGCAATTTTTTAATACGGTATAACAACAAATATAAACATTCGAACGTGACCCACCACGGTTCGCGGTCACTAATTTTACATCGTTTTTCTTCTTTTCTTCTTTATCCGAAAAGAAAGGATAATAATGTCATCGCGATAACTACGATCTTGGTGGGATCGTTCGAACGTTTCGCCGCCTTGCCTTTGATTAATATTTATTACGTCTCTACATAAATGCACTCATAATCTTTTTTTCTTTATTTCCAACTTGGGCCAGCGCTGGATCATAGTTAACTCACCGGCCGAAAACAAACAAAAAAATCATTTTTTCACATACGAGCCAGTTTTTAACATTTGTTTCTCTGATCGGTTTTGTACGTTACAAATATGTAAATTTAATAATAATTGATCAGTTTTCGCGCTCGAGAAGAAAATCTGCCGCACGCAAAACCGATCAATTTTCAAACTTCCATGATATTTATACAAATAATCGAAAAATAATATTTTTGCAAACACATGTCAAATCATTTATGCTGAAAATTTATTTATTTGTTTTATTTCGAGAAAATCTATTTGACTTGATTCTCGTATAACGATATATAAAAGCGAGAAACGACAGAGAAAAAGTTGTCGAAGATCGCTGTCCTCATTCTCTACTCTATTACACTCTTTTCTCTTTTTTTATCACGACTATTTTTCGATACTTCGTATTTCTTGCCCGCCCGCCCTCTCCCCGCCCCCGGCCCCTATCGCCAGGATATGATGAATTGAATTCTTTTGTTTTTTAACTGCTGTATAATCTCTTTCTCTCTCTCTCTCTCTCTCTATCTATTTGCTCGCACAATCGTATCATATATTGTGCTCGTCACACTTTATAAACGATGGGTGGATGGCAGGTGCCGGCCATCTCGCTAGCCTACGAGGCACCGGAGTCGGACATTATGAAACGGCAGCCCCGCGATCCTTACAGAGACAATCTAGTCAACCGAAGGTGGGTCTCAAAAATCAGCCCACCGAGCACAACATTTTATTGCACCCTAATATAACGATAACGCAAAGATATGGAAGGAGAGCAAACAAAAAAAAATAAAAACAAAATCATTTATTACTGAGTCGCCGAACGATCGATTAATGCATTTTTGACCTTTTTTTTTTTTATCCTCGATATATCTTACACTTGATTCGATCAAGTGTAAACGTCGAGTTTTATTTTTCTTTGGGAAAACAAAAAAACATTTACTCGATTCGTTTGTCCTGTTGACTGATCAATAGCAAACTTTTCATCGCGCTACACGTCCATTGAGGGTCGAGTCTTTTTTTTTTTTTCTTACTATTTTGACAAAGCATCAATCCGGCTCCGTTGGAAAATCATTTTTGCTTTTTTTATTTTTTCAAGAATTCTTTGAGAAAGCCCGTTGTCGAATTATGTTGAAATTTGTGAAAAAAACGATTCGCGGTTCCGGTCAAAATGGATAGAGGATCGACTCTCAGTGCTCGTTCGCAATATCTTACAAGCATACATACACCAATAATTCTACAAACGATAACCGATGAAAAGAAAAAAAAAACGTAGTGGTCTCATTGGAGACAGAAAAAAAGATAGTCGTAACGTTCCACAAAAGGCCACTCTTATGCATAGGAATTAGTCACTGGATAGAGCACAGTGATGAGGCTGCTGCTGATGCCGCTGTTTACTACTGCAAGAGTAGGTCTGCGATGTTGAGAATGCCGAGAATGCCTTTAGTCTCTCACCTAATTAGATCGTTTTTTTTTTTTTTTAGACACTTAAGAAACGAAATAAACAATATTCGAGAAAAACTCGGTGCATCCACGCTTTGAAGGATAAGTCATTCTCACCTTAGGTGTTTAGTCTGAATGAGATGTTTAGATGAAATTTACACGTTTATCACACACTCGACGTATCGTTTCTGTACGCAAAAACACTCGTGTTAATAATTATTTTAATTGGAATGAAAAAAAAAAGGAAGAATAATATTCGACAATCATCCTGATAAAAAAAAAAATAGTAAAGAGCTCGAAGCAATCTAACAACGAGATTGCGCTCGCCACGAGGATCCAAAAATATATGAAACGCGAGAGTCTTTGCATTTTACATAAAACACATCGCGTTTGTTCATATTTTTTCAAACACAGTCTTCCTCTCGATATTCACTTAATTTTCTCTCTAATTCTCTTAGCCGATAACTCTTTCCAGCTGTCTTTCTTGAACCGAGGCACATTCTATGAAAAAAAAAAACCAAAAACAAAACAATTTATTGAAAAAAATATGTCCGCGATGCCCCTGTTTCCTCGCTTTACTATTTTCGCAATTTCCGCATACACCCCTTCTCCGTCCTCTTTGTTTTCTATCCTGCTTAACGGCTCACCGCGATTTCCCACGTCTGTCAAAATGATTTCTCTTTCCATTCGAAACGATCTATTCTATGTTTACAGTTGCACGATACAGCCTCTCGAGGGTCCATTTTATTATTATTATTTTTTTTTTTTACCATTGTTGCTTGCTCGCAACGTGTTTTCCAGGATTTGAACTTCATTACATTCGCGTAACTCGATTCGAATAAATCGATGTAAGAATTAAACGAAAATGTAAGAATTTGTAGAAGAATTTGAACCGTAATGAAACTCATCCTTGGAGACCACGTTGCAACGTGTGTTTTCACAGTGTGTGGCATGTATCGAAGAGAAAAAAAAAAAAAAAAAAAAAAGAGTGCTCTAACCAGCCTTGCCCAACTCGGTAAGTAAAAACGTATTGCAATCGCTATCACTCTAATTAATCTAATATTATGTCCTTCGCTTTTGAACTAACAACCAAACAGTAGGCGCTCAGTTTTCAATCAATTAACAAGAAACTGTATATAGAAAGAACTTGATTCGTAACGCCTTTGACCGAGGTGCAGCCAAACTTAACGATATAAGAAACATTGAACGATAAACAGCTACTTAATAGTTGATGAAATGCTCGATCGCCCCGATCGAATTTTTCGAAAAAAAAAATATATATATAATTGATCCGGGGAAAAAAGTCTCCGTCCAATTTCATTATAAATACTTTTGATCGGGTCGTTCGAGAATTTCTCATTCATTAGTTGATTCAAAAAAAAAAAATTGCAAAAAATTTTTCGATCACAAACATTATTTTACTAATGATCGTTTGTCTTTTTTTTTGCTTTTGTCTTTTCTACTTTCACGAACGACGACAGGCTTATCTCGATGGCATACGGACAAATCGGTATGATCCAAGCAGCGGCTGGATTTTTCGTCTACTTCGTCATCATGGCTGAAAATGGTTTTCTACCGCAGAATCTTTTCGGTATCCGAAAGCACTGGGATTCGAAAGCCATCAACGATCTCACCGACAGCTACGGTCAAGAATGGGTATGAGCAAAAAAAAAAAAATAGAAACATCTCAAATATCCGATAAATTATCGCAGAGATTATATGAATACTGAAGAAAAAAATCAAAGAAAGGATGGAAAAGTTAACGGAACGAGGAACGTTGATGATTTCCGGGTGGATACTGCCGCGTAGAGCTTCTGTACAGGGCTGAAAACTCCGAACTCGAGCTCCCTGGTCTCGGGTTGTCTTTACACGCGTGTCAGAGATCGTTCCTCAACGTTTGATCAATTAAAAAAACTCAGAAGAACGGTGTGATCGATCGGACCCGGAAACCATAAACTTTCGTTACAATAATTCAATATTTTTTGTTTCTTCCGAAGAGAAAATTAAAAAATTAATTCAGTGATTTTTTATAAGACGTTTCTAATCTCGTTGCAATAACAATTTGACCGACTCAAATTATCATCATTAATTGAAAAATCGTGATCGAAAATTAAAGTATTTGAAAAATGTGCTCTTCACTCTTCTGGAACTTTCTTTTGTTTGTTTTGTTTTTCATTAAACGAATATCCACGGATTTCTGCCAACAGACGTACAGGGATCGTAAATCATTGGAATTTACCTGCCACACCGCTTTCTTCGTGTCAATCGTAATCGTACAATGGGCTGATTTGATTGTTTGTAAAACACGTCGTAATTCCATCGTTCATCAAGGAATGCGAAATTGGGCACTCAATTTCGGAATCATATTCGAGACAGCGTTGGCCGCTTTCCTCAGTTACACGCCTGGTATGGACAAGGGTCTTCGCATGTATCCCCTCAAGTGAGTATCCACGCGTTCCAACAGTTTGTTGTACCACCCGCAACGACATTTTTTTTCTTCTCAATACGATCTACGATATTCTCATGCGTCAGATTGAAAGCAGAAGAAAAAAAATAGTTGTTTGCTCGGAACGAAAAAAAATTTAATTGAAAATATAATTTTTCTTCTTTCTAACTGATACTTATCGTGCATTGCAGATTCGTCTGGTGGTTGCCGGCTCTTCCATTCATGATTGCAATTTTCATTTACGACGAGACGAGACGATTCTATCTGCGTCGAAACCCCGGTGGCTGGCTCGAGCAAGAAACTTACTACTAAATACTACGAGTAAAGAATGATAAAAATTAAAAAAAAAAAAGAAAACAAACAACCACCACCAACAACAAAAACAACAACAACAACAACAGCAACAACAACAACATCAATCACACCGAATCAGCAAACGGAGAACAATAGTCGAGAGCTACGCGGTAACATACATGAGAGTAAAAAAAAAAAAAAAAAGCGGGAATAGATAAAGTAAAGAGAGGAAACGAGTCACCCACATAAACACATATAACACGGGGCGTGCTACCTGAATCTAACCGTACTGTCGTGACGAAACGCTGCTGCGGTATAAGAGTTAATTAACGCCGTTAGAAAAACCAAACAACAACGGCAACGACGGAAAAACAAAATTTGTCAACCATGGTTTTAGGACATATATCGTATCGTAACCAACAACAACAACAACAACGAGGACGAATGAAAAGGTCGAGAGATGCTTAGCGGATAGTCGAGGAAATTGGAGGAAAAAATAAACTGCACGTATCAGCGGAATGACGATGATTTTTCGTCAATCATCACCATCAGGAGTTCATCATTGCGAGATAACAACGCGTCACAATCCGAAGCCTTCGATCCGCGTACGAGAGCGGAAAATAACATTGCGAAAAATTAATAAATAAATAAATAACAGTACTCCACGACCAGTACGTCCTCGGGTCCCGAAAATAAAGAATCTCAAATAAACGGGACATCCTCTTTTTCCGGTAATGCCCGAAATCTGCAATCTCATTGATATACATATTCCTCGTCCGCCACACGCTCCGAAATGTAATAACTAAAAAAAAAAAAAAAAAAAAAATGAAAAAAAAAAAAAAACGTACGACAAAGTTAATCTAGATCATGGCCGAAGCGGAGATGTTTAGCGTCGTCCTCGTTCGTGAGTCATTTCAGGTCAGCCCAAAACTAAGAAAAAAAAGTTAAACAACAAAAAAACAAAGTATTATAACACGGATAGTGGGTAAAGATTCACTGCCCTTTAATCGACGGTCGAACGTTCATCGTGTTTGTCGTGAAACGAAGGAGCCCCCAGACCCGAGACTATAAACAACAACAAAATAAAAGATGGAATATAATGCGTTTATTGATATTGTTAGATCGAGGAAATAATTGCTAATCAGTCGATAGAGAACGCAAGATCCGAGTCCGCGTACGGTAGTCGTCAGAGTCGCGCCAAAAGACAGGGCCTAAAAGTGTTGAGCGGTTTATGGAGAAACAAATTATTTAAATACACACACACACACACACACAGATGCGCGCGTGAGCGAGCGCGTAAATACCAAAGGGAGATAAAACAATTTCAATAAGAAAGAGGTGTAGAGCAACGCGCGAAAAAGAAATTTCAATCTCGATTTACAACGAGCATCGAATCGACACAAATGAAGAATGCATCCGCCGTGTGTTTCGATGTTCCATAACGTTTCTTAATTTTGTTGGTCGAGGGAAAAAAAAAAAAAAAAAGATAAAATTGGCAGCCAATCAGAATCGAGTCGGAGCGTGACAAACGATACGTAGAAATGAGAGTAAAAGAAAAAAAAAAGGATTCCCGACGATTAGCCGTGGCCGACGACATGATCCGGGAAGGAGGATTGCGAGGGGAGGAATATCACGCGACAACCGGGCAACGGAGAGCTAACGGCGAACAATGTGCAGACTTGTGATACCGAGGAAAAATTCATATACATCTGTTAATTAGCGAATAACGTAAAAAAAAAATCAAATAAAAATAAAAATGAGGATAATAAGTAATATTGAGCTAATTGCTGGAATGAGAAATAAAAAAGAGGAAGTAAATACCGAACATGCGGAATCTATATAATTTGGAAGTTGCGAGTTGAAAAAAAAAAAAAAAAAAAAACGAGAAACTCGCGAGATCGAGGGAAGGATAGCAGTACGCTAGATATTGGCACGCCCTAGTTTGAAAACAAAAGAGAATTTATAACGAATAACTAAAGCCGAGAGGGAATAAAATGCGCGTATTCATTGTTATCGACGAGTAATGTCGTTGGGTTCAAGTCTTATCCGAAGTAGCTACGATCAGATCGCATCGCGTATATTCTGTAGTTGACTCTCCGATGAGATTGTCGTTATAGTGGGAAAAGAGCGTTTAAAAGTCCGTCATCGAGACAAAAAAAAAATTACACTTGTACGGAACACAATTTTGCAAAGAAAATACAAACAAAAAAAAAATAATAATTAACGTGTGCGGTTGACGAAGAAAAACAAAATTATGAGAGGATATACCGTTGAGATACGTGTGTATGTGCGTGCATGTGTGTGTGCGTGTGTGTGTGTGTGCGTGCGTGTACCTAAGTGGGTTTACGAGATGGTAACGGGCGATGAATAGTATAAATATTAGCGATTAAAACAATAAACAAATAACGAGGTTTCAAAATAAGGAAAACGAAGAAAAATGAAATGAAAAAATAAACACGTTATTTAATTATCCGAGGGATTTATATAATCGCGAAAATGGCAAGTTTCAATGATGGCTTAACCGAAAGGAAAAAAGGATAAAGGTTACGATGAACGGCGAATTGGAACAGATAATGAGGATGTTACCGATCAAACGTTTGATAGCGATGAGTAAAGGAACGGGCGAGTAGGGGAAGGGAGGGAAAGAGGACGAAGAATGTTTTCAGAAAGGCAAGGCGAGAGCTATCAAATGATAAGTGACTATAATAATGATGATGGTGATGATGATGATGATGATGACGATGACGACGACGACGATGACGATAATTTCGACGAGACGAAAGAACAAGTGTGAGAGGCGCTTGGTACAGAAAAAATAGTAAAAAAAAAAAAATTGAGTTAAAAAGATTAAAGAAAAGGTCGTACCTAGCCGTAGGCGATGAAAAAATGAGCTAGATGGGGAATGATGAATAAAAAATTGCATAAAAAAAAAAAAAAAAAAAAACAAGAAAACAAAAAAGAGGGAAAAAATGCAAAAAAAAAATCAGTAAAGTAGGTTGAAACTAAAAATAAAGGTAAACAAAAACAATACATTCATTCTCTTAGTTTTTTCATAGACTTAACGCCAGAGCGGGAAAGCTCGCTTTGAATCATTGCCCCGGAACGCCGAACGCCCTGTTCGCAGCACGACGGTTAATCCTGGAAAAAAAAAAAAAAGAACGGAATATCAACAACAACAAATGGAAAAAACATTGTCTAGCACGCTTCTTACAGAAGTCACTTAAAGGCCTGCCAGACACGCGACTATCGCCGGGTAGATGTACGCGCGGATTGATCCCATATCGTACGAATACGAGTAAAAAAAAAAAAAAAAAATCAATAATAATACAATAAACGGACGTAAGGAAAATAATACGTTTTTGCCATATCGAATCGATTGTAAAAAGAAGAAACAATATAAGACGCGTGGAGCGACAGCAACGGAACGAGAAAAGAATTAATTAATTGATCGGTCATAACTCACGAACGATGATGATTCGAATAAATAAAAAAAAAATAAATAAAAAAAAAAAAAAAAAAGAAACATCGAAAAATTGGGTACGGAACAGACACGATTATAGCCCGGCTGCCATGTCCCAAATAAATGCCCAAAGTGTTCATATTTGAGGTGTTCTCTCGAGGTGTCGTACAGGCGTCCAACACGCACACTTTCTCTTTCTCTCTTTTAAGAGAAAAATAAACAACCATAATTTTACATTGGCAAAAGAAAAAAAAAGTATTGGATAGAAAAAAAACACACCGACTTGGACGGGAAAGACTCGGGGTTGGTAAGAAAGAAAAAATAAAAATAGAAAGGTGGACACTCGTACGTTTTTCCGTTACCGTTCTTCCTGTACGCTTAAAATAACGCGAGCTCCTCGGCCCTTCCGATATTTTCTGTTAAATCGCTCTCGAGGAGCTGTGCGAATTTTCTGCCGAAAGGAGCGCAACGGTGCGGATTGAAAAGGAGAGGGGGATGGGAGGGGGAGGGGGGAATTACTGCCGCAACGACATTAGCGTAAAAAAGAAAAAATACATATAAACGGATAAAAAAACATCTCTCGGCTCGTCGTTCTGGGCGAGAAACTCTGTATGCAGGGACATTACACGATAGAACGAAACAACATAAAGAACAGGAGTTTGAACAAACAACGGTAACGTTTATATATCGATACACGATTTCGATTTTTCCCTGTAACGATTGCCCCTATATCCGCGAGGTGAAGAAAAAATATAAAAATAATAAACCGCAAGGACAACTAAAAAAACATACGAAACAAAAACAATGTCGGAAAAACGGATTTGTCGAGTACACGCGACATATAGAGCACAGACGGTGAACTTGTACGGTCCCGGCAATGATGCTTTTCTAGTCTTCTTTGTTTAGTTTCGTCATTGTCTTTTTTTTTTTTCTCTTCTTTGTTTGTAAATGCGAGAAACGCGCGTGAATGCTATGCAACGCCGAAGAAAACGAATTACGAGAAAAAAAGAAAAAAAAACGAAAGGAAATGGTTCCCGCGGTTGTCGACAGGGTGTTCTGTGTTGGGCACGTAGGAGCCCAGAAAACAAAAAAAAAAGGAAAAAAGGAAAAAAAAATTAATAAAAATAAAAATAAATGCTTTGCCGTCGTGCGCCGCCTCACACTTTAGGCTAATAATTTAAATATTAACGATAAAATGATAATTATTATAATAATTATAATAATATAATACATGTTACTATAAGATATTATTAGATGTAATTATTATATATGGTTAGTCTAGAACGTGTTGTTGAAGAAAACAAAAAAAAAAAAAAACAAAGTACGTATAAGCGAAAAAAAATGAAGCAGAAGTATAAAAAAAAAAAAGAGAGAAAAAAAAAACAAGAAAAATCTGGGTGCAAGAAGATTTCGGTCTAAGACCACGGCTGCGGCGGACTGAGCTGGGCACGCGACGCGCTCTCCTTGGTTATTTTTTTGTGTTGCATTGAAAAATAAAAAAATAAAATAAAAATAACAAAAAAAAAATAATAATTATGTTATAAATTCTAGATCGTTATCCTCGTGTCGTGTCATCGAGTATACTAGATATCGTTTTGACACTCATGAGACGCGTTACATTCCAATTCTTTCGCTGCTTATTTGACTTATATTTTTGGAAGAAGCATTTTTCCGGATCGCCTGTCGCTTCTCGTTCGTTTATTGGGCGAAACGCGATGAAACGGATGATAAAACAACAGAATTGAAGTAAGGAGCGTACAAAGAGAAAAATTACCCTAAAAGAGATGAGAGGGGTGGGGGGGGGGGGGGGGGGGGGGGATGCGTTATTGCATTGCGCGGAATGAAGCAAAAGGTACAGAGAGATAGATTTCGACGAATATAATGTCGCGGCAACCTGCTCGGTCCGCAACAATGCGACAGAATCATTGAATGATTATAAAATTGAAACAAAACGAAAAAAAAAAAAAAAAAAAAAGAATTATTAAAACAAATCGAATAACGTTTTATTAATATTGTACATATTTTAAATAATAGAAGACGGACATTACAGATCGTGCGTGACTGGGGACCCACAAATGGCGATCGGCACAACAACAAAAACCCGTGTTACCGACCGCCTTTATATAAGCGGGTCCTTGCCCTTAAAACTTTTTTTTTTGTTCAGCGCCACATGTAAACACGATACAAATGCGACACGCTAGTTCGCATGCTACATACATACACCCACCGCCCCACACATACACACACGACGCACACAAGCAATTACACGGAATATAAATGAAAAATAAAGAAAAATAAAATGGTATCCTCCGCCATATGTTACAGCCTACATGAATAAAGAAAAAAAAAAAATTACAACAATACACCAGCTACACCGGCATATACCGATTCAACACGTGCACACCGCTCTATCAATCTATATCTATAATAATAAAACCCTCTGATTGACGATTTCTTTCATATGATTATTCGATAAGTTCTGTTTTCACACATAAATGCATTAAGGAGGAAGCGAGAGACATTGTCCAACCCAAGTGTCATTACTTTTGATGTTAAATAAAAAATACATAATTAATAAAACGGTCTTGTAATTTTCCTTCGGTCCTGTGTAACTGTGTAATCTGAAGTGCTTGAAAAATTAAATCATTGAAATTATCCCACGATGATGTTTCCAAATCTACATTTTATCGAATATGCGGATTTTTTCGTAACCTATCGCATCAATTGTTACTTTATCCAAGTTCGTAAAGAGCGATGTATCCGTTAAATTTTCGTCAACCTGGAAAGTCGTCACGGAGAACACCTAGTTTTAATCATTTTTTTCTCTCTCAATTGGTCGATAACCAATCTTGAATTTTCGTGAGAACAATAATTGATTTATCAAAAATGGCAGTAAATTTTTTTAAGCGAATCCTATGGCTTAGACACCGCGATAAGATTACCTTAACGTTGGAGAAGACGAGCGAACGTAAAACTTTTTTTGTTTTTGGTCGAACGAAACAATAATAAGATTTACTTCAATACAGGTAACATTAATGAAAAATCTTTATCAACGCATATACAGAATGTTATATTTTAAAATCACGTATCCGTAATGGCAAATTTCTTGCGGTCTCTTTGCATATTTTTTTTTCGTAATCGCTGTATATGTTTCTTTAGTTTGCCAGAATTCTTCAGGTCTTCGTATTGGGATACCAAATTCAGTATCTTCTTCTCGGCTGAAAAAGATTTTTTCAAAAGATGATTTATTAGAATAATTATTGACCCGATCGATCGATTCAAATAAAAAACAAATCTTACATTTTTTTTTAAATACAGGCTTTTCTCCTTGTTTTATAGCTTCGGCGATTTCTACTTTTTCTTCAATTTCTTTGTCCTTTCGCTCCTTAAGTTTCTTTTCTTCTCTCAATTGATTTTCCAGTCTTTGTATCAAGTACTTGATCTTCTTGATCTCTTTGGGGTCTTGCATATCGTCTAATTCCTTCCTGAGAGCTTTAAGGTCTTGCTCTTTGAGCTTACTGACAAAACTATAAGCATTCTTGAAAGCTTTTTCGTTGAATGTACCGCATAAACCATCAAATCTTGGATCCCTCGGTATATTCTTTTTTGTTGTTGAGATTTCACGAAACCTTGAAATTGGCTTTTTGGATGACATTTCGCGTGGCCGGTTTTTGTTCTCTCTCTTGTACACCTCTCTTGCAATCCTTTTTTTACCAAACATCGCTTCGTTATAAACTTTGGAGCCCAATTTCTCTTTTAATTTTTCAAGATCTTGGAAACTCATGCGTGACAGTTCTTGGCGTATTTCGTTCTGGAAAAAAAAATTTTACAGTTTTAACCTGCTGTTATATATTTTATAAAAAAAAAAAAAAAAAAATATTCGAAATGTTCCGCAATATCGCAATTCTATAGATTTCTGTTTTATTGGTTTTGTCACTGTTATTTTTCAAACTCATATTTTTGTATGTCAAAAAGTGCGGAAGTTCGATGGTAAAATAATATCCGTCCCCGAGACATGAAGATTAATCATCGTTCGGGTGTTTCTAATTTGCCTGATTACGTACTCGATCTTTATCTTCTTCCAAAAATTTTTCTTCATCACTCATTTTGCCACTTGAAAACTATTTATCAATTTTCTCTCCACCAGCTCTTCGCACAGACGCAATTTGTCTAAGGAACACGTGAATTATAACCTCAAAAAATATTCAACATCGGGATGACTGGAATCACGGTCGTACGATCGTGACTCTGGAATATATATAGGTATAGTTCAGTGGTCAGTCTCCCCTTCTCGGCAGAATGAAAGGAGCGGAAGGGGGGGGGGGGGAGGGGGGGCGGCGTAGGAACACTATATTCTTTGAAGATATGGAGTGGGGTTTTTGAACCTATATAAATGAACTTGCCGCCTCCCTGACATTAATAAGTAAGAAATGAACGGTACTAATTTCTGCAAAAATCTCTATTTTCGAATGTTGGTCCAACCGCAGTTTATTATTAATTCATTAATTTCACGCATTCGCCATCTGCAAGAAAAAATGACAGCACGAAATATGAGAAACAACAAAATTCACGATTTAATTTTAATTCCCCATATCTCCAAACTAGAAAAAAATTAGCGTAAGAATTTGATATTTTTTCATCCTCCTTTTGTTTTCTCGTATTCTTTTTTTTCATGAAAAGTTTAATTGTTAATAGGTTGTTGTCCACAGGTCAATCAATCTCGGAAAATTTCAACAAAATAGTTCCAACTAAAAAAGAAAAAGTATAAATTCCCGTTCCATCCCTAGAAATATAAGTATTGATACTCTACGATTAAAGGGTGAAAACCTATGACTCGTCCTTTGGAATGTATTATACGTTTCTCGATGTTTGCCATCTGATGCGCTATCCGATCATGCCACTGTTCGCTTTACTGTTAATCTGAAAAGCTTGGTGTTTGAAAAAAAAAACTAAAAATAGGTGCAACTAACGTGTTTGAACGCATCCCCTAAAGGCTTTTATTCAAACGAAAGAATATCCTTCGCACAATTTTTTATTTATCTATATATGTATATATATGTGTGTGTAAGTGTAGTGTTGCGTGTACATATATATATATACACATCGTACATTTGACACTTTCAACATCAAATCTGTTAATTCCTTACAGGCTCAAGTGCGCATAAAAAAATCGCGCTCATTTTTGTTTTTTGACTCCTCACAAAAGCCGTCGAACGTATATAATCATTATATTTTGCATATTCTATATATATCACTATAAACACAAACGATCTTCATGTTTATATGAACATCGCTATATGAGAATATTATAACAAAGTATTGTTTATATATTCCGAACATTCAATTCAACGCACTCACATATACTATATTAAACATTCAACTCTTATTTTCTCTCTCTCTCCTTCTCTTTCAGCAGGTTGTTGGTACATATGACACTTTGAATTGACGATTAAAAAAAAAACACATCGAAAATGTAGTAGAAAAAAATATTATTAGGTATTATTTTTATTTTTTTTTTCAACATGGCTGCATGTTGTTCTCATCCGAAAATTATTTTTTGGCCCGCATCTTGGAGATTTTGTTGTGGAATATCCGTGAAATCATTCCGAGGTCACCCCCAATAACATACGATGTCGCCAATCAAGTGAAATACAGAAAAAAAAATTCGTATAGTGCAGATTTCAACTGTCCGAGAAAACAAAGCGCTACGAACGAGGGATACGAGCGAGGGGTAAGCGAGAAACGGCCTACTGTATTTTTATTATTACCAGCAGACCATGAAAAAAGCATATTTATGATACACGAATCCGTTGTAGCTCGGCGGATATAGTATGTCGTTAACCGTATTTTACTGATATATATAACCAATATTTTGGCTTTGCTAAAAAGAATCCAAAACGTGTACGAGAACATGTATATAGTAATGATACGAAATGTGAAGTTAACGCAGGGAAGTCGGGAAAACGAAAATTTGAGTTTATGACAGCATTGACCAGCATACGTGGCGGGAGCAGCAGTGCCGGTGGGACACTTGTATCGTGTCCTTTGTACTATACATACACAAATATCAGCTTTATTATTCTACTGTTTTGGTGATTATGGAATTTAATTCCTTTATCTCGACGATCGCGAATTCTGTGCGTTTGCATTCAATCCTCCGGCGATAGCGCGTTCGATAGGAAAAAAATTAATATTTATACGCAGTCAGTCCCGCTGTTCGTGTCTTTTCTATAGTATCTCAATTTCGAAATACATCACGGTTTTTTCGTTTTATTCTTTGCATCTCGTTTTAATATAAATATGCTTCAAATCGATGTAAGCAGGACGGCAATCGTTTGACAGAGCTGTGTCCAATTGACCGTGAATCAACGATGTTTTTTGTTCATTGAAAACAAAAGTTTCGCGACAACCGACAACTACGAAAACCAAAACTGAATTTCATGCTGTTTTTTTTCTCTTAATCTCGATAGTGTCGACACCTGGAATTTTTTGTTTTTCAAGCATTCATAGCGAAGATTCATACATTTTCATTATTATAATTGAGTTTAACCTATTTCGCGAATCACATGAGTTTATACATTTAACAAGTGCGTTTTGTTAAAAATTTATGATTTATTCGTTTCGTTCACTGCAACATTCTCTTCGTTTGGATAAATATCGGAGGGTCGTAAAGCACACTTTGAAGAATGAAGAAAAATAAGTATTTCCAGCATATTTTGTTATTAAATTCGGTATTCCACCCACCTTTCGAGGTGAATTTCTACATCAGCGCATTAATATATTATATTTATGAAGAAAATGAAAAAAATTAGTTGATTCATAGTAAAATGGAACAGTTTTTCCGAATATAATTTTCAGTAACCCAATTACGTTTTTAAAATATAAATAAATTGATATCCAGGGCTATATTGATGAGAAAACTGGACACGAGCGAACAAAGACGTGAAGTAGCACGACAGCTAGTGCTCTCGATCCCAGCCCCCACTCTTTCTCTGCCTGTTATTGGTTACTCGCGATAGTGTGATGAAAAACAAACGCATAAGCCTACCGAAAATTAGTTTATCCAAGTTTGCAACATGAACTCGTACTCGTGTGTGTATATATATTGTTCCTGAATAACGATGAAACCTGATCTAGAGAGTGAACAGTTTAATTAAAACTATTCGGTTATCGGTTTATGAATTTCGCAATCTTCCAAGCGGCGGCTCCATTGTGCGAAGCCGGTACTCGTATGGGTGATCGCTTGATCATAACTCGCTCATCGGTCGCTGAGCCCGAGCCAGTTTTTCAGAGATTGTATTATTTACATAGTGCATATGAGGAAAGATCGAGCACGGACGCAAAGTGGGCTTTGAGCGATGATACATGCAGGAATATCAAGAATAATTTTAACCGAAAGACATCTTATTTTGAGAATAGCGAGCCTGCCCTTTTTCTTTCAATTCCAAGTCCATAAAAATTTCACGCACCTGCTGACTTTCTAGCGCTTACTGCTGGAGAAAGAATGAAACGTTCGCGGTATGAAATTGTGTGGGTAGCTTTTCTAAAATCGTCCACGTAAAACGATTTTCTATACCCTTCACTGGCCATTTTTTTTTCTCGGAGTACACCCGTTCAAAATTCCTCCGAAATATAAAATTTTTAAGGAATTAAGGCTATTAAAAATGTATCTCGAATTGAAAATTTTCCATGAAATGCTCGTTCTCATCGGCTATAAATAAAGAGCTATGAAAATGCTTTATCTTCTCAATTTCTGCATCATGAAACATCTAGTCTGGATATAAATTATTAAAAAAAATCAAACAAGCTCTCTCGCACTCATTTTTTTTTTTTCAAGTTTTTTATTTCTGCGCGTTTTTTTTTCTTATTGCTTTCTGGCGGCGGGAGGAGGGGGGAGGGACAAGGTGCAATATGTACTTTTAACGGAATAATAAATACAGAATAACCAACGATAGTATCTGGTTGAAGATTTTTTTGGGTTATTTGAAGAATCGTCGGAACGATCAGTTTCCGATGGTGAGATCAGGTTTCAACGTTACGCCGGTTTTAACATTACTACGCTTTGTTTTTCTTTTTTTTTTTTTACGGTCCCGTGATAAAACTAGTGTCCTGTTTCTCGCTTATAACGCTCTTCCCTCGATTCGATTTCACATTGAAAAGCATTATAACGAAGTTTTACCGAGTAGTGTACACCTCTATATATTGTCTACACTACACTCAATAAATCGCATTGATTCAACATCAGTCAAATCCTTTGTTTTTTGCTTATAAACTAACGCATTTGTAACTTTTGCTTGTCTGTTAAACGTAGGCCGGACTAATCACACACCCTGCTGCTCCTCCCCACTTGACAATAATCTGACGAAGCAGCTCGCAAACTTTACTACTGTTCTTCTATTTAATGTGTTCGTCTCTTGTTATTGTTTTTTTTTTTTTTTTTGTCATTCATTCGGCCGTTGCGTATATATTTTTATTTACGCACGGAGCTCGCATTTTACAGCGCCAAAATTGTTCGCGACTTTTGTTTCTTGTTTCTCGAAGCACACGAATTTTCTTGTATATATGTATAATATATTTGTATATATTAGCGCGTTGTGCTTTCAACGCGGATCGTCGCCAGCGACTATACTGGACTATCGCGAACTTTCGTTCAGCGAATATGTGCATATATTATTTATTTCTATAAGAAGAAGACTGTTTTCTTTTACTCCTATAAATCGGTCTGCCATCGAATGAGATATAGCGAAACACTCGGTTATATTACGGTAAGATATAGAGCAAGAGGGGAAATTTTTGTTTTTTTTTTTTATTTTTATTCGACTATACATCGATAAGTGCGTCATGGGAAGGTTTTTTCTTGTATCTGTCATTAAAAAAAAAAAAATAAAAAAAAAATGATGAAAAAAAAAAAAAACAAAGTGTAAACATCCCTCGTTACTAGGAATAGAATATTTTCGACTTTTTTGGCAACCGCTTGTTGTATAAAAAAATGATTCAAGCCCCGAATTTATTCGGAAGGGCATTATTGACAATTGAAATGAGATTTTCTTGTTTTTCATTTCTTGTAGTTTTAACCGATATTATCTTTATTCAATGAATGATTATTTGAAAAATCTTTAATCTCGTCAAGTATAGTTAGTCGGTTCATATATACTTCGGTGTAAAGAAGCGAAAAAAAGAAACTTTGTGCAATTTATTTCAGGAATTAAGTATTACCGCGTTACGTTGAACGTGAACGGAAGAAATGATACTTTTCGAGTGAACTGCTGAGCTTCTTTGACTCGTTGAATGAGATTAAAAAATGATGAAAATTCAAATTTCACTGTCTCTACAGCGGTCAATTGCAGTCGGAAAAAGTCAGAAAATGTGGTTTGAACTTTTTGGTTTGAAATTTACCAAAAACAATAGGAGGAACACACCACTTTTTAAGAAATAATGAAAAACATTGGCAATGGAGGATTATCGATTCTCCACCTCGAAGATGTACACAATTCAATATATAGAGACGTAGTCTTGACAATTATTTCTCACAATAGAGAAAAATATTTTTCCCATCGCTCACGCGTATGTATATATACAGGGTGTTCCATCGATAGACATCCAAACTGAACAACGCGATAGAAGGGTCGCCCCAAAGTCAACAATATTTATCACTCGTACAAATGTCATCGAATTTATTACGATTTTTTACGGTTATGAATCTTTTGTTGACAAAAATATATTATTTTAATTTATGAGTTGAAAAAAATAAAATGTTTTAGTCTTCGGAAGCGTGATAAAATAAAAATTTGATTTTCTTCCCCAATCTGAGCTACAGTTCAATTAAAAGGGGGAATCGAAAGTATAATGGAGTTTGAAAATGGAAAATTGCCTTGTCCAGATGCTATGGAATAGGAAGAAAACTTATAATTTTCCACACGAAAGGCTGTTCTCGAATTTTTTTTCATATTTTGGAAAAAATTTGTGAGATACAAATCGTTCAAAATTCGGCGCTATGTACCATGATTAGTATTGTTGGATTTGGTCATATATACATATGACACACGCAAATCCGCGCACGTACACACGCACAAATACGCATACAAACAAACACGCAGCGGGTCCCATTTTGATATCAGTTCATGCAAATATTCTCAGAAAATTTGTATTATTTTTTTTGAATAAATATTTCAAAATAATTTCACGCAGTTTCGAAGGACAATATTGTATTATTCATAGGTACTCACTGATGCGAGTATTTCATGGGTGCGGAGATTCGTCACAAATTTTTTAACAAATTATTATCTTGGACTTTTGAGCCAAGTGCAAGTGTTTAATCGTGAAACTTTTCTCGATGTTCGTATCACGCAGGAATATTCAGAGAAATTTAGACTTGAGTTCTAGTTTTCAGGAGAAAAAAAATATAACAAAAACGAGCCGATATATTGTGATTTTTCAATTGCGTTTCGTAAACTTGCACTTCGTTTTATTGAAATTATTTTCAAGAAGAAGATACGGATGGAGCAATTAAAATGGGACACCCTTATATAATTTATGTACGTGTGTCTATCTGTACATTAGATAATGAAGTGAGTAAGCGAGGGTCAATAGCCGAGGGCTCGAGACACATGTAAATTCAACTTTTTGCGCATATCGACGATCGACGTCCGTTCTCTCTAAAAATGTGTTTTTTTTTTTTTTTTTTTTTCTTTCTTGCCCCACTTAGTCAATTATACTTATTTATATATATTATTTAACGTATATATAATCCAACGTTAATAATCAGCATTAAAACGACAACGAATTGACGACAACAATCGATCTGTTTGACGCTCAAAAACCTATCAGTTCAGATTTCAACGCCGTACTTATATCTATTACAAGTAGTGGCTTTGTTATTATCAACGTAATTGCACAACGTAAATTGGCGGAGAAAATCGCGGGTATTCACTAAAATAATAATAATAATAATAATAATAATAATAAATATGTAATACTATTGCATGATACTAATACGGACTCGTGAGTTACATTATATACTCTCGTAAAGATTAATGACACTTAATTCTAATACCGGTATCTATGTTCGCGATAGTATCACTTCTAGGAGAGAGTCACGATATTTCGGATGACTAGTCGCCAGATTTCCACTTCTTTAAAAATAATCAAATAAAAAATATACATAAAAAATATAATAATAATAATAAACGACATAGCCTCAAGTTAGTCTAATGTCGCGTTGTGCTTCGGGACCTTGTGTCATTTGGTCAAGACCGAAACGCGAAATACGCGAAAAATCACTATCTCCTTCACGCTCTATACTTAATAATTATTATTCCTAGATCTCTCATTATCGATTCTTTTCTACTCTCGCGAATTTCTAATAAATATTACATCGAGAGTTCGGAGGTGATTGTTCATCGTTCCCAAATCGCATTAATTTTTTTTGCACCTTAAGATTTAGCCATCAACTTAAAATTAATTCACAAGCTAAATACTTTTTTTTTTTTTGTTTTTTTTTTTAACAATATATATTGACGACGATTAAGTACGACGAATCACCCGGCTGCATGGCACAGAGTACTCACACAAGCATTTATTTATATAATAACGCGCGTGTATATAGATTTATTTTTTGTTCATTTTTCTCTAAATTATGATCGATAGAATTTGCGTATTGGCCTTGCGGTAAACAACAAAATCGCAAATTCCATCGATCGCTTTCACCTTCGTGTTGGACACTTCGAGGCGCATTGATTTTCTTTCTTTCTTTTTTTTTTGTTTGTATTCATTTTTTTTTTCTCTTTATACGAGCAAAAGTTTTTCCACGTTTCAAGCCATCAATGTTACCTAACTAGTGACAACGACGTACGATTAATTTACTTAAACAGTGCGACTATTGTTCTTTGAAAAATCTTCAAGGAAATGCAACGAGATTTTTTGCAGTTTTTTCTTTTCATTACACGCAGATGTAAGAGCCGAGCCGTATCAACATTTCGATTTACTTTACGGCCCAGTGAGAATATAACATTTCTCGCCATATTCAAAGCAACAAGATGAAAAAACTGAAATTCCACGGGCTCTTAGTATTATTTTGTTCTCTCCTTTCTTCTGCCATAAAGTTAGGCACATGCTAAAATCAATGACACACACACACGGACTCATGCAACCGCACATCATCCACAGGCATACAGCAAACAGTCAGGGACCCGAGACTCGTCTGATTTGGTTTCAAGCTTCATTGCTTTACGTTTTGCCTCTTTCACTTTCGACATATTTATAAAATGCGCTATTAACGCAAAATGCTTTTCAAGTTAGCGACAAATTTCGCGAATATAAACAACAACAGCAACAGAAAAAATTTATATGATGAACATTGATATTGACGAAAACAAGACAATGACCGCGGAAGTAGCACGAGGCCAAATTGAAAATCAATTTATATTCGCACAGTCGAAGGGACCGCTGCGTTTTGGAAAGTGTATTTGAAACAATACTACATTTGACGACAAGCGGGATCGGCGAACGAGTAATATATCTTTGATAAATGTACATCGCGTGATAAGCAAAAAAATAGGGTTTTGCAGTGTGGATTTCAAATCTTCCATACCTCATATGCTCATGGAGTATTTAAAAAAAAAAAAAAACGAAGAAGGGTATAATTGCGCCATTGCGTTGCAGATTTGAGCCTCTATCGGAAGGTGAATTTCTCATCTTCATTCATACGCGCCTTTGAAATTCTATGAATTCTCTCACAACTGTGACAAATTGGAGATATCCCGATATATACGATCTTCCTTGCGACTGCGGGAACTTTTCGACTTTCATGACGGGACGGGACATACTCGTAAATATCTTAGCGAACACAGTACTGTGTACTGCGTGTACACGCACCCACACAGAAAGGCAGGGGGGAGCCCCCCCGCGCCTTGAACGTATTGTATTTCTCGGTATTTCAAAAATTTTCAACGATTACCGTTGGAAGCGTTACTCATCGGTGATTTCGATCCTACACCGTTCATGTTACAGCGCAGTTTTAGATGAGTTTTTTTTGTTATGTTTTCCTCTCGATTTGCAAACTCTGCAAATAAAAGAACCTGACGTCTAACTCAACGTTGAAATATCGCCACTGCCATGTTTGTTCTTGTACGCGATTATTCCATGCGTACTCGCAATTAATGATTGCCAAGCCTGGACGTTTTGAAGTCATTGTTGACGAACGAAAAACCCTCGAACTCGTCTTGATTTATCGCCTCGACAATTCCATGCTCAACCGGTGTTAGTACCGGCTCTTCGCGTGTGAATTCGGCGTCGAAATTCGTCGTGTCCTTTTCGTTATTCTAAACATTTCCGAGAAACAAAAGAAAAAATGAAGCCTGAGTATCGTGAAAACGGAGATTCATTTACGAAAATTTATTACGCGAAATAGGCACAAGTATCATGCTTGTGAAATCTTTTTTCCAGCTCTTTCTTAGCCGATTGAAATTGATCGAACCTCGTTTGAAAAGCATTTAAAAATTCGGTCAACTCCTGCTTTGGTGTTTGAAAAGTACTAACAGTGTGACATCAATTACAAAGATTGCAACTGTATCATTTGTAGTAAAATAAAAAATAAAAAAAACTTTGATCTTGTATTAGAATCAGTTCGTTTCAGTATATACTACCCGCAGTTAGTCAAATTCGTCTGAAAAAGAAAGGAAACTCGAGTACTAACGATTCTGGGCCTGAAGGGTGGTTTGAGTTTTCGAGCCTCAAGAGCTCTCCAATCCATCATTTGGAAGAAGGGATGTGCTTTTATGGCTTCCTCGCCACCATTTTCATTGACGCAGCCAAGACGGCGGGCTGGATTTTTGGTCATAAAACCGCGTAATATTGATACGGCTTCGGGGGCCAGCCAGACCGGATAAACGACATCGTCGTGGAGAATCGACTCGAAAAGATCATCCTCGTTATCGGCCTCGAACGGCGGTTGACCGGCCATCATTTCGTACATTAAAACTCCAAGGGCCCACCAATCGACGCTCGCACCGTATTCGAGTTCTTGAAGTATCTCCGGGGCTATGTAATCCGGAGTACCGCAAAACGTAGATGTCGTTCTACCGTCGACTATTCCCTCTTTGCACATACCAAAATCTGCGAGTTTACAGTGACCCTCACGATCCAGGAGTATATTATCCAGCTTGAGATCGCGATATATGACGCCGTGCTTGTGAAGAAATTGGAGAGCGAGCGTTACTTCCGCAGCGTAAAAGCGTGCGCGGGCCTCGTCAAACTTTCGGGCTTTTTGTATTTGAAACATCAAATCACCTGGAAAAAAAAACAACAACAACAAATGGTTATCCGAGATAAACAGTACGGCAGATTTTCATCTTCGTTGAATTATTACTATTATTATTGTTTTTTTCAAAAAATATTTTGAAGCTTCAATCTTTTAATTTTCAAAAAGACATTATGATTTTGTTTATTTCTCGAAAATGGCATTTTTTCTCACTGTCGAGTGAGAAAAAAGTCGTACGCGGGTTCAGCATAAATTTTCTCAGGAAATCTGGTTCCGATGAATGGAAAAGAAAAGCCAATTTCTGTTCAAAGACTCTATAATTACCTCCGTTAACATATTCCATAACGAAAAAGAGTCTTTCTTCAGTCTGGAAACAACTGTGGATAGCGGTGAGGAAAGGATGATTCGCGGCTAAAGCGAGTATTCGTTTTTCCGTCATTGTGCAATCGACGTCATCGTCTTGTATTATAACATCTTTCTTCAATACTTTAACCGCATAAACTTCGTTCGGATGTCCCCTTCGTTCAGCCAGCATAACCTTGCCAAAACTGCCTTTTCCCAACACCTTGATGAAATTAAAATCTGACAAATTGACTCTTTCCTTCGGCTCGTCATTGTTACTTGTTCTTCTCGCTATTTTTTCATTTGTCTCTTGGACCGTAGCACTCGATGAGTTTGTATCTTTTGGCCATAGGCTTGCGTGCGTCGACGACTCCGTGTGAAGCACTTCCTTCGACGTACCCGCTTGTTGAGAACTTGCACCTTTTTCACCCTGAGCACGGTAATTTATACGCGGGGTCTTCGTTTGTTGATCGGGCGAAAATTTTAACGTACTAAGAATCTCAGCCATGGCTTTCACATCGATGCCGCAATTGTTCGCCACGTTTTTTTGACATCGCTTGTGCACGTTCAAGTTGCATACTACGGATTAGGGAGAAAAAAAAAGCCATGAATCTAGGTGAATAGTGCATTAAAGATACGAGTCTCCTCCAACCTGTATTTTTCTTCCAAACCTCCTGCAAGAAAGCTTTATTCTTGTTGGAATATTATTCGTAACATTATGAGGTATTTCCGATAAGAAAATTCATTTCAAATCTTTTGAAATTTTATTGAACTGTAATAACTTTAAAAAACTGTATGCTTGATCAACAAGAATGATTTATATCTCTCTGGACAACTATATTTTCTTCAAGGAAGAATATTCATATTTCCATTTCCATATTAATCGAAAATAAAAAAAAGTACGAATATTCATAATTTCTACAATAAATATACCAAGGCCCACTGCAAACTTGCGCTTGAGTGTTCCTTATGCGTAAAATTATAAATTTATCTGGTTTGAAGAAGACAAAAAACACAAAAACTTTTGTTTTCTTCAAATATTTCTGAATTTTGTATTTTTACATTACCTTTACACTGGAGACCCTGTTTGATGAGACCATAGAGAAGAGAACCACAGTGATCGCAAAATGTGAACAGTTTGTAATTGTGGACTTCGAAGACATGAGGCAAATTCACATTAAACCTTTGGCCTGGCGTTCCCTCGCTCGTCTGGAATACGACATAAATTTTGGTTTTCACTGGTTAGCGGAAAGAGTAACGAATAATTCTGAATAAACAAATTGAAAAAAAAAAAAAATTAATGAATTGTTATGAAAGAGAAGGTAAAAACAGAATATCCGATAGAAACCTTTCGGTGTCCCGTTTTATTCCTTGCGATATGTTAGTTATTCCTATCTCGTTCCGGAATGAGCGGTCGATGAATAAATTAAAAAATGAGGAACGGAATCGAAAAAAGAATAGGACACAAACGATTTTCATCGTCTCGTAACGTACCTCATCTCGCATGCCAGGGCACCTTGTCACGACTAATTTGTGACATCTCTTGTGTACGACGCACGTGCATACTGCAACAGAAACACGAAAAAAATTGCCGTTTTTGTGTTTTCCCCTAATAAGCAAATTTACACCGTAATATAACGTGATATAAAGAATAAGTAAAAAACAAAACAAAAATTTTAATATATATATAAATATAGTGAAAAAGACTGCACAACCAAAGCCCATACGCATGCATTTTAGCCTCGCCGGACTCATTGCACGAACATATAAATATAAAATAATACGGATGTATAGAAAAATAAAATGGGAAACAGGTGGATGAAGTGAGTTATATCATATGCGAAAAGATGTCCCGTTTAACGTCACCTTGAAAGCGATATTCCTGAATCGCAGAAAAAAAATATTCAAGCTCGAAAGTTCCAACATCGATTTAATGCAAGATAAAAAACTTGTTTTTTTTTTTTTTCGATTACTCCGAACCAAAGTAAGACCATCGTCCTCACCATACAAAAGTTTAACATCATTCGAATACGACTCTATCGTTCCGATGATGCTGCAAAGAGCTTTTGTGACTCGTCGCAAGTCGGTTTGATGAAAAAAAAAAAAAAAAAACCTTGGACTTTTCGATTCTCAATTCGATCCTGAATTATTATTATTATTGATTATTAGTTCTAAGACAACCTCCTATATTGTCACGGAATGGCCAGGAACGAGACGGTCACGACGGTATGGCCGGACAGATGCGATTTTATTCTTGATATTTGATTCGATGCTGCATACGACAAAAAAGTAGTAAGGGCAAAAAAATATCGATAAATTTTGAACAGCTATTTTGATGAGAAATAATACCCATGATATGAAATCAATGGAATGTGAAAAATATGAGATATACATACACGATTTAAAAATTAGTAGACAATCAATTGAAAATAATATTGTAAATAAATCAATATGCATTCATTTTGTTGAATTTCAGCAGATCTGCTAAAGTTGTAAATAATAAAATTGTTTTTCAGCGATACTTGTATAGTTTATCAGCCTTCTTAATGGTTGTTACGGCAAATTTTTGAAACATTTGTGCACATTTCATATGCATCCGGCAGAATGCGGTGGTAACGGGCATACTTTTTTGTCTTTCTTGTATCTGTACGCAAATTCACTCGAGAGGTCGTTTATTAAGAAAAAATCGAACTTTTTAGACTTCGATAGTACAAATATAGTTACGCATCACAATTATACTTTTTCCAACTTTCTTGTTCGTGATGTAGTAGCTGTTTGTTCACAAAAATCTCCGAAAATTTCAAAAAATTGAGAACACAAATTTAGTTAACGATGAAACGGATTCTCTCGCAAGCAAAACGCATATACATATAAAAAATATATATATATATATATAATACGCTCACAATCACGCACACGCATACGGTGGATTCTGCAAGCGGGTATACAATAAGTATTTAATTTGTTAATAACGTGACTTGTGTCTTTCTCACCTTGACACTGATAGCCCTGCTTTCCGAAGCCCCTGAAATACAACAGACAAAAACACGTCACATCGTATCCGTGATTTCCCATTTGAAAACACGTTACACGTATTCCTCTGTCGTGATTAAAACACATGTGGCAAAAGGGCAGGTGATTTGTGGTAAAAACGAGAGACTCGAGACTTGAATTTTGCACACCATTTGGTGAGGATCGAGATTCAATTCACCCATATCGTTGAAATCCGAAATTCCATTCGCAGATTAAAAGTCACGATTTATAGTCCGGAAGGAAAAAAAAAATGCGTTCACGGAACTAATTTTTGAAGGAGAAATATTACGAAATGATGAATGTTAAATGGTTTCCCAAAGTTATCACAACAATAAATAAGAGCCAATTGTGACATGAGTACGATTGTTCGTTAAATTGTAACAAATATCAAGTTACTGAATTACACGTTTTTTGAAAAATAATTTAAAGAAATTACCAAGAAAAATTCTCAAATTAACGAGAACGGCCTTTTCTCAACTGGCAGTTCAACACGTGACAAGAATTAAAAAATTGACTGAAAAATCCAAAAAATAATCTAAATTCTCGACTCGTTCTTTTATCAAAAAACGTTAACATTATCGTATTTCTTCACTGCACATCATTTTAATTGGATCTCACGGATACGTATAGTCTTATGATATTTAAAAGAATTTTCTTGTGCATCTATATTTGCAAAGAAAGGCTCATGGACATCCGGATGATCTTCCTTTTCAATCGATTCGATCTGGTATATGTTTTGGGATCGGAATGATCAGTTTTTCTTCGACTTTAGGGAACTATTCTTCTCTATTTGTCGTACTTATTATTGTATTTTTTTTCCTTTCCTCTGTCCGTCGCAAAGCATGCATTGCCAGTTGTGTGAATCGAACATAGATCGATTTTTGAGTGAAAATAATATACAGTAGACAAATTGAACGGCGATGTCATGATTTGTATAGGAATGTTTCATACAAGTGTGGCGGTCCTTTCTCAATCGGTCAGCAAACCAATTTTTTCACAGTCATGACATACGTGAACGTAGATAAAAAAATGTTATGTTGACAGATTGTTCTGCTCAGCAATGGTATTAATCAGTCATATGCACGTTAAAAAAGTTGTGTACTGCAACTAGCTATCGCACTATCGTTATGTTGTGCAATTTATAATAAGCAAAAATGGATGAAATTGATCGAAACCTCATTTATAAGATTTCGTTGACATCAACGTTTTCAACCGACTGTATACTTTTTTCTTGGTCCTCAGTAGCCTCGGAAAAACTAAAGAAGTATCGAAGATCCCTTTTAGGCACAAGCGTATAAAAATAGAATAAAAACCAATTATTGCCCACATCCATCGCGGCCAATGTCTCTCCGAAAAAAGTTTTTTTATGCTCAAAGTGTTTGTAGAATTTTGTTCGATACTTTCAACATTTTGTCATTGTTAACAAAACTTCGATTGGATGAAACATCGAAAAAAAAAGTCGTGTTGTGTGTGAGACCAGTGCCGAAGTTCTTTAACGCATCAACGATATAATAACTATTTCACAAAGGGTTTTTATCTTTTATAAAAAATAATACAAAAATTCAAAACATTCATATTTCGAAATCTTTGAAAATTTGAAATTTGCTTTACGCCATATTGTTTGAGTTTTTTTAAAAAATAATATAAAATATTCTACGCCGAGATAACTATCACGATATTATGTCGATTCAATTTTTTAATAAAACGTTCCAAATTGGAGTTAAAAATAAGTTATTCGTCTATTTTCTCGAAACAAAAAATTCATCAATCGTTGGGCCTTTCTAACAATAATATTATCTCAAGTGAAAAGCAGGGAACGCATTTTTCTCGTTTCCCTTTTCATAGAAAAAAAAAAACAAAATTATTCTCAAGACGAAAATCTCAAGCAGTCACCTAAAATGAAGCACATAGCTTAAATTGCGAAATAGGGATAATATCTATTATGAGTGGTTTTCACAAAGTCCCGAATGAAAGCTTATGACAGAGTGACCGAAATAATGCAGGGTACGTGTATTGGGGTATAACTTGACGAAGCATGCATATAGATGTATAATCGATTATGGGTTTTCCACTCAGGCTATACCTATACCATTTTCAAGCGATAAGAATGCCCAAATCCCCACAAAAAAAAATTCACTACCAAGATTTTTAACTCTCACAAATAACCATGAAAAATTTTTCTGGCATTCTCTTCTCATCTTCTTTTTTTTTCATTTGGTTTCCTCATCTCCCCATGAAATACATACGCACACATTCGTTCTTGCCAGCTTGGATAAAGACTACATCGAAGCCTGAAATCAGCTCCGTTTCCTTATTTCTTCTTTTTTTATACTTTGTTCCTTATTTCACATACCAAATGAATTCACGGCAGTGAGAGCAGTAGTGCGGTTGCCTCAGGAAGGTGGCCATGAACTTATGACCATTGACTTGATGGACTCGTCGACGCATCGCACCGCGACGTCTATTGAAACCTTCTCGTTCCTTGAATTCCCTTGGTTTTCTGCTACCAGATATAAGACTCGTGGTAGAACCCATAGTTAACGTGCTGATTCCCTCGCCGTCCGTTCCGCCGCTGCACACCGATTGCTGATCTGTTTTCAGAATTTCATCACTTTTAGACCATCATTTTTGACAAGCATGCTTATACAATTATCATTTTATTGTGAGCCGTAAAAATCTAATAAGTATCAAAATTGTATCGTTTGGAGGAAAGACTTTTTTGGTAACAAGGAATATATCCAACTTTGATCAATTCTAGAAAAATTCGAGTGTCACTATTGTCACACGCTTATCACTCACCTCGTTTTCTGATGAGACTAACTACAATTTAGAAAAATGGCCACATCTCGAGGGACAACAATACACAAATTCTATTTGTATTCGGAAAACCTCATTATTACATCCAATGTCGTATCGTCATAACGAAAAATCGCACGCCCAATGTTTCTAAATAGGATGCAAGTTCATTTATTTTTTTCAACTTTTGTTCGAAATATGAATTCCCCCTTCCCCATTAACGAAGTGTATATAAACATGAAAATTATATGATTTATGCTACAGAAAAACTGAGAAAAACTGTCTTTCGCTCGCCAATAGCATTTTTATACGTATAATTATTGAGACGCGATAGATAAAATTTTAAAAATCATGCGCTCTAAGGTTACAATATTATTTTTCCACTCTTTTCGTTTTACTACGCGTCCGCATCAATAATGCGATGCATTACTAATAATAGTCGCATCATTATTTACGCGATGTCTTAAACCTTGTAAACGTTTCATTATTCGCTTGAAAATATTGAATTATTTAACAACTTGTTTAACAACACGGTAAATCCTTGAAACCATGCCGTACAAAAAAATCCTTTCGTACATAACGACATTTCTACGTCCCATCTCTATACGAGGTACCGATGACTAGGTGATGGAAAAAAAAAAGAAAAGAAAAAACCCTCACCTTGATTGCTCCATTGTAGATCTATTCTTATCCGAAGTTTACCGTGAGGCTCGAGGTTCACCTGGAACGTGGCGTAATAGATTGTTTCAATATTTTATTTATTTTTCAACTTAGCTGGTCATCGACGTGTGAATGAATAATATGTAATTGAATATTTTGAAAACTTTAAGAGTAAAAGATTAAACGGTACAGACAAACGATGATTTTTCGTTCATTTCGAGTGGGAATAATTCTGAAGCTTGAATCTTCAAGTTTTTCAAAGCTCCTGTTGGAAAATTGGAGTTTTTCAAAACAGCAGTTTTGAGGGTCTGACAGCAGGTCAAAAACAAGGGAACCAATAATCATCCAGAAAACTTAAGGGCATCGGAGGGTGCAAAAAGAATAACTTTTCGTAAGAATAACTTATACAGGAGCGAATAAATCATTATTTTCCAAACCAGTGTTATTACCTTCAGGTTTCTACTTAATCACATAACTTTACCGTACCAAAGGTTATAGAAAATAAATAGTGATGGGGTGCTGACAAAACAATTGCTGAACTCTGTATTGATATACGAACCCAAAAATCGGTAGTCTCATCTTCTCTTATTAGAAGTTCCTCGATCGGTATACTACAGTTTGCTACAAAATCGTCGGGTGGTATAGCCGCGTTGTGAAATACAGTAAGACCCAGTACAGTCGCATCTTGGACTTCATGAACGAAACTCTCGTTCCAGACAGGATCGAAGGTACGTTGCTTGATGGATGTGCGATTCAGACGATTCTGATCGACATGAAGGAGTACGTACGGATCAAGAATCGGCGGTGCATCCTGCCAAAACTTGCGCTGTTTGTCCGTTGCTCTCAGACCAGAGGCCTCGAATATCTCTACTTTCACTGTACCGGTGAACATATTCTTATTGTTCCCTCAAACGGTTGATCTATCGATACGAGAACAGAAGAAAAAACTTTGAGTCATGTGGAACACGCAGCAACCATCGTAAAACTAAGTGGCAATAAATTTAATATCATGAAAAAAAAAAAGTAGTTCCCAGGTTCTAGAATACTTTTCATCGAATTTTGATTGATTACTACAAAATAGTTGTCAAAAACATTTTTAAAAATTCACTATTCTCCAACAATTCAATTATCAATTCCATAAGGAAACAAGAGAATGCGAGGTAAAAAATCTATCATTATTACAAAAAGAAAGACAAATTGATTGACCATACATTTTTTACAAAGGACTAAGCAACGGAAAAGACTTACAAAACTGAAGAAAAAAAAAGATTGACCCTCGTTGATTTTCTGAATGAATATGAAAATAGATCAGCATATCTATGAATATAGACACATATAATCAAATAAAAAGAATTTTATTCTGAATCACAAGAGGGTCATTTATTTTATTCAATATTTTTATTATTTTGGTGATACAAAATTGTAAGAGCTTCTTTTGGATTTATGTCGGTAGCAAAAAAGTTTCTGTACAGAACGGTTGACATAAATGAAGATTCAAAATTAGCACAAATCATAAAATGACATGAATCGTGGCAATTTTAATTCTAATCTTAGTATATAGTTGCTATTTACAAACACTGTTCCGCCCGCTGTAAAAATATCCAAAATGAAATTGATTGCGAGTATATTTATAGAAAAAAAAAATTCATTCATCAATAATATAAATAAACCCAAAAAATGACTTCCAAAATAATTTGAAATCTGGATCTTGTAATGATATTTCCAAACGATTTTACTATGAGAACAGAAAAACAACAATAACAACGTCGAAGGACGAATGATTTTGACAGATGATGTAAAACCACAATGACAAGTACGAATAAAATCAAAGAAATTCGAAATACACGTCGACATCCGAGGTTTCTTCGAGATAGATGAGATCAAGGCAAAAACGAGGTCTCTTACCTGAGATAAAATCCACACTCCGTAGAAGTTCCGAAATCGTTGAACGACGAGTGTAGTCTCACGATACAGATGAGAAAAAACCCCCCCCACTAGCGTCACGTTTAGTCTATAAGATGCTCACATATATATATATATATGTACAACGGAAAAGTGTTCACAGTCGAAAAATTCGTCAATTGCTTGTTTATCCCGAACCCAATAAATTTCCCTCTGACCCTGCTCTCTCTGCTCACGATCGTGCTGACGTGCTCCCGTCAAAATATATATATCTCTATATTTGTTGTTATGCCTCGCGATCTTGCAATGTATCGCGAAAAATGCCGCGAGGGCGGCAAAGATCGCGAGATGTTATTTTATGTGGAGTGTCGTCTTTGAGAAACCGTCGAGCCGCGCCGATAACTCCGTTGACGGTAGAGCAGCGCGACGGTGACGGTACGGAAGAAGGAGGGGCGGGGGAACCGTATGACGCACTCGCGCTTCAAAACGACTTTGTGCCCAAGAGAAAAAACCCATCCACTAGTGAGCCCATAAATTCCAAATGCAAGTATGGAATAAAATGTTCTCGTTCAAACACACAGGTACAACATACACACTCGGCGCACACAACAACGCACTACACGATACACTAGTTTTCTCCCATGGATAAGTAATAATTGCTTTCTCGACCCCTATAGTCTCTAAAATCTCTCGATGATTCTCTCGCGCCCTCTCCCGCCCCTCTCACTGCCAAGGCATTTTCCTCCTCGATATTTTTTTTTTGTCTTTTTTCAGGGTTGCCAGTTATTCGAATCATCGAATCGCCACTAGAGGTCCTCACAAAGTCAGTCCCCGCAAAGCTCTCATTGCACGGGATAAACGATATCCAATGAGAGTGATACTTTTTAGAACGTCACATCCGTCGTGATGCCATCGACCAATGAAATAATTACCGTTCAGCGATTGAAGCAACGATATTGGCTTTTATCGTTTTGATAAAATTTTCTTACCGGAAGATGGAAAAACTCGCCTGTTAGTTTTACGTGCCGAAGAAGAAAACAAAGTTGATCGATAAAAAAAGCTAAAAATTCGAAACTTAAAAAAATTTACAACAGTATGCTAAAATGTTTAAACAATACTAAAGCAGTGTCCGCGATTCATATAAATCAGGATTTATGAATCAAAATAATGTAGTCGAGGCCCAATTTCTATTTATTCAAAATAGAAAAATTTTACATTTTTTTCCTGATGAAAATTATTTTAATTGTTATTATCGTTAATCGTTCCCGGTGTGAATTCGAAAATGTTTCTGCGTGCCAAAAACAAAACTTGTTTTAATTCTCTGCGAAGATGTGTGCGCTCAATCGTCGATGTCCAATAACAGCCACGGCATGCCAGAAAACCACTAGAGAATAAGAGTTCTCATTCGATGTCGCTCATTTTACCATTCATTTCACCGTACACATGCGAGATTGTTTTTTTTTCAGCATATTCGAAAAATGTCGCTGCTTTTTCTCCGGGTTTCGCTTGTATAGTGTTGCGTACGTATCTGCGGATTCGATTTTAATATTTCTGACATCGCGCGATGTGCAAACTCACCGCCGTCGTAATTTTACTACGCAACACGACAATCTTCGTACACGACAATAGCCATACGAAACGTTACCTCGATGACCGATAGATGGATATATACGTTTGTATATATGTGGGCCTCTCTTAATGTCCAAGCTTTTTTTTCTCACCGCTGCCACGGCATAGCGCTGTGATAGGGGGATGTTACAAGTTATATACAGGCCTAATTTAAACCGTAATGTTCTCTCTTCACGTGTTCTCGATATTTATTTTGTCAAAAATTATATGGACGTGAACTTGGCCGCCCGACATGAACTTTTCAAAAGTTTTCTCATTTTAATCGTTTGTGTGTCGTTTGTAGAGTATTGTGAGAATAAAATAAACGCTTGTGAGATGAGTTTATCGCGAAAAAATTAAAAATAAAAATTAGCGTGAAGTTAGCCCGCCCATTCTACTTTTTTAAACCAAATGGGTCTAATTGAAAAAGCAAAAACAAAATTCGCACAAGTTTTTCCGAACCAGTCAGGGAAACTGGTGTGTACCATACGGGTAAACTAATTAGAAATGAATGAATTTTGAAGGTTTTGAAATGCTTAAAACGTTAAGACTGTTTCATAAATACGAAATTATATGGATGGTCTGTTGAACTGCTTCAGATGTTACCACTGCTGGTCTATGCCTAAATTTTATTTTATGAAAAGATTATATAAGAATATTTTGGAATGTTAAAATGGAAAAATTCTACCGACCATAAAAAATACAGTATTCATTCGCCCTCATTTCATCAATCAATCCACGGTCAGTAAGAGAAAAAACGTTTTATCCTTTAAAGATTAACGATTGAAATGGAAATCGAATTCTTTCAAAAATAATAGTTAAAATCAAAGAAAGCCCAACAGTCTGATGCTGAAAATTGCTATACACAGAAATGAAACCAATAAAAATGATGGAATTATGTACTCACTCGTCGATGTCTTGTTCCCCTCCTCAATAATGAACCTACCTTTGGCAGAACCGAAAAGTCCGCAATTCCGAAATAGTCCGCACAGTTAATATCCACTTCCGTTGCAGGACACTCATTGCAGTTGATTAATTTCCACTCGATTTTTCCCAGATCCTGCATGATTTTGAATTCAGACGAGCAGCAGCAGCGTCGTTTTTCCAACGTTGAAAACGATAGTTCATCGTAATTCAAAATTCAAATCCACTGATTCACAATTCACAACACACATTTCATTTTTTATACTTTGGAGATAGTAATCGAATGACGAAGATGTCAAGATTTTTGTTTATTTTCGCGTCAACGAACCCTTGCACGAAATAAAAAAATCCATTCAATGTTTCTTTGTTCCGCTGACTCGAAAAATCTTTTTCTCTTGTGTCAATAAATGATCTTTTAGCAATTGAATAAGGTTGACGACGAGTGACAGAAAGTGTAATGGCAACTTGTGCCATAGTTTCGTGGAAAATCGTGCGTGCTCACGTGGGTGCACGCGTGCACGGGCGCTTGCGTTCTATTGTACTATAGCAATTGCGATAGTAAAAACTATTCGCAATGCTGTACAATAGCTGCGGTTATACAAGCCTTGCGTGCATTGCGTTGCGTTGCACCGTTTGCAGCATCCGGGTTATATGCATGGACCTTGCCTGCGCGACTTCGATATGCGATACAGAAACTGTATCGCGTTCGGAAACAGCAAACTACAGAGTAGATTTATAGCTTTCGTTCCGTTATTCTTGCCGACAATCCCATGGCTTTACGGCCTGCGTGCGTTTGGTGCTTTGCGTTGCGTTGCGCGACTCGCATGTATGGTTGCATCTTAGCTCCGCTTTCGAACACGCGTGCGTGCGAGCATACACACGATTTTCGAAACTGTAACACAGCCGTCACTAGACTGTCTGTCACTCAAAGCCCTTATTCACGATGTCATTAATCGTGATTCGAATCGCTCAAATATTCAAAATAATTCATCCTATAATTTAGCACGAAAAATAATATCGTGGGCAAGAGGCTTTCCTATCGACTTGTCGAATATCGCTTGCGAGAAGAAAACTCATTGACAAAAGAAAAAAAAAATTGATAATTCATTACGATTGACAAACGAGCGAATTGTGTTTTACGACCCTAATATTCTTTTCATAGCGTTTTCGTGCATGGTTCGTTTTCGAGAAATCGCGCATATTTTTAAGCTCTTATTTTCGTGCATTTATTATTTTCAAAAAATCGCGCACATTTTCAAGCTCTAATTAACGGAAATTATTACGGCGATAAAAAATTATGTAAAAATTATAGATTTGGATGGTTTTAATAATAAAAAATTTTATCACGATTTTCCGTTTTTTTATTATCCATCGTTGTATTTTTATTTGGTTTAACGACAATTCGGACCGTTTAAAGTATTTTATATTAAGATTTTCGTCATTTATTCCGCACTTTGTTTTATCAATTTCGAACGTGTTTATCAACGAACGATAATGCGCGGTATTGCACTAGCCGACCGATGCTTATGCAACTCTCTCCGCGCGCTCGCGCTACTCGTCGCCCCGCCCCGCGTCCCGCGGGCGACTGAATGAATGCGAGTCCCTCGCTCGCTCCCTCGTTGCCCCGCGCATGATCCAGTTCTCGCTCGCGCCTGCTCCTTCCAGTCGCCCCGGCGTGAGCTCTCCCCACCATCCCCGCTACGGAACGGCTTAGCAGGCCAAGCGGCGCGAGAGCGCGTAAACGTAAACACAGAGTCGAGGCTCCACGAATATAAACAAACCAAATAACAAGCTAGGGACATTCATTCGCCAATATTTAGCGATCACATTTTTGTGCACCGTATGAATATTCGTTCAGTAATATTTTATAACAATTCAACAACGTTTTATTCTCTCGTTTTCCCAACGCATAAAAATGCCGGTAGCAAAAAAAAAGACCGTCAATCGAATTTCATTCGGTTTTTTGAATCTAGGAAGATTCAAAAAACCGTAGGAAATTAAAAAATGTATTAAATCAAAGAATTATACAAGAAAAAATGTTTGAATCACATCTTTTGGGACCTAGAACTATCCAGGTTCATAAAGATCAGCATTCGAACGATACGTTGAAACAGTAATACCGGATTAGTAAAAAAAATTAATTTCGATTAATGAAAAAGAAAATTCATAAAACTGGACGATCCCAAAAACTGGCAATCATACTGCGCACGCGTGGATCTCGACTATTTATTTTCCTGTGTCCACTCCTTCTCTCCAGTCTCCCTGACTGGTTCGGAAAAATTCATGCAAATTTTGTTTTTGCTTTTTCATGAAAATATACGTCCTACAAACATTTTCATTGTATTATTCGTATTTTACAAACGATTTCGCATTGATTTTCGTACAATTCGACTCATAAAATTTAAAAAATAAAATGAACAGGCTAACTTCACGTTAATTTTTATTTTTTATTTTTTCGTGACAAACTCATTTCACAAACGTTTATTTTGTTCTCACAATACTCTACAAACGACACACAAACGATTGAAATCAGAAAGCTTTCGAAAAATTCATGGCGGGGAGCCAAATTTACACCTCTAAAAATTATTCGTGTAACAATTTAAAAATCTTTAATAAATTGATTGCATTAAAATGACGAAATCCTGTGCGGTACCTCACTACAAAACAGGGTATAAATCGAATCAAGAAAAGAGCTCTGTTTTTCAAGTGCCAAAAAACCCAGAACGTTTTAAAAAGTCGCAGGCAGCAATTCCCGGAGTGAAACTAAAAACATCTCAATACGTTTGTGAAAAACACTTGAGTCTTCTACCAAAAAAAAATTAAAAAAAACTTTCAAGCGACTGGCTAAAAATTAAAAGTAGTTTCAAAACATCTACAAGAGTTTGTTTTTGGTTTTTTCCCGAAAACGTTCTCCTGCTTGATCCCGGTCCTATATGTCTATCATAAAACTCCACTTGTGTTTTTTTATTTTAATTTCCCTGAATTAACGATTTCAACGAAAAACAATAATGATTTTCATACGAAAAAATTATAATGGAGAGTGCATGTACTGTGCCCAAGAGACATATGGCTGTCTCTTTCGCAAACAACATCCCTTTTCCAATGCGCACCATGCGACCAAACATGGAAGCTACAAACACTGGACGTTAAGCGACCCATCCCCCACCACCGTCGTTTCCAGACCTGTATGTACGACCGTGGGTATAATTGAGAATAAAACATATGATCATTACTCGAAATGTTGTTCGGTTCAAATCGTATATTGACGACAACTCAAATTTGTCCATTTCTTATAATAAAAAAATGTTCGTCACCCGAAACAATCTTTTTTTCTACTTGTAATACCAATGTGCATCACGACGATTATGTATGATGAGCTACGAACGAAAACAGAACTGTGATAATTCACGTTTTGTTGACTGGAAACATTTAAAAAAAAAAAAAATTATACTCCCTGCATGTTCAAAAGTCTAGAACACATTTTATTCTTTCCATTTACACATCAACGTTGTACGATGAAATAAAAAATAAAAAAAATCTTTCATCGATCGAATAATCTTTCGGTGATTTGTTTTACTGAGACAAAATTTCGGAGCAATCTTCGTCCTTCGTCACACTCATGCGTGCACGGTAGCACTGTGTCAACGGTAGCCTCGCCTTTAGAATCGTATAATGCGCGGGCTGGCGCGTTCCCTTCCCCCTCTTTTTTCGTGCAACTTTGAGCACAGCTTGGAGCGCGCCGTTCGCTTTCGTGTTCGTGTCAGTCGCGTTCTGCACGACGGTGTGTAAAAGAGTAAAATTATCATCGCGTTTTTTTTGAGAAAAAATATATACTGTTTTCTCTCAATCTCCCACCCATGGATTTTCATCTTGTGTATTTCGAAGCGGCGTATAGCTTTGGCTCCCACATTCGACTCTTGTCTCTCTAGTTCCTTCGTACGAGGGCCAAAGACCCAAATATTATTACTTTTTATCTGTTTTTTTTTACGTCGTTGTGCGTGAATAACTCGATACATTTTGTGAACGGAAAAAAAAAGTAAATAACAAACGTGTAGTGTTGAACTCGACTACCAGTCGACGAATGCGTAACATATCCACGTACATGGAGTTTGCAAAAGGATAGGAAAATGCTGGTAAGTCATAACGCGAGCGGGAGTAAGAGATCTTTGTTAGTACGTGAGAGAAAGGGGTTTAGTGGACTCAAGTTTGTCTCAATCTCCAATATTCTTCGTCTATTATTATTCTTTCCGTTCAACAATCTCAGTCGTCTTTGTTTCGTCGCATTGTTGTCTTCCGAATATCCACAAAATCGATTAAAATTTTCCGTCAACGTTACGAACTAAAGTTTTTACACTTTTCAATACATGCGTGCGCGTGTGTGTGCATGTGTGATCGTGTGTAGGACTCCTTTCGCCTGTGTTACATTCGTCGAGTATACGTTCCGACCACCATTCGTACTTCTCTCGAACCTCATTTTTTTTCTTCTTTTCGTTCTGCCATTCGTTGAAGAATATTTTGGTTTTCAGTTACGTTTCGTAATTTTGATGTTACGATAAAAACACAAAGATAATGTGTTTTGTTTCTTGCTTTTCCAAATTCTGAAATAATAATGGTTTTATAAATTGCATTGTTACAATGCAATGGAAAATCTTTCTGCTAGTATTTGTTAATTTCCGATTTTTTCCTTTTTCCCGTTAATGGGTTTTTCGAAAGAGAAGAATATTGATCGCTCATAATCTAATCGTTTTCACAAAATTTGAGTGGAAATTGAAACTTGAAATTTTCATTACGAATTTCTTCGAAAAAATTGCTTCCATATATTTATTTCTTCTCTGTTCTTTATATAAAATCTGTGGCTTCGGTTTTGCAATCATCGAATTCATGGAGAATTTTATTGTTTGTATCGGTAGTTCATTGAAAGTGACACGACGTGTCCAGGATAGAGTTCCTCTTTGAAATTCTCCAGTGTACTACTAGTTGTATACTCGCCTGGGAAATGGTATGTATGGCTTATTCATTTTTGTGGTACTAAATACAACAAGGTTTTGTGAAAATAAACAATGCATCCGAGGGAAAAAATAGAAAAAAAAGGGTATGAAGTCTTGATGAAAAATCTTGCAGGTAACTTTGAAAAAAAGTTCATCGATCAAATTGGTTCAATCATAATCACTTTCTTTTATTTTCTTTTTTTTTTTTTTTTGAGTCTTTCGAAGGATAGCAAAATTACAAAAGTGAAAATTTGAGACGATATAGGGCAGACATAGGAAAAATTGAAAATCAAGAAATTCTTCATTTCTTACAAAAATAAAAAACAATGAATCAAAGATTCTTCCAATTTTCCTCAATGAATTGAGTCATTTTTTAATTTATTCGTTTAATAGGGAGACGATCCGCCGTATCTGTCCGTCGGTACGGAGGTCAGTGCCAAGTATAAGGGTGCATTCTGCGAAGCAAAAATCAGAAAGGTCGTTCGCTCTGTCAAATGCAGAGTAACGTACAAACAGGGATTGGGAACGGCGACTGTGACGGATGATCAGATAAAAGGAACTTTGAGAGTGAGCGCGTCCGTGGAGGCTAAACATGCGGATAGGAAAGAATTTGTGGAAGCCACCATAACCAAAATACAGGATTGCAGTCAATACACGGTGGTATTTGACGATGGAGATATTACGACACTCAGGAGAACAGCCCTGTGTTTGAAAAGCGGACGACACTTTGCGGAAAGCGAAACTCTGGACCAGTTGCCACTGACTCATCCGGAACATTTTGGAAACCCCGTTATTGGAGGCAGACGCGGCAGACGTTCCAGGCAAGCGCAGTGAGTCTTGCGAAGGAGGCTGTTTTCTTAAAAGACCAAAAATAATCTCAAGCTTTCATAAATTTTCAGTTTTTTTTTGTTAACAATTTAACGATGATGAAATTTTACAGCCATAATTGAGTTTTTTTCGTCTCTCGCACCAAAGTTAAGCTTATAAAGAAAGATGAGAAAAAGATGTACAAACATTTACCTATCATTCGCGTGATTTTGGTTTTCCAGAGATGATAGTAGCGAAGACGAGGGTAGTCCACCCCGGGGCAATCGGGATTCAGGCTCAGGCATCGGTGGAAAAGAAGGAGTCGAGACTGAGCCGGAAATTGGTCGAGTAGTTTGCGTCGAATTGGGCGATAAGAAGAAGAAGGATTACTGGTTTCCGGGGTTGGTGGTTGCACCGACTGCACAGGACACTGTGAGAATACGTGTACGAGATGATTACCTCGTTCGATCGTTCAAGGATGCTCGCTAGTAAGTAAATTTATAATCAATAATGAATTATCACCAAAACCATGCAGCATTTTTGTCGGTGAATCATAAAAAAATTTGTAAGTCTAATGCTTTTTGCAAATTTTGTGATTTCAGTTATACCGTGCCGAAAAAAGAAGCGATTGAATTCACGAAAGAATTGGGCAATAAAGTGGAGAATAGCGGACTGAAAGTTGCAGTAGAGAAAGCGTTATTATTTCTGGAAAAGAATGAATTACCACCCCATTGGGACAGAGATTCCCTCTTTGGAAATGCTGTATCGAGCGGGAACAGCGATTCCGACGCGGATCTGGATTCTGACGTAAGTGTTGAAAAAAATGAGTAATGCGACAGCGGCGGTGCGTGCATTGTTGGAATAAGATTAAAGGAAAGAAAAAAAAAAAATGTCTTCTCGTTGCAGAGTTCGGACGACGAGCCTCGCGAAGAGAAAGACCATTTCGTAGCCCAGCTATACAAGTTCATGGACGATCGTGGAACTCCGATAAACAATTGTCCGATGATCGGAAATGAGGATATCGATCTTTATCGGCTGTTTCGAGCTGTTTACAAGCTCGGTGGTTATAATCGCGTAACCAATCAGAATCAGTGGAAATCGATAACGCGAAGATTAAGTTTTACAATGCAATCCACACCTTCGACACACAATCTCGTTAAACAGGCGTACAAAAAATTTTTACACTCTTTCGAGGATTTTTATAGAAAATTGGGTTGCACGATGGTAAATCATCCGCGAGGTGCTACGAGAAAACCAAGACCGGGGCGTAGTTTGATAAGGGATAAGGATCGGAATACTCCTGTCCCGACGAATCAGGCAACGACTCCAGTCCCGAAAACGAGCTCCGAGCGTGATAAGCATGAGAACGAGGAGGAAACACCGGTCGCTCAGGCATCGCCGGGTGTTCCGTCGGTCTCGTCTCAACAGCAGCAAGCTGCTTCTCAACAATCAGAAACTCGGACGCCACCGCCAGTTTCTTCAAGCGTCGCCGCATCCCAAAAGAAATCTGTTGTTGAGGAGGAAAAAAAAGAGAAACGCGTCGAACCTGTTGCAGCTCCAGCGCCTCCAGCCTCCAAGGAAATAGTTAAAGAAGAGGAACCAAGCAGAACCACCACGAAGAAGAAAGAAATAATCGAAGAGCCAATAAGTGGTCAAGAGAGCGACGTTAATGTTGAGGCCGAGGGCGGTGAATCTTCGAGCAGTGAAAAGTGCTCAAAATCGCCAGCGCGTTCCACTCCCGTACCTACTGTTGCCGCGACCGTGACTGCTGTTGTCGCTGGTGCTGGGGCTGCTGCTACTGCTTCTTCTTCTTCTGCTGCTGCGCCCGTAGCAGGTAGTGCTCGTACGAAAAATTCAACGAAAACGAAAGAAGATACGAGTACGAAAAAGAAAATACATGAAAAGCGGAAAGCGCAAGATAACGCGTCGTCGGGAGTAACGACGACTTCGAACGCACCGAATTCTGGACTCGGCACAAGCGCGAATACAACAACTGCGACGAGCGCACCAGCGAGCACAAGCGGCCCAACGTCCAAGAGGCTAGAGGGCTCATCGAAACGAGATGATAAATCGAAAGAGGAAGAATCAACGAAAACGCGTTCCAAGTCAAAGGACGACGCGAGCAAAGCAAAAGCCAGCGTCGAAGCGGCCCGTGAAACGCGCACTCCGTCCCGCGAGTCAGAAAAAACTCGGGCTAATCCAACGAAACAACGTCGTATGACCGACGAGGAATTGAAGAAGCAACAACGTGGCAGAAAAAAACGTGAAAATGAGACTGAAAAGTCACGCTCCGAGAAGGACGATAGCAGCGGAGTCGAGAGTAACGCCGCTACAGCACCGACTTACAAAGGTCCCATCGAACTCGGCGACAGACTCAAAGTTTATTACGGACCGACTCACGAGTCAAAAGTAACGTACGAGGCTAAAGTAATCGATATTGAAAAGGTCGGAAGCTCCGAGGCTGCTTATCTCGTACATTATACCGGCTGGAACACGCGATACGACGAATGGATAAAACCTACGAGAATAGCTCAAAACTTTACGCAGTCACAGAGTCGCATAAAACGTACGAAAGCAACGCCTCGCCCTCAGACTCCGAGCAGCGCCGCGGCCGTTGCCGGTAACAAAACTTCAAAAGCTTCTTCCACCGGCAACAGCGCACCTCCTGGTTTGCAAAGTCGTCGTCGGGCTCAAAACAATTCAGCAGCAGGAACAGCGGCTAATTGGTCGGTTACGAATACAATATCATCGAATTTGTCTGCCGGTACGAGTTCCTCGAACGGATCGTCCTCATCGTCGACGACGCTCACCAAAGACAAGGAATCCGCTAACTTTCAACCAGCGAGATCGACAACCCCACTTTCCGTAGCGAGTTCGAGCTCAAGAACCAAGAGTCCAGCAACTCCAGCGACTTCCGGACGTCCGGTAAGAAACACCAGGAACACCGATCATGGCGTCGAGCTACGAAGACAAACTCGTCGGATGTCCAGCCGCATGGATATGGTACATTATTGTACGGAGAGCGACGATAGCGAGACTTACGAAGTAGCCGAAGAGCCACGAAGACGAAGGGTTTATCGGCGTAGAGTCGATGAGAGAATCAAGAACGAGGAAAACAGCGAAAACGAGGAAGATGAAAAGGACGCTGTTCAAGAGCCAAGAAGAACGAGAAGATTACGGAGAACCGTTACGAAAGTCAAAGATGCAAAAATAACTTGTAACGATGGGGGAGCCGGAGCGGATGGCGACGAAGAGGAAGAGGAAGGCGAGGAAGAAGAGGAGGATGAAGAAGAAGCTGACGAGGAAGAAGAAGAGGAGGGAGAGGAGGAGGAGGAGGAGGAAGAGGAGGAAGAGGATGCCGACGAGGAAGACGATGCTGACGAAGCTGAAGATGTGCCCGACGAGGAAGTTACCGCTTCTACGATTCCAGCCAAATCAACGACCGCAACATCATCCATCGCAATTAATAATTCCGTTTCTTCGACCAACGACACCGAGATATCAAGCACCGCGACTCAGGCAGCTTACGAACGTTCCAACGAGCGTCACGATGAACAACCGAAAGGTCGTGATTTTGATCTCAATCAGATTAGATCCGAACTCAAAGGTTTCGACAAAGCGGTTAAATTGGAACTCGTTAAGTTCGAAACCGACGAAGCTTCCGGAGAACCAGCTGGAGAAACCGGCGTTAAATCCGAATTTCCCTCGGATTTGGAGAAAAAACCTCCGAAAGAAGAGAAAAAAATTGACGGTTCAAAGATAATCGTTGATTATCCGGACACAAAACCTATTTTGGATAACACCGGGGCTGTCATAACCACCATAAAAAAATCAGCATCGCCACCACCGCTGATCTCGCAGAGTCAAACAGCTCCTAGTTCGATCGTTCCACCAACGAGCGTTGTAGCGGCGACAACAACACCACCACCACCACCACCGGTACCGCCTCAGCCACCTACCGAAGACGTTTACGAGTTCAAAGAACCCGAACCTTTCGAGTTCGAAGTTCGTAACAAACGCGATTCTTCCGGTGACAAGGAAAAAACGAAAAAACGAGTTTTCGACGAGGAGCCCAAGAGTCCAAAGAAAAAGCAAAAAACATCGATGAGCCCTTCGCCCAAAGAGCCTAAGAGCGAAGCCGACGGTACGAATGTCGATCAGAAGAGAAAAGTGCGAAGGAATGCGGCTAAGAAAATTGACGAAACTCTCGATTCAAGTACGACGACAGCAGCAGCAGCAGCAGCAACAGCAGCAGCGGCAGCAACAATGTCGAGTATGAACAAAATTTCATCTTCCTCAACTGGCACAAAAGATATTTTAGAAAAATCGAACTTAATCAATTCGATGAACCAACCAAAACCTCTACCAACTTTACCCCCGCCCTTACCCCCGCCTCCGCCGCCCCCACCGCCACCACCACCCCCGCCAGGCTCCGAGGAGACGAAAAAATCGAGCACGAATATCGATCTATTGTTTACAGATTTACCGAAAACCGAGGATGACTCGGTCGATCACGATGATCCCGAGGATCGTCTTGTTATTTCGGAAACTGAAATTCCAGAAGCTGAACAAGTTACTCTTTTCGCTTATCAACAAGAAACAGTAGCCGCGAACAACAGCGAGGTCAAGCCTGAGAGAATGGAATTCAGTGCCGGACCGATCGAGACTCCGAAACCAATGGTCCCTTCGATCATCTCCACGAGTGTTATTTCGGTAACGACTTGCAGCACGAGCGCGAGTATCTCATCGGTAGGTCCGATGGATCGTAAAACGCTCGACATAACGAGAACCGGGAGCGGTGTTTCATCGAGTACAAGCACAACTCTGCCAACTCCGGTTCCGATAAGCGCAAGATTACCGGCAACATCGACGATCGAAGAAAAATTGTCAGCTGCCTTCCGTCAAGTAAGATCGAAAGAGTCTAAACGGGAGGACGACAACTCCGAGACAGGAAAGAAAAGTGGGAAAGAGGCGAGCCACAAAAAATCAGAAAGCATGGCAGCCAAGAGAAAAGCCAGTGAAGAATTGGCAAAGATCAAGTACGAGACGGAGAGTGCGAGAAAGCGCGAGATTGCCGTGGAAGAAACGACGAAACAAGAGGAGGAACGTTGCCGAGAAGCGATGCGAGCGGTGATTAAACAAAAGGAGGAAGAGCTCGAGCAATTGAAAATGCGAAAAGAGGCGGAATTGAAGAAAATGGCGGAGGCTAAGGCATCGGCGGAAAATCGTAAAGTCGTGGATAAACGTAACGACGACGATTGGAGCAAACGAAAAAGTCACGAGATGCAAATTGAATTTGGAGGAAGTTCGAGTGAAACGTCAACGACGAGTAATAATCGAGAAGAGGAGCAACAGCATAAAGAGCAGAGCTTAGCGGATCGTCAAAGGGACAAGAGAAAGAAAATAATTAGCCAGGAATTCGTTGACTCTACGGACAGCAGCGATTCGGAGCAAAAATTAGTGATCGACAGTGTGGCCGAGGTACGCGAGGATAAACCAGCCTCCTCAAATTTCGACACAAAACTCAAAGCCGAGCTGGAACTTTTTCAACAGCAAAGTTCCCAACAAGAAAGCATAGACATAAATATGGGACGATCGAGCAATCTTCAAAATCCGTGTCTTCGGGCGATTCAACAACAGGTTCAGCCGTGCTTAATAACGACAAAATTAACACCAAAAACTGAGGAGGAAGGTGAAAATATGAGTTCGCTTTTGTGCGAAGAAGAAATACCGGGTTCTCCGGCACCAGGGCCTGAGATCATTGATCAGGATGGCAGTGGCGAACCTCGGACAATTCCAAAGGACGAGCGTGGGGAGAAAAAAATGGTTCTTCTGGAAATGCCTTTCGCTAGCGCACCGACCTCCGGCTCGCAAAGTAGTACAACCAGCGCCGTTAACGTCGGCCCTAGTCTCGGTGTTCCTATATCAAATGCCTGCAACGTTGCAGTCTCCGTAGCCCTTCAAATCCAACAACAGCAACAAGTCGTTAGCGCGGTGGGATCCCGACATCAACAACCTCACCAGATTCAGCAACAACCGCAACAACCGTTGCAACAACAACAACAACAACAACAACAACAGCAGCAACAAATGGCCGGACCTGCGATAGCTCAGAGACGAGAGAGCAACGAAGCAGCTCCAGTTATGGACAATACGCCACCGACGACTCCGGATTCCACAATCTCCAATATTTCCGGATCACCAAGGGAGGAAGAAAGAATCGGTGTTTCGTCTCCATTGTCCGAGGAAAATGTTAAATCTCATCGAGACAGCTCCGAAGCCGATGACAGTGGGGCTGGCAAAGCTCCTTCCGGTTACAGCGAGGACGACACCCTCGCTAATGTCGAAGTCAACAATACCACCGAAAGAACGTCGAAAACCTCCGTCAAAAGATCGATCGAAGATCCTCAATCGCCGAAAAAACGCAAAAGAAATCGCAAACATTCCGAACAATGCGGCAGCAATGTTCCCGTTGTTGTGAAAAAACCACTCGGAAGACCACCCGCAAGCACGAGACAAACGAGACACGGAACCGCACCTACCGGAAGTGATAGCGACGACACTAGCGAATCTTCCAATCCGTACGCCATTGGTACTACGACCGGTGTTGGCTCAACTCCTAGTAGTGCTGCCATTGCTGAAAACAATGCGATTGCAACTGCTATCACGGAATTGAGCAATTCTTCGAGGTCACCGAAACCCATGAAGTACAATTTCTTCGTTGAACTCGGTGAGACACTACTCATCTTTACATTTTTTATTCTCGATTTTCATCATATATTTATCAAAGCTTACGTTGGTTCAATGATGATAATGATATTTAATATTGTTCTGCTGAAACGTAAACAAAATTCTACTACTTTCCAACGCTTCGATTCCATACTAGCATATTTATGAATATATAATTTGACAACTGAAAAAATACACGTCAAGAATGTATTTTCGGCATATTCATGTCTTCAGAAATCATTAATCAACCTTAATTTTTTATTTGTAATATTTGGTGAAAAAAAAGTTTTGTAAAGACTGTCTGCATAACGTCGCTTTTTTTTTTGCAGATCCCGAACTCGACGGTAGCCAAAGGATAGCGGTACTCCAACAAAAACTCACAGAACTGAGAAAAACTTATAACGCAGTGAAAGTTGAACTTGCGGGTATCGAGAGACGGCGAAAAAAATTGAGAAGACGAGAGCGCGAGGGTATGCATTTTGCATTTTTATATTTGTAGTAAAAAAAAATTTAATATCGAATACTCGCAGGGAATTTTACGCTGGCTAAATTGTTTCAATTGCAGCTCTGAAGGCTGCAAAAGCGGAGATGCAGCAAGCGTGCTCTTGATGGAATCGCAATCATCATCACCATCATCATCATCATCAACGACACACATTTTGATCTATTGTAATGTACACTACTGATTTTTATGGTGTTGAACTTTGCATCGTTAAAAACACCCATAAAACATTGGTATCATCTATCAATTTCTCAATTTTTATCAACTAAATTTAAGTTTTGGGTTCTACGGATAGTCTGAATAATTTTTGTAGCCCAAATTTAATTTCGGGCGTTACGCAAAAGAAGCGAAAGCAATTTTGTCAAATTGTAACGATGCGAAATATGAATACCATAGATTCTTTCGTTTTATCATTCGATTCGATTTTCCTTGTATGTACATAAATTCAACGACGAAAATTGTAATTTAATCGCGTTTTTTCCAAGCAATTCTTATGAGATCTCGAAATCGGGCCAATTGTGATTCGTAAATCCATTTTTAAGAAAATTCAGAGATAAAGGAAATCGATTACTCTATTCATTTATATAACATTGTAGATACAGTTCGTAAGATTAGTTGTAAGAAGATTTATATTCATCACAATCGAATATATATATACATAAATATATATATATATATAAATGAATGTGTGTACTATATACAGAATTTATATGTGTATGTATACGTTATAAGTATACCTATCGTGAATCGTCGAATTGCTCTACTTGACTTTCATTCTTGCATCGTCGACGTTATTGAAACTAAAAAAAAGCAAGCAAACAAAACATACAAAATATTGCAATTTAATCGAACGAGTTCGAAGCTTAGATACAATTTTATTGGTGTTTTTTCATTCCCTAGAAAATTGTTGCATAATTAAGAACAACTTTTTATTAAATCGTAACAAATTTTTTATCAATGTGTATTTTTAGTAAGGGAAAATCTCTAATTCCACGCTCTACACCACCCACACTATCGCGGCAGCAATTTCATAGGGCTTTATTTGTTGTTCTTTTTCACCAATTTATTGATTCCTCTTGTATTATACGGGAATTACATGAACAAATGAAAAGTTAAGTTACGCGTCCAAGACCGTAATTAACCTCGTGTAAAAGGAGAAACGTGTTTGTCTGTTTTGTAAAACATCCGAGATTGAAAGCACTGGTTAAATTATTCATAAAGCAGTGTTATTTTTATTACATCCTTTGGTAGGGAGTGTATGTGTTTCTGTGTGCGTTTATTTGAATCATTAGGCTCGAATTTCTGGGCCGAATGTGCGCGATCGGGACAGAAAATTGATCGAGCTAGTGATATTGAAAGTTCCATCGGCGATATTTACACAAAAATCTATCATATATAATAAAAGTAATAATTATTATACAAATATCAAAGTACGCGGTTGTCGAAATTTATTTTACAACTTTCGTTCACTTACATCTGCGAATATTTCATTTTTCATCTCTTCTTTATTTTTCTTTCTACTTTTTACATTTTTTTGAGACCAATTCATGAATTTTTATGATATACAGAAACTTCGAAGCTTTGATTTTATTATTGCGAACTTTATGATAAAGGAACTTTGTCAATAATTCGCAAAAAAATATTGTGTACAACACAATGTTAGTTTCTTCGCTTAGCATGAATGTGTCTTATGAGTAATTTTGAAAAAAAACAAATATATATATACGCATGAATTACGCACGATATTTTTTCGGCATCAATTTACATTGATTCGGCTTAGACGTAATATATCCATCGGACTTGGAACGAACGAATTTTGATGAAAGAACTTATGAGGGTGAGAAAATGAAATTAAAAAAAAAACAACAACAGTGACGATCTGATGAAAACGATCGACGTTGGAGAACAAAAAATTTGCTCCTAGAAAACATAAAACTCCAGCAAAACAAAAGTCTATTCAATTCTTTAGCTTACAAGTTATTCCTTATGAATTCTCATTTTGCTCCGATAGACAGAAAAATTTTTGGAGGCCTCTCATTACGTTGAAGAATATTAGAGAGAAAAAAATACAACTCTGAATGTGGCCAAATAGATATCACTTTAATGCAACATGGCACTCTGTATTTAATCCTGTCAATGTTTTTTAATATAAATTATAAATATTTAATAAAAACATTGTTAGCTTTTCTGACAGAAAAAAAAAAATAAGATCCAAGAATTGAAGGGAATCTTGTTGACATTTTGACAATTGTTCTTTTTTTGATCTAGTACGAGTTAAATAATTGGTATAAAATAAATATACAGGATAAATAATGAAGGGATTATCGATCCAAAGTGTAACAAGGTTTGATCGTTATTGAAATTTCTAAGCATGATTGAAATATAAAAAACAAATGTGTTGTATATTAAGAGTTGAAATTGAAAGTAAGTACTCATCCAATTTTGTACCAGATGATAATCCAATTGAATTCATAATTATTAAAAAAAAAGCGGAAAGCTTGAAAATTTGATCCTAATTCATGCCGTGTTATTCTTTTTTTTTGTTTTAATCAACAATATATAGAAAAAATATAAAAATATTTTTTTATGAAAAATTGTAAAAACTCTAATTACTTTTCGAATCTTTGAAATTTCCTAGATATTGGATCTTTAAATAATCAATAATAAAAACGATGTAATAAAAAAAAATTTCAATCATGGCAAGAACATTCGAAAAATCTCATGGATTTTAGAGGAAAAGTTATCCCTCCCTCTCTACCGTGCAAAGCTGACAGCTACTGACATATAAATCTTTCTTCTTGATTCCTCTTTGCGACGCTGATAAATTTCAAAAAAAAAATTCAGTATATTTCACAGCCCGCAAGATTTCAAGGACACAATGATGAAAAAATATTCAGAGCGTTGTTTCAGTCAAGGGAGCACAAATCTGCGTCTCGAAAGATTGAGTCGTCAACAAGGCGGAGATCCTGATGCAGCGTTCGAATCCAGCGTTACCGATGTAGCCGAGGCAGAAGGACTAGAGGGATTGATTTTTGTTTCAGACGCTAAATGTCTCCTGGCTATGATTATTTGTTCCATTAATTCATGATGCGCCTCCAATCTTTCGATGCAATGCAGACACGCCGTTTTTGGTAAGGGATCATTCACATTTACCTGAAATAAACAAATAGAAACGGGAAAACCCTCTGTTAAAATCGTCTGCGAAAAATGACGTTTGACAATCAGCTGATTTCACTCAAACTACCATTACATAATTGTCATTGTAGGAAAGTATAACGATAAACAAAATTTTTTTTAAATGTGTATCAATGTATCACAATATTGTCTACAGCGAATGTATAGATTTTGTTTTCCCGTTAAAATATGTAGCGAATATCTAAAGTTATCATTTTATAAAAAGTAAAAAATCCGTTTTGTAAATTAGAACGAAATAATACTCACAGTAATGGGTAAATATGCATTAATTTTCTCAGCAAGTTTCATCCTTTCTCCCTCTTCGCCATATATGTGGATGACAAAACGATTCATTTTGCTGCAAAGCCTACATATGAAACCCGTGATAACAGCCTTGTCGGTACTTCCCATATTAATTTTGTTTTTATACTGAAGAAACCACTAAAAATGTCTAGCAAAATGTGTCTACGATTCAACATAAACAATTTAAAAAAATAACGACGCGTTCTAAACGACGATAAACGAATTTGACAGTATTCCTCAATTTCTTTTTTTTTATACTCGATGTCACAAATTTTCCGTTTTTTTTTTTCACTTCTGATGCACCAATGGTGGCGTACAGTCGATACGACGAATTCGATACAATAACGAAACTTTTTCACAAGATTTCGCGCAAGCCACACTCGCACGATTTGTTTATGAGTTTTGAGTTTATTTATCTTTCTCTCTGTCGGAAGGAGCACCTGTCCGTTTTTGTATACTAGTGGTGACACTCGAGATGCTAAAGCTAAAAATTGACAGCCCCAGTGTGCATTATTGGAATTACTAACACGCTTTGTTGAAACAAGCTTCGGGCGACGGCCCAGGGGGCACCATAAGGCGATTCCTTTTGTTGTAGTTGCATCAAAATTCACAGGCTGCTCATTCGTCTGAATATTATTTGTTAATACACAATATATTTCAAAAATATTGTCTTCATCATCCGTCATACAAGGAAATCCAGAATTTTCACTCGTATTTTTTATTTACAATAAAATTTTATGAAAGCAACGCATGAAATAAATTTGTGCAAGAAGGGGCGGGGAGATTATTATTGTCGAAATTGTTTCGACTGTCTACATGAATTGGGCTATCATCGCGGGGAGAAAGTTTTTTCCGAAGTGCATTCACCCCTGCAGCGACGATTCTTCGACTCCCCCGATGATCATCTGTCATTTCAGCTGTCATGCAGAAATGCAGTACACAAGAAAATCGTGGAAAACGTTTTATTATCAGATTAGTGTACACGCTTCAATCAATATAGAATATTAATAATAATAATTTCTCCGGTTATATACGCAATCTGTTTGTTTTTAAACTATTAGCAGGGACAGTTTTGGGAATAACATAAGCAAAATAACAATAGAGGAAGTTATATATAGGTCTTCTAAAATATGCGTACAAAAAATACATATGCATATTACTTAATGATTCCACATAAGAAATAGAAAAGTGAAATAGATTAATATATATACATATACATGTATAATACGGGATGAAACGTGGCGATGCACTTTTTAGCGCACAAGTGCATCTGAGCGCATCCGTATATACAGAAGAGGAAGAGAAAAGAGAAGCGCTTTCCAGCTGTACGATAAGCTGTCAACCCGACAAATGAAATGTGCGCGTTATTGTTTATTGCCAGCACCCACGATAATAATATTGCAAACAATCAAATTTTTTTCTTCACGTGGTGTAGAAATCCACGATAATTTGTGTCATAATTTTGGTCGAGTTTTTCCAAGATTTTTTATAGAAAAGAATTTTTTTTTTTTTCCTGAATTTTTGATGAAATTCGAACATATAAGAAAAAAGAAAGATCTCGCACAAGGGGGTTGCGGTTGGCGGTGATGCGTGAGGGAGGGGAGAATAGAAAATGCACGCCCTGAAGTAGGCGGCACTCGAGAACGCAGCCAGCAGCAGCAGCACTAGCCGCCGCCACCATCACCACCACTCTCTCGTAAAATCCGTAAAATCGAGATCGCAGAGCAAGAAAGAAAGATAGTGATAGACAAAGAGGTGAAGAAAAGAGTGAGAACGGTACAAAACCAATATGGTGACTGATGGATTCGTAATCCACTGTTGACGATCACCAAACGTTAGAAAAAAAAGTAACATGTTTAACAATAACGTTGTTGTCAGTTTTGGGGGTGGACGGTGGTAAAAAAGATTGTGATGAACCTGACGTGAATGAAAAATTATCAAAAAGACACGAGGCAGGAAATCATGTGCGATGTGTGCGCTGACTTTCACGATCTTCTACTCTCGTGTAAGTCTCTTGTTCCCTTTTCTGTTTTGTTTTCTTCCGTTTTCATAAAATACAAATATTTCTTGATTTAACCTTATTCACTTGGGCTCTCAACAACTTTACCCTAGGCTTTTCTGCCTTCAATTTTCAACGTTATTTGGACCAATCTTTTTCTACTCCCCTTGTTTGTAGGATATATTTTTGTCCTACAATGTTTGTCGTTTACATTCGAAATCTTAAATTTTTCCACGATTTCTTATTTTTCATTTCATTCTCATGTGATCCTGTAATTCATAGACGAAGAACGATCTACGAAGGAGCTGGATGATGTCTCTCTTTGTGCCATAGATGTGGACACGATACTTCATTATGTTAATCAATGGGTCCAGAGGTAATTTTTATATCAAATTTCTAGAATGTTTTTTTGGAATTTCTCATCTTACAAAAGCAACTACAATTCGACTCTTATTTCAACTCTTGTATGTTTTTTACGGATAAATTTTCAAGCGTCCGTGGCAAAACATACGGAGTACGTTGTTATAATTTCATTTTAAATTTACCATCAAGCATTGAACCATTCAAGTATGATAACAAAACTATCATGAAATTTGTTGAAGCGCTTGAAAAAAAAAAATTCAACATTAATACAAATTTGCAAATATTTTTTGCATTATTCGAATTGAATGTTAGTGTTTTGAAGCTCACTGAAAAAAATGGAAAATTCAATCAAACTTCTATAGTGCTTGGTTTGGTTTATATCTATAAAAAATAAAATCATTGTATCTCGAACGTTTTTTTTTTTTTTAATTCAACGAAATAGTTGAAGAAAAATGAAAAATTTTTATATTCAAGCGCAATGGTACTTATCACTCGGTTCGATCAACGCACGAATACCGCATCAAATCCAACCACTGCACAGGAAAATTGAATTAAAAAACTTATTTTTGAATATATATTAAATTCAAAAGTACAAATGAAATGATTGATTTTCAGACAATGTATGTGCTGTTATCGAGAGGCAAAGAATTTCGATCGTTTTGTGCGTTTGACACAGAGCGTAGTTCTTTGCACCCTCCAGCAACTCAGAGCCATACGTCAAAAGTCAAAACCATCCGACGAAGATGAGGTTGATGTGGAAGGAGTGTCGCGCACAGCGGATGAGGACGACGAAGAGGAGGATGAAGAGGAGGATGAGGAGGAGGAGGAGGAAGAGGAAGAAACGGAAGAAAGAAAACAGTCGCAATTGGGCGACATAGAACAATCGGAAAAACGAAAACGCGAAGAACCGGGAAACAGTGAAAAAAGTAGAGAAACGAGAAAAGAGTTGGCAGGTAGAAGATCATCGGATTCGTCAGGCAGTTCCAAACATCATTGGTCACAACAGGATCGAGAAAAACTCTTTCACTTGTTGTCGAAAATTTTTTTGCTCAACTTTCCTCTCTACATTGCTATGAAACACGGAGGAGCTCTAAATCCGTTGGCACCGGTAAAGGTATACAACTTTTTGGATACATCGAGCTTTCGTACGAACTAAGAAAAAATTATTCAGCCTGTAATGATGAATTTGACGCATTTTTTATGATACGACGAGACGGATCGTATTTTGAATCTGTTGTTGGTACAATTTGAAGAATAATAATTGAATAATTATTTAATTAGGACGAAGGAGGATACTGCGAGCCGCACGATCCGGAGGTGCCGGCGCCCCTGATTCGTGCAGTTTCCGTATTCTGCCATCAGAGCGGCTTCGAATTGATGTCAGCGTGTTTTGACGCACCCGAACAATTACCAGTGGGTTTGGCACATTCCATGGTTGCAGTTATTTGCAATCTCAAACTGTGGTTGAATTACGGTAGCGTTATACAAATGTTTACGCCATTGCGAAGTCGCGTTATGAAGTACATGTGTCGCTTGGGTGACAAAGAGCTCCGTACACCGGCTGTGAGGACTATGGCAGGTAAGACTCGGCGAACTCGGAATATCAACGACATGAGATGAATGTCGAGTATTTCCGTGCTTGATCTTTCGCTTGTTCTTACAACCTCAATAATATTCACGTGGATTTAATGCAGATTTCATGTGGAGCGCTGTAAAAGATCCAATAGACGCTGTTCTTCCAACTTTCGATCGCGATGGTCTCGATCTGGCTTTCAAGTACTTTACGAGCACGACATTGACGATGAGACTGGCGGGGGTCGCCCAAATAAACGCTCACATAACGGCTTTCAACGAATTATGCAACAGCGAGACGGTGGCCGAGGTGGAGCAAGTTGGTCATGCTCTTGCCGCTTGGTTAACGGAGAACAACATAATAGCTCACATATTTGGTCCGAATTTACACGCCGAAGTCATAAAACAGAGTCACATTGTACTGAGCTTTCTCGCGATGGAAGGACGCATTACTTCTTCCGATATGGACACAATGTGGCAAGCAGCACAGCTTAAACATTGCGCACGACCGGTTTATGACTTGCTCGCACCTTTGGTCAAGCATCTTGCTCCGACTCCCGTTCTACATCTTTATTCTTTGCTCGGAAAACTCGAGCCAAAAGACCACACGGAGCAAAGTCTTTTTCTCGCATCGGCCCTCATCAAATTTATCTGGACCTCCGGTGGCCCGGGCTATCCCGGTGCTCTTGCGGTCAAAAACCGCGACATGTCGAGAGTCGGTGATGGTGTTTGTGAGAGCAGCAGCAGTGATCCTAGCGGCATCGATGCGAGTAGCCCCGAAGAAGACGATGAAGAACCGAGTCCTGCACCTTCCGAAGGACCCTCGCCACGGAAACAGGCTAGAGGCGATAGCAGCGATTGCGAAGGTCCAATTTCATCCTTCCTCCCTTCATATCATTTCGATAACATTACACTTTTTCAATTATTTATCAGTCCAATATTTGAATGATTTCGATTACGCCATATTTATGGCACGAAGGATAGTTAATGGCGTAAGATAATCCTCCGGATGTTTGCCGCTATTTCCAGAGGTCAAAGTTAATATCTTCGTTTTTTTTTTTCCATTTCAATATAGGTACCTGCAAAAGAGGTAAAAGCCCGGAACAAATGCCGGTCGAGTCGAATCTAGCCGAAGTGGATGATTTCGCAACGGTTTCAGGAGCCTCGAAAATGAATCGTCCGAGCATCGAAATGTTAACGGAAAGTCCACCGATGGTATCGAGTCCGATAGAGGATCGAATAATCGAGGACGCGGAGACCAAGACGGACAACGAGACGAGAAACAACAAGCATCAGCAAGCAAGCGGGTCGGATGCTGAGGCTGACACGGAAAAATCAAATACGGAAGAAACAATAGTACAAGAGAAAAAAAAGCGAAAAATTTTACGAAAACGTAAAAAACCGCAAAAGCGTTCGAACGATCACGAGAGCGAAGTTGGAAAAGGATCGTTGAATCATCAGATAGTCGAGACGGAAAATGCGAAAGAATCGCGTGATTCGTGCGGTGGAATGCTCGGGAAGAGTAATTCCGAGTGCATCGAGGATTCCTCGTTGACGATGGAGTCTTCAGTTATGTCGGATTCTCCGCGCAAGCTGGAAAGAAAATTCCAACACGTTGATTGCGACACGTTGGATTGCGTTAAAGAACACGAACAACAACAACGTTCGCTCGGAATCGAAACGAAGGATCAACAAGTACCAACGGCCGTTGGTAATTTGCAATTGCGGGCAACGAGCAAGAGCAGCGGTAGTGAGAAATACATGTCGTTGGTCGGTGCGGACGGTCGTGTAGAGCGCGGACCCGATTCGGCGGAAACATCCCACGACGAAGAAGATAGTGACAGCGCGGTAGCTGCGGTGGGTGGGGTCGTCGGGAATCCAGCAGCAGCCGCGGCTGCAGCGGCTGCTGCTGCGGCTGCTGCTGCTGTGGCTTCGGCGAGTGTTGACGGTACAAACCCGGTGATCTCCGACCTGGCTGGCCTTGTACATGCAACTGGACAACCATTTTTACCATCGGGACTCGACGAGATGTTGTCGGACGAAGAGGGTTCTTACAGCAGCAGAATATCAAACAAGAGCGAAAAAAATATGGCAGATTTCGATGGTGAGGAGAGCGGATGCGAGGAAGAATTGGCACAACTCGCCGCGAGACATCTTACGGCGATACAGATGCAGGCTTATCATCCGCATTCTCATCATCACCACCATCATCATCACCCGCATCATCCGCATCACCCCCACCATCCGCCGCAGCATCAACCTCATCACCATCATCATCAGCATCATCAACAACAACAACAGCAGCAGCAACAGCAACAACAACAACAACATCATCATCATCACCACCATCATCATCATCACCATCACAATCACAATCATCACTCCCAAAGCGGAATGCGCGTTAAGAAAGCGAGCTTTCGACCTCGTCTTTCGGATCGCACGAGAGCCGGTAGGCGCGCACGATTGAGCCAACAATCCGGCTCCTCTTCTTCCCGCCTGGGCTCTCAGTTCAACTTCGATAACGTATGTAAGAGCAGCGGTCCTCCGGTATCCCCGCGCTTTGCATCTCAATTGAACCTCGAAACTGTATGCAAACCCGGTAGCACTCTACTCTGGGATCTTTTGCAAGACGACAAAATTGGCCATTTGGGCGAAGGTTTGGCTCTCGAGGCAGAAAAAGCTCTTTGCAATTTGCTCTGTTTCAACGTTGATCGTCTCATACCAATGAAATTCATCGAAGGCTGCCTCGACAATTTAGCAGCTAATCAATCGGTCGTTATATCTTTGAGATTATTGCCCAAGTTATTGGCGAGTTTTCAACAATTTGGATCTATGGATGCTCACACGATAACGACTTGGGCCGATCGTGAGAGAGGTATGATGAAGCATTTTTTCAACAATTTGAAAAATTACGCGAACGCCAACGCGAGTATAAGCGGTGCGGTTGGTAATACGAGTTGTAGCGGAAGTAGCAGTAGCAGCAGCAGCAGCGTACCGAGCGCCAGCGGTGTAAACAACGCTGCGACGAACAATCTTTACTCGCATCAGACCGAGATACAAGTAAGATTGCAATTCCTCTCTTCGATATTCTCGCCGCTAGGATCACCCGAATGTTTTCGTTTGAGCCTCGAGCAGGTCGACATACTTTGGCAATGTTTGTCTCAAGATCCGACCTGCGCCGATGAACTTTTCAGTTGGTTGCTCAGTCAGGCTAAATCAACGGAACAACACGCGCTCGGTATGGACACTCTGAAACATCTCTGTTTGAAAAAATTGCCGAGTTTACCGCCGGAGACGATAAGCATGACGGGACTGAGCCTCTTCCAACAGCTCTGCAATCTCGCGCGTTTGGCAGCCGCGCATTTGGATCGTCCATTGCGCGACGTTGATTCGGTCGGCATGGATTTTCTCTGGCGAATCGCTCTCCGGGCGAAAAGCACGGATGTCAGTATGGCAGCGATACAATATTTAAACGGCTATTACATGTCGCGACAGCTGACTCAAGAGGCCGAATTCGTGTCTCAGTGCATGACCCATCTTGCCGCAGCAAGCGCCGATCTTGAGAACAACGAGGAAGCTAGCTTACGTTGCATTCAACGAGCCTTGCTCTTATTGCGCACGCATCTCGAGGCTTTTCGTAAACGATACGCTTATCATTTGCGTCGTTGGGCTCTGGAGGGACGCGGCGCGGGTAGTCACGTCGCCATGAATACTCAAGAGAAGGGCCAACATTTGAGGATATTCGTACAACCAGCCGGTATACCGGATAAAACGAGCTTTTCCCTGCTGAGCACGGATTACGTTGCCGATTTGAGAGCGGAAGTAGCCAAATGGTGGGACGATACACAAAACGGTGGTAGAGCCAGCGGTGGCGCAGGGGCTTGTGCTTCGAGCGACACATCGATACCAACTTCCTCGAGCGTTCACACCGGTGGACCTTCCGGTGGTCCTGGAAGCTCGAGCCTATCCGCTCCAAGTACATCGGTACTCGGGACTCTACTGACCGATCGCGATGGACCAATCAGAATGATCGCCCAAGGACAAGAATTGACGTTTGACTTTGACGAGAAAACCCTCCAGGAGATGGGCTTCAAGGATGGACAACTCGTTTTCATATCACTCGGTGCTGCTGGAGCGAGAGGTGGTTGCGGTAGCGGAGGTTCGGCCAATCGTCCCAATTCTACTAACAAACGTGACATTGATTCGGCTAGCTTATTACCACCACCGCCCAAGGAATCATTGCCAACTCTATTGCTACTGAGGCCACAGTATTTCGAGCAATTGTTCACTCTCATGCGTACCCTTAGCGCGATGAAAACGTCTGTCAAAGGTGGCCAGAAGATACCAAACACAAAAGCACAATTGTTGTCACGACGTGTCTGGGACACGTTGACTCTATTGCCAACGAGTCCGACGCTACTCCGTGGCTTTCAAAAATTAGGAGAAACCTCCTTGCCCGAACTTCTCGATCCTGCGAGTCCACAAAAACTCATGTATTCGCTATACATCGTCGAATCGTTGAGTCGACGAAGTCCCTCCATTTCCGTCACCGGTTCTTCCTCCTCGAGCAACAATTCTTCGTCGAGCGGGACAAGCGCGGCGGTCACGATAACACCGATCAACGAGTCAAGTGGCGCTGGCGGCGATACGACTCCGGGTGCGAGTTGTACGAGCGGCGCGACGATCATCGAAGAGACCTCGTTGGAGGGTGAGCCCAGGGAAACACAGCGGATACAGACCGAAGCGGAACCCGTTGCTTGGTCGACGTTATTCGTCCAACACGGCGGTCTGCGTCATCTCTTCGATATTTTCATGTCCGGCTGTTTGGAACGCGGCGACGGGAGCGAATGGCAACAGGATTGTCTCGCAAGTCTTTTGAAGCAACTCTGCCATCTTGGTGTCGTCAAAGAAGAAAAAAAGACACGAAAGCACAAACCTGATAAATTGATCGTACCGAGATTGAGCGAAGCGATGCTCGCGATGATGAGCGTCGATACGGTAATGCCAAGATTAACGAGTATCCTTAACGAGGCTTCGATGCCGCGCGATCCGAATCACTACAAAACCGGTCTCTTCGGCAGATCCCAGGTTATTCATTACGCGATGGCGTTGTTGGTTTGTTGGGTGCACAGCGATCCGCGTCTCAGACAATATCTCTTTTTGCAAACGTCCTCCGAGCCTTTTGGACACACTTGGCTCCGTAGATTGGTCCTCGAAGATCCAGAGCCGGCTGTACGCAGAGAAGTTTGTACGGCTCTTTACAGGCTGTGTTTGGGAACTACCGGTAGCGAGGATTACGACGAAACGGATGGTGAGCGTTGCGACGCATCGAGCTTGATAGTCTCTATGCTTAATACACTCCTGGAATATCTCGTTGTCGCCGAAACGATGCTGCCGTCGCTGAGACGAAGGCCCGATTTACCGCTGCATCTACATTCGGCATTGGACGACGGTAAAGAGCCCTATGGGCCGGCTTGTCGGGATTATTTCTGGCTCGTCTGTCGTCTGGTTGATGCTTTACCGGAAGACGCGATAAGAGAGGGTTGCATCGAATCGGAGAGTGAAACGGGAACGGAAACTGGAGCGGGAACCGGGACAGGAGTCGGCGATGGAAGTAGCATAGATCTCGAGGCTTTGGCCAGTCGAGTCATAGATTCGGTATTGAGCAGAGAACATCTCGAGACTCGTCACAATACCGTCGAGGACGATGCGCTCGTTGGACTGTTGAATCTTACTTGCAACATAATGACGCACAATCCAACTTGCAAACAGGCTAAAATCGGACAAAATTTGCTCAATCGGGTATTTGACTTTCTGTTCGATTTGCCGAATCCACGCATGAAACACGTGCCCAAATGCAAGAGTCAAGTCTCGAGATCAGCGGCTTTTGATCTGCTGGTCGAACTCGTCAAGTCGGCGCCGGATAATTATCGTCTTTTGCACGAAAAATTATTGGCGCAACACCGACCCGGTCCGCACTCACCCTATCCCTGGGATTATTGGCCCCACGAAGATGGACGTTCCGATTGTGGCTACGTTGGTCTGACGAATCTCGGTGCTACCTGTTACATGGCCAGTTGTATGCAACACTTGTACATGATGCCTCAAGCGCGCGTAGCCATACTCGGTGCCGATTGCAATCGTGCCAACAAACATCAATCTACGTTGCGAGAACTTCAACGAATGTTCGCCTATCTCCTCGAGTCCGAACGGAAGGCCTATAATCCCCGTAGCTTCTGTCGCGTTTATACGATGAATCACGAGCCTCTTAATACCGGTGAGCAAAAAGATATGGCCGAATTTTTCATCGATCTCGTCTCGAAACTCGAGGAAATGACATCGGACCTGAAGCATCTCGTCAAGACGCTATTCTGCGGTGTTATATCCAACAACGTGGTTTCACTCGATTGCGAACACGTCAGTCGAACCCTCGAAGAATTTTACACAGTACGATGTCAGGTCGCTGATATGAGAAATTTGTACGAGAGTCTCGACGAGGTCACCGTCAAGGATACCCTCGAGGGTGACAACATGTACACCTGTTCGCAATGCGGCAAAAAAGCACGCGCCGAAAAGAGAGCTTGTTTCAAAAAATTGCCGCACATACTGTGCTTCAATACGATGCGCTATACCTTCAACATGGGCACGATGCTCAAAGAAAAAGTCAATACGCACTTCAGTTTTCCATTGAGGCTCGACATGTCCGGTTACGTTGAGAAAAAATTGATGCCTCAGCATTACAGGGAGGAACGGGAACGCGAGACCGGCGGTGGTGATGCCGGCTTAGACAGAAACGAGACCGAATGCTTGTCGATGGACGATGAACCTGCCAACGATGATAAAACGCCGCAACCGCCGCCACCGCCACCGCCTTCCGATGGTAGCCGTCGTTCGGAATCACAAATTACGGAACATTATCAATACGATCTCATCGGTGTTACGGTTCACACTGGCACAGCCGACGGTGGACATTATTACAGTTTTATAAGAGATCGAACCTCGGCCAACAAAGACAAATGGTTTTTGTTCAACGATGCCGAGGTAAAACCTTTCGATCCTAGTCAAATCGCTGCCGAATGTTTCGGCGGTGAAATGACGAGTAAAACGTATGATTCCGTAACCGACAAGTTCATGGACTTTAGCTTTGAGAAAACAAATTCGGCCTATATGCTTTTTTACGAATGGTGCAACGATCCTAACGTTGAACAAACGAAGGAAGAAGAGGCCACCGTCTCCAGTCCCGTAGTAACTTCTGTCTCAACGACCTACGGCTTGGAAGATATTAATCGCACGCTCGAAAAATCCTCGCCCCCGTCCATTCAACCGCAGCAACGGCAACAACAGCAACTACAAAAGTTGCAACCTCAACAGTCTCAAGCCACTCAGAATCAACAACTGCAGCAACAGCAGCAGCAGCAGCAACAACATCAACAGCAATTGGCAGTGACTAATTCGTCCCAATTGGTATTGAACAAGGAACTCGAGGATTGGATATGGCAGGACAATACACATTTTCTTCAAGACAAAAATATATTCGAGCACACGTATTTCAGTTTCATGTGGCAAATTTGCGGTTACATACCGCAAACCTTATTGTCCATGCAACCGGATGTTACCGAATTATCTGCCGAATTATCAACTTCATTTTTTATGGAAACTTTTATTCACGCTAAAGAGAAACCAACGATGGTACAATGGGTTGAATTATTGACGAAACAATTCAACGGCTCGGCAGGTGCTTGCGCTCGTTTTCTCGAACGTATGGCCGGGGATTCCTGGTGGCCTATACAGATTCTAGTCAAGTGTCCGAATCAAATGGTACGACAAATGTTTCAAAGACTTTGTATACACGTTATACAAAGATTACGATCGAGCCAAGCGCCGCTTTATTTACTTTGCGAAACTGAAAATGACTCTGGCAGCAGTCAGTACAACGGCGTTGGTACGCAATCTTGTGTCACGAGATTCGTCAGAATGTTACTGTCCCTGATGGAACACGCTAAACAGCACCTCAAACATCTCACCGAATACTTTGGCTTTCTTTACGAATTCAGCAAAATGGGCGAGGAAGAAACGCTCTTTCTCATCAGAGTCCAAGCCGTCTCTACCATGGTCAACTTTTATCTTGGCCACAAAACTCACGAGACTGCCGATGCTGTCAGCGAAGAGGAAGAGGAAGAGGAGGAAGAAGTCGTACTCGCGGTAGCATCGGAAAAACTTCGACCCGCCTCTCTTGACAAAATGATTACGCTCATTGCTACTCTCGTTGAACGCAGTCGAGGATCTGATCACAGGTCATTATTATATGCTTTTCTAATTTTCATTCGTCCATTTTTTTTTCTGCAATCTCGAATAAATTATTGATTGCTTCGCTAGGATCCTATAGATATTTTTTCTATTATTACTGAATGTTTTACTTTTTCAATTTCACATTTATTCTTGCCTGCCTGCCTACCCGATGACATACACTCGGGCACAGTGGGTCTCTTGTAAAAACGAGAAAAAAAAAAAATAAATTTAATTTTCTTTTCCACAGGTTAACACTATCACCGGCTGATCTGAACGCCGTAGCCGGTGGCAAAGGTTTTCCGTTCTTGTACCAGCAAACTCGTGACGTCATAAATCTCAATCAAACCAGAAATCTCATACAATCGTTGTGCCGCTGGAACGATCGTCTCGCGATTCACATCGTGACAATGATATTTCAAGCGATAACTAAACACACGGACGTTTGTCAACCCTTCTTCAAGCTCTTGACCCTGTTGACCGAAGGTTCAGGTCCGAGCGGGCTACCGTGTATGACTCAATTGATACTGAGTCGTGTTTGGGAAGCTGCACGAGTCGCGCCTCACGGTGCCCTCGAATGGTTGGCCTTGGCCGTCACACGGAGCAAACTCGCTCACGCTTGGGTCCTTCAGGGTCTTGATACGTGGTTGCAACATTTTCTCATCGAACACGCGAACCAAAGAGTTCGTTCGGCCGCAGCGTTTCTACTCGTCTCACTGGTACCATCGACACATTTTAGACAAGGTTATCGGGGTGCTTATAGACTCGGTCTCGGATGCAATTCCTCTCGTGAGTTGCAACTATCGTCCGAAGCGACGATTATACTGCATCAAATTTATACGGCCCTACTTCGACTCCTCCAGCCTGCTCGACACTATATCGATATACAGACTCACGGCACAATGAAGCTGACAGCCTATTTCGCTCTTCTCACTTATTGCGCTGTCTCAAAAACCGAGAAACTCATGGTGAGTTTTAAAAAACCTATCCATATTCAATTTTTCCTCGAATTCGATTTTTTCTCATGATTTTTCGTTACGATTTCAGTTTGGACAGTATTTGAACGATCTGTGGACGCTCTTTCATCCAAAGCTCTCCGAGCCCAGCATACCGGTCCATCACAATAAGCAGGCTGTACTTCTATTCTGGTATCACGTTTGTTGCGACTGTCCGGAAAACGTTGCGATGATTCTGCACAATCCGCACATCACCAAGAATATAGCTTTCAATTATATCCTGTAAGTCGAAAATTAATCTTTCACATCTTCGTAAAAAAATATTATTTAAATGTTGAAATTTCGTTACGTTGAAAAATATTCACAGTGCCGATCACGAAGACCAAGACGTTGTACTATTCAATCGCGTGATGCTCCCAGCCTATTACGGTTTGTTGAGACTGTGTTGCCAACAATCACGAGTTTTCACGAGGCAACTAGCTGCTCATCAGAACATACAATGGGCCTTCAAGAATATAACACCTCATCCTACCCAATATTCTACGGTGAGCAATAGTATATTTTCGTACGATCTTAAACTCATACATTTGAGAATACGAATAATATAAGAGATTTGATAAAAATGGCAGGCTGTTGACGAGCTGTTCAAATTGATGCAATTGCTCGTAACAAGACATCCCGATCAAACCGAACAAGAAGAGGCTGAGATTGCATCGTTCAGGAGAGGTACATTGTCCTCGTACCTTCAAGGATTGGACGGTCGATCTTGTTGGGCTACTCTTATATCTGCATTTAGGTAAATAGAGGATAATAATTAGGAGAACAAGGGCCCGAAAGTATGAAGGAGTCGCGACTTTTTTTTCTAACCCGAAAGGGGGGCATCCTTTTTGCTTCTAATACCGTTACGAGTGGTACAATCGATGGTAGTGTTTTATGACGCAAATAATGTTGACAGGTGTCTCATAGAGTCGGACGATGATCGCCTGTACGTAGTTTACAACGGTGGATTAAGCATGGCGCTGGAAGCTTTTCACATGCTCCACATAATGTACCACGAAGCAACAGCGTGTCACGTGGCGGGTGATTTGGCTGAATTGATAGCAATAATAGTGGAGCTCGTAAGATGCGTTAGAACCGCCCGTGATGGTCCGGACGCGAGAAATATTCTAGCAAATTGCAAAGAATGGCCGGACGTATTGCGAAAATTGGCAACACTTTTGAATACGTATAATCCACCGGATATGCGTAATTTGGCGATAGATTTGTTGAAAGAGCTCGTTATGCTTGTACCTGCCGAAGCTATATTGATACTAGCACCGTTGTTGTCACACTGCCATGCCGCGCTTCAAGAATCTCACGCGGCCGTACCGCCCGGTCCTTATTTACCGAGACGTTCAACCGCTGCGGGAAAAATGAGCTCCCGACCTGCCAGGCCTATGGTACAAATGGCCGTTCCACATTCGCAACTCGAAGCTGCCAAAGGTGTCGATCCCGAATACGACAGTGCTCTCTTGGAATTTTATTTGCCATATCACGAGTTGATCGACGTAATGTGCAGACTTGCCATCAATAACGATTGTATGACCGACACTCTCGTTAATTTGAGCGCGATGCTGGGTTTCGAAGGTATGCTCTAACGCTTCAATACGAATAAAAATAATGATTAACAAAAGATTGAAAATTAAGATTATACCATTCCCGTTGACAGGTGTCCCACTACATTTGGCTTTGTTTCCCCGTCTGTGGTTGGACGTTCACGCTGCTACGCACATAGATAGAAAGCACATAGCGGCTCTGCTGTGTTCGTCATACACGGTGGATTACGTGGACGCGGTTTTATTGGACGAAAGATCGTCGCTGGGTGTACCCGCGATTCACGCTTTTCTCAAAACATTTTTTCCGAAATTAGCGAATCACGTGTTGACGGAACAAACGTGTTCGTTGATTGACAATCTGGTGAGCTCGATGAGCGCGATGGTCGAGGCTGTCGACGTTAAAGTATCGGCGCACAGATTGACGGGTGATCTTCGAGCTCTGGCATTGGTCTACAGTAGCGGTACGCGGCTCGAGGCACCACCGAGTTTGCTACCCGCGCTCGAGACTCTTTTGGCGAGAACGCGAGCGGCAAGAATAAAAGAGACGAACCAGCAGGATACGGAGGCGCCCTCGAAAAAGCGAAAATTTACTTCGAGCGAGGAGAGCAATGAGGAGAATGCGAGAAGAAAAGCTCATTCGCCCACCGACGAGGTCTCACGCGTCGAGAGAGACACCAATTCGGAGATGGATATCGAAGACAAGGATAAGACTGAGAAACAAGTTACGGAAGTTATTAAATCGAGCGAAACCGTCGACGAACGACTCGGGCACGAGGACAAGTCGCATTGTCCGAAAAACGAAAGAACGAGCGATCCAACGACTTTATCGTCGAGCTTGGTTAGCGCATCGGGCACTGGCTCCACCGCATGCACCAATCAGTTGTTATGCTCGTTAACGAACGTCTCGTGGCTCGAGATGTTGGAAAAAACTATAATCAATCTACAAGTGATCGTGACATTACAAACGAAAAATTCCTAATTCTAAGGAAAGAAACGATAGCAAACCGACAAACTGTACGAGCCAATTGTATTCACTTCGTTTTCATATGTGTATGTATATACATATGTATGTCTATACATACATGTATATTTTGTCTTTTTATTTTTCTTTTATTTTATTCTTTATCTCATCTTGCTTCGACGATGCGCTGCCCCACTCCCGGAGTACGTTTTAACACCACAACGGGGACTGAATTTGTGCATAAGCTTGTCTCTCGTAACAGCTATTTGCCAAAATAAAGTATCATCAACGAGAACGTGTACCGGGCTGATTGTTGAGCCATTGAGCCAATTTATCCAGCTCTGTTTGCGTTTTCCTCCCATTTCCACGGTACAATTATAATATCGCTGCTTCTCGCTCATGTATTTTATTCATATTTTTTGTACATAAGTTCATTATTCAGATCGGTAGAGCGCTTTACACACTATTTCAAAATAGAGTGATACATTTTTTGAAAAATTGTTTCTACAAACTTTTATAGATGAAACGACTGTTCAAACGGGGCGCGTAATAAAGCAGCTTTGCAAATATCAAGTCTTGCGAACGACGAATTATTTGCAACAATCAACTTTGCTGGTCCAAATATTTATTTTTATTATTTTTCATTTTTCATTGCTCGTTTAATACGTTTATCTTGATCTCATCGAAAATTGTTTAAACAGTTTAGTCGTTAAAGTTTTGTTTCGTTGTTGGTAAACAGAATTGAGATCGTATTATTTTTCTTTCTATATACAAATTCATTATTTTCTGCTAAATCGTGGAACGTTTTTCGACCAACAGAACGAGCTTTAAAATATGAAAATTGGACACTATTAGAAGAGAAAGAAAGAAAACGTAGCACTACTTCTTCACTAATTGGCTCGAGTCAATGTATATATTTAATAATAAATTATTATTATTATTGTGTTTTTTTTTCAACTACCAACGAGTGCAGTGATGAACCTTAAATATGCATCAATGTCGATTAATCAATAAAAGTTTGTATAAACGATTTCCAAATTTTGACATTCCTCGTCTGGTCTACTTTTTTTTCGAATTCCATGCGTTTGGTTTTGCTCACAAGAATAATGCAAATGTCCATTTTTTCAACTCTGATTTGATTTTTTAATTTCTTATCGCAATTGTAAATTGCCTTGATGGAATTGAGGTTGAATCTTGAAAGTGGCATTTTTCGTGCATATTCGCCGGCGTCGTATCCTGTGATATCAGCAGCTGGCAATCTAGAAAACTCACTGCTACTGGTATTTTATTTTTCAAAGTAAATCATTTTTGTCGACAAAGCATTTTGCCGAAAGTTTACTCATATATTCGTGAGGTGAAAATAAAAATTTTCTCATCATTCAATATTACAGTCGAACAAAAAACAGTTTGATTCATACGCAGGTATTAGACCGTTTCGTTACCAACGGTCGGTAAGTCACACCATGGCGCAATGGTGGGTTTAGTTTTGTAGCCAGCTTCGTGGTGCGGTTGAAATTGAAAATCCGAGCAGCAGCCGCCGGAGAAGATTACGCGCTTCGTCATATATATTTTTTTGCTCGTTTCTTCCCATTACATATAATTATTGGTAAGAGCAAAGTGAAGAATTGTGTTTCATACGCGAAGTGGAAGAAAAAAACGAAATCGCAAGTGGTATAAACTAGATCGGGATCACAATTACGATGAAAACAATGGCGCATCATTACGTCGTAACAGCGCACAAGCCGACCGCTGTAACGGCCTGTGTAACCGGTAAGAATCTTACGAGTTACTACGGGCTTAACCTTAATACGTTTCGAAATACGGAAAAACAAAAAAAAAACAACAACAACACGCAGAGTGTATATAGCAACTTGTCGTCCGCGTATACTATCGTAATAAGAGTTACCAAATATCGCGTCTTCGAATTATGTCCCTGAAATCTTTTTAGGCAATTTTACGTCACCTACGGACCTCAATCTAATATTGGCAAAGAACACGAGGTTGGAAATATATCTCGTGACACCCGAGGGTCTCAGGCCCCTCAAGGAAGTCGGCATTTATGGCAAGATTGCAGTCGTCAAATTCTTCCGACCTCCGGTAAGATTTTTTTTTTTTTTTTTTTTCCAATATACAAATATATGAGTTACGCAAGCTTCCAAAACTCGAGGGACATTTTCAAAATACAACAGAAAAAATCCATGCTTTTTATAGCCGATGAAGATACAAATGAAAACATGAACAATTTCTTGTTCATGAAATGGAAATTTTTTGGGAATAAGTAACTGCCGTGTTGTTGTGGGGTTTTAGAGTCAAAGCGATCATCGCTGCACGGCGGTACAAGATTTTGCAAAATATAATATACTAAATTTTGCCGATAAAGAAAGATAAAAATTGTTTGATTTGCAAGTTTTTAAAAATTTGTACCGAGCATGTCGGTTAATCGGCCAAAATATTGATTCGCAGCATGAGAAAAAAGATTTGCTTTTTCTTCTTACTACGCGTTATAACGCGATGATATTGGAATGCGCCGGAGATGGAGAAGAGATAGAAATAATAACAAAGGCGCATGGAAATGTGGCGGATCGTATCGGGAAGCCTTCGGAGACGGGGATCAAGGCCGTTATCGATCCAAAAGCTCGGGTAATAGGTCTAAGATTGTACGACGGTTTGTTCAAAATAATACCGCTGGACAAGGATAATCCGGAGTTGAAAGCATCGTCGATAAGAATGGACGAACAACAAGTGCAAGATGTGAATTTCCTTCATGGCTGTACGAATCCAACTTTGATAATAATACATCAGGATATAAACGGACGTCACGTGAAAACTCACGAAATATCCCTGAGAGACAAGGAATTCGTGAAGACTCTATGGAAACAGGATAACGTTGAGCGAGAAGCAATGATGGTTATACCGGTACCATCGCCGATCTGCGGTGCTATAATAATCGGGCAAGAAAGCATTCTGTATCACGACGGTACGACTTATATGGCGGTCGTACCGCCCATTATAAAACAGAGTACGATAACTTGTTACGCGAAAGTGGACGCTCAAGGATTGAGATATTTACTGGGTGATATGGCGGGACATTTGTTCATGCTATTCCTCGAGCAAGAGAAAAAGCCCGATGGTACAAGCGTAATAAAAGATCTGAAGGTTGAATTGCTCGGTGAAGTGAGCATTCCCGAGTGCATTACGTATCTCGACAACGGAGTAATATTCATAGGTAGTCGTTTGGGAGATTCCCAATTGATAAAACTGATAACGAAAGCCGACGAGAATGGTTCGTATTGCGTACCGATGGAAATATTTACGAATCTTGCGCCGATCGTCGACATGGCCGTGGTCGATCTCGAGCGTCAGGGACAAGGACAAATGGTAACGTGCTCGGGAGCGTTCAAGGAAGGCTCCTTGAGAATAATACGTAATGGTATCGGTATTCAGGAACACGCGAGTATCGATTTACCGGGTATCAAAGGAATGTGGGCGCTGAAGGTCGGTGGTAACGGTACTTACGACAATACTCTGGTACTCTCGTTCGTCGGTCAAACCCGTATACTGACCCTGAACGGTGAGGAAGTCGAGGAAACCGATATCGCCGGTTTCGTCGCCGACGAGCAAACCTTTCACACGGGTAACGTGAGCAACGATCTTTTTATACAGATAACACCGAGTTCGGCGCGTTTGATATCTAACGGAAGTAAAAGCGTCGTTTCCGAATGGGAGCCCGACAACAAGAGAACTATAAGCGTGGTCGCTTGCAACGGGCGACAGGTATTATGCGCCACGGGTAACGATCTATTTTATCTTGAAATAGTCGAGGATCGTATCGTATCGAAAGGTTACGCGACTCTAGAGCACGAAGTTGCTTGTCTCGATATTTCCCCTCTGGACGGTTACAACGAGGCTCATCTCGTCGCTGTCGGACTTTGGACCGATATTTCCATTCGTATACTCACTTTGCCCGGTCTCGAAGAAACGAATAAGGAATTACTCGGCGGCGAGATTATACCGCGATCCATACTGATGACTTGCTTCGAGGGTAACACTTATCTCTTGTGCGCCCTTGGTGACGGAAGTATGTATTACTTTAGCCTCCAGAAAGACAGTGGCCAATTGTCCGACAAGAAGAAAGTTACCCTCGGCACGCAACCGACGGTATTACGAACATTCAGATCACTCTCAACCACCAACGTATTCGCCTGTTCCGATCGACCGACCGTCATATACTCCTCCAATCACAAACTCGTATTCAGCAACGTTAATCTCAAAGAGGTAAATCACATGTGCTCGCTGAACGCCGAATCTTATCCCGACAGTTTGGCACTCGCTACCGATAGTACCGTAACCATAGGAACCATCGATGAAATACAAAAACTACACATACGCACTGTACCGCTCGGCGAATCACCGAGACGCATTACTTATCAAGAAAGTTCACAAACCTTCGGTGTTATTACGATGAGAGTAGATATGCAGGAAAACAGCGGTGTGAGCGTCGTCAGACAATCTGCATCGACCCAAGCGGCTTCGACGTCTACCAGCAGTCATATCGCCTCTCACAATAAACCGGGACACACCGCCGCCAGTGACGTTGGCCAAGAGATTGAAGTTCACAATTTATTGATAATCGATCAACACACCTTCGAAGTTCTTCACGCTCATACCCTCATGCCAACCGAATACGCTCTTTCCCTAATATCAACGAAACTCGGGGAAGATCCTACGTCCTATTTCATCGTTGGTACAGCACTCGTTAATCCCGATGAATCGGAACCCAAAATGGGTAGAATATTATTGTTCCATTGGAACGATGGAAAATTGACTCAAGTCGCTGAGAAAGAAATCAAAGGCTCGTGTTACTCCCTCGTCGAATTCAATGGAAAATTACTCGCCAGTATAAACAGTACCGTAAGACTCTTCGAATGGACCGCCGAGAAAGAACTTAGACTCGAGTGTAGCCATTTCAATAATATTATAGCACTCTTTCTCAAGACAAAAGGCGACTTTGTTCTCGTTGGCGATCTCATGAGGTCGCTCACTCTTCTTCAGTACAAAACTATGGAAGGTAGCTTCGAAGAAATAGCCAGAGATTATAATCCCAATTGGATGACTGCTATTGAAATTCTTGACGACGACACTTTCCTCGGAGCTGAGAATTGCTTCAATTTATTCGTTTGCCAAAAAGATAGGTAAGTCCGATGACAGAATGATATATTCTATTTTACGAGTAAATTCCTTATCTGCCGCGTCTCATTTCAATTATCTGCATTTTTTTTTTTCTTGTAAATTCATAGTGCTGCAACCTCCGAAGAAGAGAGACAACAGATGCAAGAGGTCGGTCAATTTCATCTCGGTGACATGGTGAACGTATTCAGGCATGGCTCTTTGGTGATGCAACATCTCGGCGAGTCGAGTACACCGACACAGGGTTGTGTATTATTTGGTACGGTTGGCGGTGCCATTGGCCTCGTCACCCAGATACCCGCTGGATTTTACGAATTTCTTCGTCAGCTCGAGGATCGTCTGACCACCGTTATCAAAAGCGTTGGTAAAATCGAGCACAATTTCTGGCGAAGCTTCAATACCGAGCTCAAGATCGAACAGTGCGAGGGTTTCATTGATGGTGATTTGATCGAGAGTTTTCTTGATCTCAGTCATGAAAAAATGGCTGAAGTTTCCACAGGACTTACGGTGAGTCAACAAAAATTGAGCACAATATTTTGAAGGACAAATTGTTGCCCTGATTTATATTTATAATGTGTTTTTCTTTTCTTTTTTCTCTCAAGATCGACGACGGAAGTGGTATGAAAAAAGACGCAATGGTTGACGATTTAGTGAAAATCGTCGAAGATCTCACGAGGATACATTGAAAGTTTTATTTTTTTGTTTTTTTTTTTTTCTATCAAATTTGAGGGTAAAAAAAACAATGTTTCTTGTGGCTTTGCGTTCGATAAAAGTTTTCGCGGGCGTATGAAACGAATGACTTTTTGTGCTCTGCGAGCACGTGTGCCTATGCGTGTGCGATTGATTTATGGTGAAAAAAACAGAACCATAAAAAGCGAGTAAGTGATAAAGTGATAAAAAGAGAGAGAGAGTAAGGGGATAAAATCGTTTTATGACAAATGTTGCATCCCTACGGGATAACAAAAAAACGAAACGAACGACTCGTGAATGTCTGATTCCCGTTGAGAGCGAGGTTACATACCTAAGTAGCTTTATATCTTATTAAGATGAAATGTGAAATAAAATATTATAACCTTTAATTTGTTCGAAGCCGAAGAATTATTTAACCGAATAGGCTTCGTTCTACAAAAATTAAATATCTACAGTTTGAATACTTTCATGTAAATTATGCCATTTTTTTCTTGACCTATTCATGGTTCGATCGAATACTTTAAATACTGGCCAAGCAAAAAATGATGAAATCTTTCGTCGATAAGGAAACTGATTCTTCTTCATGAGTAAATGATGAAAAAAAAACAACAATTATTTCTTTGAAGAACTAGCTTGCGGAAGAAAATCGGATGGTGCGCCAGTTTTTTTGAGCGTTTCCGGATCGAAGAGCCAAGAGCGTATTTCCTCGATTCCCGTACCATCCATTCCGCTGGCTTCGAACACCGTTATCTTCTGTTTGATCTCTCGTTGTAACCGGGTAAAATGTAACATCAGCAGAGCCTCGTTTCTCATCTGACGATACGAGAGATCCATTTTTCCAAGCACAAGAGCAATCTTAACGTTCTGCAATCTCGGCTCGACTAATATTGAATACAGCAATACACCAGCAGCGCTTATCTGACAGAGATTGCTCGCATCCACAACGTACAATATTTTGTAGACCTTGAAACATTCATTTTTTTCATTTCTCTTCGGCAACCGATAGTTCTCTTTATCCCTCGTAATCACATTTGAGACGAATGAATATCATTTGCACTCGCACTTAAATTGCTATTTGTAAAAAAAAATTCAAGTTCTTATTTAATCCGTCAATTTGCGTAATTTAAAAGGCAGCCCCACTGTGAGTACGAAGGATAATTAACGATTGCACGCACGTACTTACCTTGTCGAAATAACGCTTCCAAATTGGTGCCATATTTCCACCAATTTCTTTGACGACCATATCAAAGTGACCATCGGAATTTTTAATCGTGAAAAGATTAACACCGATCGTAGGTACTGTTTGAGTAGCATCGTCGATATCTTCACCTTGGAGTCTTTTCATAAGCAGAGTCTTACCAGATTTTGCTGGACCAAGACAAAGACACATATCGAGGTCTTCCTAGGGCTTTCGTAATAATGGCACAGTACCAAATGAATTGCAAATAATATATTCTTTCATCGAAGAATAGATTCAAATATAAATTGAATGAAATATTATGAAAAATCCTTAATTATTTCTTTTTACCTCAATCGAAAGTTGATTTCGTAATTTGAATAAATACAAAGAATCTTTTCGACGCCGTTTATCTTTTTTCTTTTCTTACGTAAATATAGTTCTCAAGAGGCTGTAAGGTTTTCTTTTGTCACAAAAAAAACGACTATCGACCCTTTGTTCTTCAAAAAGGAATGAAAAAAATCACGATGCTAGGAGTGAAGAAGAAAATACATAATATTGATCAAACCACGACTCGGCGTTGCTAAGAGATTCAAATTGTAAATCTCTACTGCAGAGAAAAAAAAGTTGACGTTGGGAGAAAATCAAGATACTCGAGAATTAATAGAGAACATTTGTTTTTTTTTTTATTACGTTGACTAAACAACTACTTAAAAAAATTCGTGTGATCTCAATAACAAAAATGTTACTTCGATTTTTTTGACAATGGTAAATTTCGATCGTACACCGCAACGATCAATTTTAATTGGCACTTGTCGCGTACCAAATAGTCTTCGAATATATTTTATCGCTTACACGTCTTTGTTTCAAATTAATTTCACAATTCATTTTATAAACAATGGATTTGGTTCGGATCGACAAAGACTTCACGTCTCTTCCGCTCTTTATAGCGAATCGTAAGAGAACGAGATTGACAATTATTATTATTATTTTTGTTTTTCATACACACCGCACCAGTGTGTATAATATTCTAAAAACTGTACATATAAAAAAAAAGGAAAAACGTATTTTACGCTAAAACAAGTGCACTTTCTCCTGCACGACTCTTTCTCGATTTTCCTTATTTTTTTGTTTGTTTTCATTTGTACATTTGTTCTACGCGATTATGTGCATATTTATAATCTATGATACAATTCTCATCTGTCCTTTTTCCCGCCAATTGATAGATATAATTTCTTTCGGTTTATTCGGTTTTTTTTTCTCGATGATTCTCCGAGGAAAGAAGAATCGCCGAATATTCTTCAAACGTGTGTTGACTAGAAATCTTTTTCAAGCGTCTCATAGGGATTATCTCTGTTACGTCCTTTCGGCCAACAGGGCACGTACTTTCTTTGGCATACGCCACGAGTGTAATTGACGATTTTTGCTTCCCGCTATTATCTGTAAAAAGCGCATTATTTGAGTTCGCGTCGATGTCGTAAATATAAAATATTCGGTGGTAAAGAGAGCTTTTTATGCTCGCTTACCTCATCATTCACAACTTCCATACTGAGCAACATATTGCCTGGTCCAGGAATGCTGCACAACAATTTCGATTCCTATAAAAATCGTTTTAAAATTATTCATGGATTCATTTCCAATAAAGATGATTGAAACATCTAAATTTCTTAAATTGAATGCACGACGATAAAACAGAATAAAATTTTCCAAAAAATTCATACCGGACTCGATAAAATCATTAGGAAAAAGAAATTTTTTAAAAAAGAAATTAAAAAACCGCAAGTACGTTTCTTACCAAGGTATCGAATACGTAAATGTTGCCGTCGTAACAACCGGCAAAAAGAATTTGTCGATAGAGGCGCATACAAACGATACCGACACCAGCGTTGTACTGCGTCATTTGTTCACCATTCTGCTGAGAAAAAAAAGGATTGTCTAGACGAAAAACCAAATTTCTTGTATCTTAATTAAATGTGTTTTTTTTTTTTTTCATTTCATTTTTAAACGTTTCTTATTTAAATTTTTAACTTGATTTTGAAGGTAACTCTTGTAATACTATTTGGTAATCGGAAAAAACAAATCGACGAATAAAAATCTATGTAACCGGATGAGTAAGAAAGAGTATGAGAAGAAAAAAACGCACGGTAAAATCGTATACTGGAATGGATGTACTGCTCGTTCCGCAATAAACGAGATTACGATCTCTCATTAAGCTGTACACCGTATGATTCTTGTAGCCACAAATAGTGCGTAGAAACAGACCGGTATTCGCGTCCCTTATCGTAATCGGTTGATTCCTCGACGCAACGATTAAAACTCTTCTCGGACCCTCGGCGGATGCTTTCAGAGCAAGTACAGATTTGTCGGAAAATTCCAGTCTATCGCCTTTTAAACCGCCCGCCTGAAGAGGTAACAGCAAAATAATTCATACGGATAATTATTGAAAGACAAAAACCTAAAAATTCTCAAAAAAAAAAAAAGAAAGTTAAGACGTATAACTTTTTATTTTATAAAAACCTTGATATTGTAACGAGAAATGTGTCCAGATTTAGTTCCGATGTAGATTATTCCCCAGCCTTGATCCATACACTGAACAGGACTTCCAACATTAGCCAATCGATCTTGAGCACCGGTCTGAAAAGCAATCGAATTCTTGGTCAGTTTCATTTCAGTCAAGAGAAAAATTACGAAAAACGAAAATAAAAATTGACTGGCGAATATATCTTCCGTTCGATATTCCAAAAGCTTAAGTCCGCACACAACGCATACACGCGGTTACCGTTATATCGTAACATCGAAAAGTTCCATCCAACGAGCCGGAGTAAAGATTCCAACGATTGCCAGGCATCTCGAGTACGTAGATACAGGTCACCGCAGCCTCGTGTCCCTTGTAAATGTTCAATATACCATTGGATGTTTGACTGTACCTATAAATTGCTCCATCCTCGCTAGCAGCGAGAAACGAATCTTCCAGCACCTAAAATTCGTCACGTTTTTATTTGATAAGCGACGAGACTACGGACAACTGAAGGAAACACCAAGCTTCTTCTATTCCGGCTTGCATTCTTTTTCATTTTCTAATTCACTTTCTTTGCGAGACTGATTCGCCACAACACGTTTTTTTTTGTTTTCAAATTCATCAACAAATGCAGCAGCGAAAAATTACCGCGGTAAACGAAATAAATATTTCAACGACAATGTTGAAATTTTGAGTATCGCCATGAGATACAACGCATTTGCATTTGAAACCGAGCCGAAAGTTTTCTCGAGTTTTATTCTATAAGTAACAGACGTGAGAATCAAAATAAGGAGCTATGCTAAGAGAAAAAACAAAGGCTTAAAGAAAAAAGGAAAAAAAAAAAAAAGAATTCTTTCATCACTGTATTAATAAATGTGAATATAAAAAAAAATAACATTGAACTGGTAAGAGATTCGATGAACTCGACACCGACGATGGAACGTTTGACGGATTAAAGATTTCCTTTGGATACGCATCTACGCAAGCAAAGTCTCATAACGCGAGGTTCGTCGCTCATCACTTTTTTTTTATTCGATAATTTTACCTTTATGTCGAGTATAGGACCTTTGTGAACGGTATATCTCGTTCTTCTCGGTTCATTCTCGTTATCACTGTTTTCAGATTGAAAAATTTGTTCCGGTTCAGTCGTATTTTCTTTTACGGCTGTTGGTTGATTTTCCGTAGGCTCGATAACTTGTACCTCGGCTTGAATTTCTTCGGGTTCTTCCTCGTTCTCGTCGGTAACCTCGTCTATAACTTCGTACTCCTCGGCCGTGTCGTAATCTTCCTCAACCGCTATCAATTCCGGTCTGTTCTCATTATCATCGATTTGACTCGATTCATCTTGTTCCGTGTCTTTTAAACTTTCGACGTCATCCTCCTCAACGCCTTGCGGTGTAATTGGCAAATTTTCATCAAGGACTTTGACGATTTGAATATTGTCATCGTCATCGTCCTCGTCCTCGTCGTCTTCGTCGTCATCAACGTTTTCCTTAACGATTTGACATTCGTTCGGTGTTGGTATTCTCACTCGTTCCAATTCTGCTACTTCCACATCGTCTTCCATCATTTCTTCTTCGATTATTTTTTTTTCAGCAACACTCTTTTCGAGCTCTTGCGAAATGTCAATTTTTTCAATAATATCATCGGTCTCCTTTCTCGAATATTCCATTTCGACAGCTTTGCTCAACGTGGGCGGTGAAGGTGTCTCGTTTCTCGTGAGCACCGGTGGTGACAAATTTTCAGTTATCGGGCTCGGTGAAACGTAACGATTTATCCTCGATATGCCAAGCTTCTTAAGGATTTTCGGATGCATCGTTGGACTCAGATAAGTGTATTTACAATCGATCAATTCGACTTTACACCTCATCATTTCTTCGATAGACATTTCTCGTGGTCGCTTACGTTTTTTACCTTTCTTCTTTGATTGTTGATCATTCGTTGTAACCGATGAAAAGGTTGGAGTTACGGGTCGATGCGAATGAAATCGTTTTCTCGATGATTCACCATCGTAAGGGGATAAACCACGAGAATTTGAACGTTCGTGTTCTCGTTTTCTGGCTCTCGTACTTTTGACGTTTTCCTCGGATTGTCTCGAGCCTCGACGACTCGATGGAGGGCCAGCTCTTTCTCGAGGTTTATTCGCGTTACGATTGCCCGCCGATCTCGGTCTCCTCAATGACGACACATCCTCCGAATGATTATCCTCGTCACTGTCGTGTCTCGATGGCGAACTCCGAGCCTCTTTGTGCTGAGATCTTTTATCCTTTCTCGTTCCGCTTCGAGATTTTCCTCGTCTCTTCGTACGACGCGAATTCGCTCGACTACGACTTCGAGGTACCATTTCCTCCTCGTTCTCCGAGGATGTATCACTCCTTTCTATTATTTCTTTTCCCCCGATTTTAACTGCCCGCCGCTTTTCTTCCTCTTGAGTTTCATTGGCCAAGCGTACGTCCGAAACTTCGTACCGTTCCTCGTTGTTTCGATTCGTGTTTTCCTCCGTTAAATTCAATGCCGATGGTTCAGGATATTCCGGTGTTACAGATCTACGTCGTTCAACGACGATTTTCTCTTGTTTCTCCTGATCCTCCTCTTTTTCCATTCTCGATTCCGTTCTCAATGGTTTTACCGATGTCTCATTGCTCGCCATTTCCGCTTCCGGAATATAATCTTCTTGATTTTTCAAAGAGCAGTCCTCCGCGCTTGTCATATTTTCTTCGACGATGTCCGGTGTTTTCGGAATATCCCGGATTTCCGTTTCCGAAGGCAAATTCTTATGACTATTTAATTCTTCATGATTCGATTCTTCTTGCTCCTTTTCCTCCTCGTGCAATTCCTCTCTCACCGAATCTCCGTTCGTCGTCGAGATTAAATATTCAGAATCATTTATCGTTTTCTCCGTTTCTTCCGTGTGTTGAACTTTTTTCATTTCGTTCGTCGGTTCGTCCGGTGACCTCGAAACAATTTCCTTCTCTTCCGCTTCGTTCGTTTCTTCTTTTTCTTTTTCTTCTTCTTTTTTCTCTTCTTTTTCAGGAACTCTTTCTTCATCGGCGATCCTCTGTTTATTCGGTTCATCTTCGATCCCTCGATTTTCTTGGATCGCTGTGATTTTTGGAGTTTCATCGCGAGCCGGAGATGCTCGAGAATCCTCGTGATAAAGTTCTTGAACGCGATTCGTTGCCACAGCGTCGATGATACTTGACACGTGTTTCGAGACTCTGCCAGGATTTTTGATTTTCGTTTTATCCCTCGTTTCCGAAGACGTCGAATTTTCTTTATTCTTCAATTTTTTACGTTGAAACAAATTGATCAAACCTGTTTTTGCTTCACTCGCTGTCAGAACGGTCGAACTCACCAAGGATCGTCTCAATTCGTCGCGCTTCCTCTTTCGTTTTTCCACGTGTTTTGTTTTTCTATGATGTGCCATTTCGCGCTTGAGAGATTCCTCGAGAAGCGCCAATCCCGTTGAACTTCCGATATGATCTTTTTTATCCGCAGTTTCCTGATTTTTCGACGACTCGTTTGGTTCCTGCAACGATTCAAAATTACTCTCGTCCGAATAAATATGTTCAGGGCGGTTGATTTTTATTGTTTTCTCAGAACTCGATTTAACCTCACGGTTTTTCGATTTTTTCAAACTCTCCAATTTCTTTGACTCCGTCGGAGGTTTGATCATTTTCTTCGTTTTCTCAGGTTTCACCGGTGGCACGTTCTTGGTAGATTTTTCTGCTTTGTGAATATCTCGCGAAACGTCGAGACCATCTTCCCTGCTCGAATGTATTTTGCTCGAGTGTTTGGACGATTGACGAGCCGGGGATTTATCTTTTTTACGGCGTTTCTCCTCGGTATCCTCGAGATCGGTCAGGGATGTACTCTTCTCTCGTGAACTGGTCAGACTCTTGCTCTCCGAAATCTTTCTCTCACGACGCGGCTCCGCGGAGTCCCGTCCTCCGGAACGGTGTTTCGACTCGCGATGAGGACTCTTTTTCCGTTTTTTCGTTTTATCCACAATTTCCAAATTCAAACACTTGGCTTCAGGCTTTTTGGCTGTTTCTTCGGTTATTTTAGACGCGGAGGGCGCAGAGAAGCTCGCTCTTCCAGCTTCCATTTCCTTTACTTTCTCGCTCGTCATTTTTGCCTGTTCGATCGTTTTTTCGACCGAATCTTGACTCTCGGTACTCGTAAAATCACCGCTTTCGAGCATTTTATAAAGAGTCATTTTTTCGTTCATCAATTTATGAATCTCAACGTCGATCTCCATCATTCTAGCCATAACGGTTTGTCTCGAATTTGCTTTTGGAACGAGTCTGACAACGTTCGCCGTTATCGCATCCTCGACCAGTTTTTCCGTCAGCGTTGTCTTTTTGCTCGTTTTCGAGCCATGATTGTGATTGCGGCTTGATTTTTTCTTCACTCTACCGTGACCGTGTTCCTTCGAATGATGCGACGAATCTTTTGACTTTGATTCCGAATCGTGTTTATCCTGATGACAGTTCATCGTCTCTCTCGTCTCGGCCTCTTTATCTTCTTTATCATCTTTGTCCTTCGTCGCGTTTTCCTCATCGATCTTGTCATCTCTCGTATCACAGATTTTCGACGAAGATTCGATATCAGCAGCAATTTGATTTTTAAACTCCGCTACCGAATTAACTTCACCAACTCCCTCAGACTCGTCTTCGACAAAATTATTATCGTTCGATCCACCCGAATGTAATCTTATCTCATCGCAACGATCGTTACCTGACGGAATGACGACATTCCCATCGGTGTTCGAAGCTTCCGTTTCCGCTGATAAACCAGGCTCGATTTCTCGAATTTTCATACCTTCTTGACTCTCGTTAATCGATAATTCTTCGGGCAGAATCGTCTCCTCGGTCGCCTCGTTTCGAACCTCCGTTACGTTTATCTCCTCGATTTTGTTTGCTTCGTTAGCGTCCGCGTTTACGTCCTCGATTTTGTTCTCTTCTATCGACTCCGGAATACTCGATTCCTTCGATTCGATCGGAGCTTCGACAACGAGAATCGGAGATGGCACTGTTTCACGGGTGTTTACTATTTCAACCCGAAAATCATCGATCCTCGATAAATTATCCACCGGTAAACTCGACTCAGCAACGCTTCGTACGATCTCGATCAATTGCTCCTTTTGATCAGGCTCGAGAGGAATAGTGACCGGTGGAACATCGACGATTTCATCCGCCACCGTGTATATCGTATGACCCAACGGATCCGGCAAACTCGTCTCGATACCATCTTGAGCGTTTTGAAATTGTTCGCTGTACGGCAACGGAAGACCGTCGAGACTGTCGACGACCTCGGTATTCGTTATTTCATCCAAATCAATATTATCCGCTGTACTCGTGGCTGTTTCACCCACGAAATTCAACGGTACGCTCTCGAAAGTATTCAATTCCGAATCTTCCGTTATCTCAGCCTCGGTCAACACTCGATCGCGTCTCAATATAGTCTCATCGGTGAATCCTTTGAATGGAATGCTGTCGTTTGAATAATCATGAGAATCTCGAATATTGCTGGTTATCGCAGGAGCCTCCAGGGACCAAACCGGCAATTCTTCTATCGGCATTTCCAGTGGCATTAACGATGTTTCCGTTAAAATCGAATCGTTTTTCTCCATCTCTTTCGTCACCGAAGGTAAACGATCTTGAATCTCGTTTTCCGTCGATTCTACACTCTTCGAAAGTTCTTCCGACGCGTCCAACGCTTTTGATTCATCCATCGTTTTCGTAATTTCCGAAAGAATCACCGATGTTTCCGGAGGAGACGTCGTACCGGAATCTAAATTTCTACTTTCATCCGGGGCAGCTTCAAGAGTTTCGTTGATTTTAGAAACCTCAGAATTTGAAATTTCTTCCAACGTATCTTGAATATCTGGAACATCGTCAACGTTCTCGTCAAGCTCTTTCGCGTTGAAATCTTGAACGTTTGTCCAACTCGTTCGACTCTCCAAAATCTCAAATATGTCTACGCTCTTCTCGGTATTTGATATTTCCGTGTTGTCTCGCTGTATCTCAACGTTAGAATTTTTCAAATTTTCCGAACTCGAAGAATCCGTTATTGAATTTTCCGAAGAAATTTTCGGTGCATCCGGAGACGTGGAATTATTGGAAATTTCTTTGATAATTTTCGAATTTACGAAAGATTCTGGAGCATCAAAATCCGTAGAAATATTTCCAAGCAAGGCTTCCGTTGGTGGTTCCAACGACGTGGAAGTTTTCAATATCTCCGTTGTTTCGAGGAGGCTCGAAGAATTATGGTGAAAAGGCGAAATAACCGGATTCACGTCGTACAAAGTGTCAACGTTATCCGAAATTTTAGGCTCATCCGAACCAGTCCCTGGATTCGGTGAAGCCTGCAAATTAGTAGTCACAGCCATCGTATTCTTCGAACCGTCTGAACTTTCGTTGAGATTCGGATCTTTGGACACGCTCGGTGTTTCGTAATCGCGTATCTCTTCGTTCGCAATTTCATTGGTTTCCAAAGTTCCAAAATTATCACAAATTCCGTCCAATTTTGAGGATGAAGGCACTCGATTGGTTTTCAGTTCTGTGGCTGGAATCATTTTTTCCGTCGTCACTAGACTCTTGCGTCGTTTCAATCTCGTTGGTGGAACGACTACCGATGATTCACTAGTTTCAGGAGTTTCGGTACTCGTTAAAAAGCGTTCCCTCTTCAATTTTTCTCGTAACTTCAATTCTTTTCTACCTTCCGACTTGATGTGAGCAAATTTGCCAGTATCGCCGGGCAAATCTTTGGCGCTTGTAAGCGGCGGTGAGAGTTTATTCGTTCGAGCGTTCGTGAAATTCGATCTCTTTATTTTTATTCTAGAAGAGACCTTCGACGGAGGAGGAGTAGAAGAATTCTCTTCGATATTGCTGGATGCTAACGTTATTTTGGCTGTTGAATTCTGAGGAGAAGCTACATCGTTCGAAGTCGTCGCGGAATCGGAAACTTTTGAATCGAGGCTCGCGGCTGCAACGACGACGTTAATCCGACTGTTGGAAGTTTCGTCGAGTTTCTTCAATCTTGGATCCTTCAATACTCCCGGAGCATTGGTTGTTTCTGTCGACGACCGAACGAGCGACGGCTCTTCCTCTTTTTTTCGTGTCAACGGTGGTATGTTCAATAGATTTTGCGTCAACGAGCTTGGATTTTCGATCAGAAGACGAATTTCTTCCTTCTGTTTGAGCTGACGTTGTCGAGCGCGTTCTTTATAAGTTTTAATGTCGAGTTTCTTAGAATTTGTTTTAAAGGCGGAATCATCACTGGGAGCGGCGATCGATTGTATCGAGACAGGAGGTGTCGTCACAGTCGTAAGGTTCGTCGCGCTCGTAGAAACGTTGGATTCGTCGGAAACGTTAGAAATTTCTGACGCAACGGGTAAAATATTTTTCACCAGGTTTTCTCTAGTTTCGTTAAACGACGTAACCTGTGTTGTTACAGCCTGATTCTTAGCTGTTTCTTCGCAACTGACATTCGTGTCAGCTGTCATAACCAGCTTTTTAGCTATTTCAACAGGCATTTGTTTCAATTGAGCTTTCGTTTTTGTTTGATGGAGAGGGATTATTTGACCGGTGGTAGAAGGCGCAACGGAGATCGAAGGCACGGAAGATGAGGAGGTCGTTGAGGCGGGTCGTGAGTCGTCGACGGGTTTGACGCTCGTAACACTCTTTGTGGCAGAAGTATTTTCATTCGGTTGAACAATCTCCGGATCGGGCTCTTCTTTCACGACAACTTCTTTCTTTATTTCATCTTCGTTGAGTAAACGTTCAGGAGAATGTTGCTGCTGCTCCTGCTGCTGCTGCTGCTGCTGCTGCTGCTGCTGATGATGATGACGATGATGATGACGATGACGACGACGACGACGACGACCATGGGAACTCGTTGACATATGCTCCTCCTCGCCGCCCGAATCTTCGCTTTCGCTGCTGCTTCCCTTCGAATCTTGATCGCTACGCCGAGACTTGCGCTGTTTTTTACTACGTTTACGATCCCGTTTCTTTCGCTCCCGCGTTTTGCCTTTTTTCTCTCTTCTACGACGATGATGACTGCTTTTTTTCGGTTTCGTTCTATGCCGTTTACGTACTTTTTCTCGTTCACGCTTTTTACGCTCGATCTCAGCGGTAACCTCGTCTCTTATCTCCTCGTTGAAGGTCTTTTGTTTAGCTATTTTTTCACGTTCCTTGATTACTTTGAGTAATTTAGTGACCGATGGTGGAGCCTCGTCGTCTTCGGCGTCACTCGTGTTGCTCGATGTACTCGTAGACGAGCTCGTCGTGCTCGACGATTCGTCGCCGCTATGATTAAACTCGAGCGTATAATTCATCGCTTCATTGATACTACGAACTCTCGACAGATCGTTGCTTTCGCTCCAATTTTCGTCGCACTCAAGATTTCCGCTCAAACACTCCCCCAAGCGTGCCTTTAAACTTCCAAGATCGTTTATATCGAACGCGTTGTAATCCGGTTTCGAACCGGAGGACGGACTGCGCTGAAATCTTTTTTCTCTCAGAGCTTCCATCGCCCGATATTCACGCTGATAAGTAGAATAAGAAGGTTCGCTGTATTTAGCTTCCCATTCTTCCTTCGTTAAATTACGAAAAGCTACGGGTTCCTCGTGATGAATCTGTCGACACCATTTCTCGTTGTTCGATGCTGCTTTTTTCCCCGAGGATGATGATCGACCTCGCGACAGTTGCAAACAATCAGCGCTGGTACGTAAATTTCCTGAATTCCAACCACGCTCGTCGTCGTCGTCGTCGTCGTCGTCGTCGTCGTTCACGTTGTTGTCGTTAGCCTCATGGATCTCCTCGATCCCCTCTTCCGTGGATTTCGCAGCTTCGGCTACTTTTTTTGACGCTAACTTGGCTCTGGCTATACCGGCGGAAAATATTTCGTCGAGTTCAACCGCCGCTCTCTCGACTCGGTCAACAACGCTCGGATCGACGCAACTGATCGTTGGAACAATTTTTTTTTCCGGATTCAAAGCTTCCTCCTCGTTCTTCTTGGCTGTTCTAACGATCGGCAAATCGTGTGATTTTTTCTTTGCCCGTGCTATACCGGCTGAGAATATATCATCGAGATCCGCCATATTCAACGAGCTTGAATTATTCTCGATCGACGTCTGCCCATTGTTTATCGTCGTACTTTGTTCCTTCTTCTCGACGGTTACACGCGCTGCACGGCGACGTTTCGATCTCGGACCAACCACCGCCCGAGTAACCAATTTTTCTACCCGACTATTCGTCGCCGGTTTCGGTAATACGCTGACAATAGTTTTTTCACTCGTTGATACAACCTTGTCCTTGTTCAACGTTCCCGCTGCTATCGTCGTTGTCGCGGTCGTAGCTGATGCAGTCTCTTCCAAGGCGATCACGTGCTTTTCCTTGCTCGCTTTTTTCTCACGATGATCCTGCTCGTGAGCCACATCGTTCTTGGTGGTTTTCGTACTCGTCGTCGTCGTCGTCGTCGTCGTCTCTCGGGAGCCCAATCGCTGCTTACGAGATTCCGAGTTGGGCGAGGATTCCGGGGCTGGCGAGGAAACATCACCGATCGTTTTCTCGAACACGCTGTTGTGAGGTGATTCGAATTCCGACATTGTATCGAGATGCAAAACTTGGCTCAAATGATGAATAAATTGTGTCGGTAAGTTACAAACGTCAACGGTTGCGCTAGGATCTAGCATGGCGCTCAATTGATCCATAAATTCTTCCCGATTGTAGCATCTCTCGTCGGCATCCTTCATTCTCTCTTCCTCGTTGTTTCTCATCTCGAGGGACAACGATGAACGACGCTCTTTCACCAGATGTTTCATCGCGATGTCGAATTTTCGCAAACTCGCGTTATTCAACATGTTGCCAATGTCGTTTTTACTCATTTTCAAAAATCTACCGATAACCCGACTCTTCCACGATGATTCCGGAGTCTGTGGATCGTTGCTCGAGCTTCTGACAGGTGTTTCTTTCAACGATCGTTTCAACGTCTCGCTCTTATTAGCTCGGTTGTTCCTCGAAGTGTCCTCGTCCCGTTTGTTAATTTTTGCCTGTATACCGGATTTCGGTGGTGTTAACGAGCGTGATTCAGTCTCTTCCAAGCTCGTTTTGGTTCGCGGCGAATAGCTCGGAGAATCGATCTTACCGTTCTTCTTCGTTGATACAGCTTGCTCGTCGTGTTTTTTATTTCGTTCCTCCATCCGTCCGTTCGTCGACCTCGATTTTTCCTTCGACGTCACCGTTACCAAGGAAGTCGGGTTAGCTTTATTTTTACGATTTTCCCCTATTTCGGTAACGACACTTTTCGTAACCGCCGAAACAAAAGAAGCCAAAGATGGGGGTCCCTCGTCCGGTTGATTCTGCTGATGCCATTCGTCGTGTTGTTTATTGATGATTTTAGATTTCGTGTTCAAATTGAAAACGACCTTTGGCCTCAATTGTTCTTCCGTCAGACCCGAGCTTTCCCCGGTTTTATCATTCTGACTAAGATTCTCCTGATATTCCTCCGGCATTGGCGCAGGCCCGTAAGAGATGCCGGTTGTATTATCGTTTTCGATTTTTTTCATCACGGATTCTTTGTTCGTCGTTGGATGATCAGTGCGAACGGTTTGGACCGGTGGAACCGGTACCGGCGGAACCGGTACCGGCAAAACCGGTGGAACCGGCGGCAGTTCTATGGGCGGAAGATCCGGAAAGGTTGGCATATGAAAGAAATCGCATTCGTCGGAAATATCGGCGTCGAGAACATCGTTCGAGGGTGACTCGAGGCTATCGTCGTTCATGTTCATCAGCTGCTTCGCAAATTCCATCGCTTCTTGCATATCCTCGAGTTCGGCTTCCATATTTATAGTAGCTTTAGCGGGTGGTGGCGGAGGCGGTGGTAATCCTACGGGTAAAGGTGGCTGGATCATTAGCTCGTTGGGCAAAACGATCGGTGGTGGATTGGGCAGTGGTAAAATCGGTGCGAACGGATCGGACATACAAATCGATGAAATATTAGTCGCGGGTTCGATCGAGGTCGTCATGATGGGTGTGGTGGCCGTCAGCGGGAGCGGAGGCGGTATCTGCAGCGCTGGTGGAACTCCGACGGGAACAGCGTAATTTATCGTTGGCACGCTCGGTACTAAATTCGTCATGGTGCACGGGGGATAACCGGATGTCATTGTGTAATCTTGGTTCATCGGTATCGAGGATGATATTAAAACGGAACGTTCGCGGGATGATAAACGCGGATCGAAAGCCGGTGGCAGTACGGACTCTATCGGATCTTCCCTGACTTCCGTTATATTGGCTGTTTGTGTTCGTTCTTTTCGATTGAATTTCGTCGAAACCGACGGAATTTCTTCCTTCGAACGTTTTCCGGAGCTCGAACTCGCGTAACTCGGGTTTTCAAATCTACTCGAAACTGAGGATTGATCGTGTTGCGATTGATGATGAGCGACGGTCGGCGATGCTTCATCTCCTGCCGACGACGACGACGGGGACTGCTCGTTCGAATTTCTTAGCGTCGTTTCCAACGTGGATTTACGATTTCTCGACGACGAATTATCGTGACCCGATCTCACGAGTTTCCTTCTCTCCTGGCTCTTCCTATCTGCTTCCTCCAATTTTTTTCTCTCGCTTTTGCTGTTGCTCGATTTTTCATGTCCGCGTTCTGCCCTATCGCTCCGCTTATTATCTCGGACCTCGGCACATTTTTCTTTTACTTTCTCACGAATTCGCGAATCTGTATTTTTATCAATATTCGTTTTAATCTCTGGGCTATTTCGGTAAGCTCTGCTCGAGCTCGAGTATTCGATACTCGCTGATATTTTGTAAGCGTTTCTATCAATCATCTTCTTCTTATCCGCTGCTAATTTTTCTTTAGCTTCTCTTTCTCTTTGACTTTGTTCCACCGTTTCGTCGCTGCTCGTTATCTCCTTCGTTTCAACGTTATCGCTTTTCATCGTGCTCGTATTGACCTCCTCCTCCTCCGTTATTTTATTTGTTACAACGCTATCACAAGAATCGTTATTATCATTTTGCTCGGATCTTCTCGTATCCACCGCTGACTCGTTAACGACTTTTTCCTTACCTCCAGTCGATTCTACATGAGATTCATACGTTTCTTCATTATTTTTTTCCGAGTCATCCGACGATACGAGCTTTTCGCTTTCGATCGTCATTTCTTCGGCAATTTCTAATGTTTTTTCATCCGTTGTAGTTTTTTCGGATTCTACTTCGTCGTGTATTTCCAGCGAAATATTCGTCTCGTCCCTTGTTTCTTTTATCGAATCACTCGTATTTGTTTTCTCGTCCGAAATTGCTTCGACCACCTCGACGATTTTCTCCATTTTACTCTCATCGTCGATATTTTCCTCTGTGCTAGTTTTTGATGTCGTTTCACCAATCTCGACCGAGGATTCCGTGCTAATTTTCGAATTTTCACATTTTTCTATATCATCATCGTCGATCTGCTCGGTTTCGACAACTGTAGATAATACGATATCTTCCACCACGTTATTCTCATCAACAATTTCTGTTTCCGTTCTCGTCTCTTGATGAATCGAAACGTCCTCGATCGTCGCCTCTTCCATTTGAAGATTTTTATCATGTAAATGCTCATGATAATGCTCATCAAATATTTTTGTTTCCTCTTCAGTTTGCGAGCTCGGTGTCTCGCCGACTATGTTTTCATCGTCCAACTGAACATTTTGAGTATCGTCGTTGACAAAAGTTTGCTGATTATCTTGGGCAGAATCTTCCGTGACTTGCTCATCGCATTCCGGCGCGTTCTCGTTTTCTTTCGGTATCGTCTCGTCGCCACATTTCGAATCATCTCGTTCCGCGGTCAAAGGAATATCGTCGTGAAGAATTTTCGACGTATCGTCGACAAAAGGTTGGATCGTTGATTCAAAAGTGTCGTCAAATACTCCGGTATCGTCGTTCGTTTCTACCAATTGGTTTGTATCCTCCGGGTCGTCTTCGGGCCATAGATCAATGTCGATGGTAGCTTCGGGAACTCGCTCGACAGGATTGTGCTCGAGTATCTCAACTTCGGACTCGTCGACATTGGGATCCGCGTCGTTGCTAGATTTCGTACCTCTCGACGTATGATCGTGATCGACTCTTCCAATGTCCCGCAAATCGTTCAGCGTCAGATTCAATTCGGGTGGATCGTGCTTCAATTCGGGTATACCACGATTGGCCATTCGAGGTTCGTGATCCGTATCTTGCTGGCTGGAAAATCCGAACGTATCGATGTCATCGTCCATGTACCAAGTTTCCGAAGTCGAATTTCCCTTCTTGTTAGTGGACAACGTACGTTTTAACTTGTCAGCGGCTTCGGTTATCTTTTGCAAGCGTTCCTCCTCGGATCCAGGATGAACGATTTGTTTCTGAGGCTTGGGAGCTGTCGCGGCAGGTTTCTTCGACGGTGGAGCTTTCGGGGAAAAATTGGAAGGTTTCGAGGTGTTTTGAGACTCAGGCTCGACGTTAGAAGGATAATCGACGATAGAGGGTGGCAAATAATTCTGTCCGATAGGAGGTTGAAATCCGTACGGGGGGCGATGGAAGGACGGCATCGGTGGTCCGTTGAAGCGCGTTGGACAACCACCGCCCCAAGGTCGAAAACCTCTCGGCGGCGGAGGTCCGACTCCTCGAGGTGACCAATTATTCCCAGGATTATTGCCCGACCAATTGTTTCGAGGATTATTGTCCGGCCAATTATTTCCTGTATTATTATCCATCCAAGTGTTTCCCATATTATTTTTCGACCAATTGTTTCCCATGTTATTCTCCGACCAATTGTTCCCCATGTTATTGTCCGACCAATTGTTTCCCGACCAATTATTACTAGGTATTGGAGACCAGCCGTTGTCAGGTATTTGGGACTGACGCATAGGCGGGCCTCGTGGCAGATTGAAGCTCTGTCGATTCTGTCCGCCGATTCCATCCCCCCGAAATTTCCCAACTCCGCCCTGAATATTCCCTCCGTCCGATGGCGCATTAGATCTCGAGCCACCGCCGCGAAATCCGGCTCTACCGCCGCTTGGACCTTGCGATCTCGCATTTCCTCCTCGAGAATCATGGTGCTCCGTTCCCTGCCGACGATGTCCTCTCGATGCGAAGCCTCTGCCTCTGAAACCACCACCTCCGCTCATCGCACTTGATTCTCAATTTCTCGCATCGATCTATTCAGTAATAAATCCACTTCCACGAGCCTTCTTCTTGATTTTTTCACCCCCGCACCAACGAATATTGTCTCCTCTATCACATTTTCTCACTCTCATTTCAGAAATCTCATTGTTTCGTTTTATCAGCCTGTTCCGTGTTCGTCCAGCTGAGCTATTGACACGAAAAAAAATTTGTTAGACCGATTCCGCACGATAGAACTGTTAAGAATCTATGACGCTCGATTGCATTTTCGTCAAGGAGCCTCTGGCTTGATAAAAAATTGTAAAAGGTTCGGCCAAGACTTATGCAAATTAGATATGAATTTTCTTCAGCGCTACGCATAGATTCGGGTTGAAAATTTTTTTGCCACAAGTTTTTATCGATTTTCTATATCATTGAGACAATTTTTCATCTTATTTTTTTATTCTTCAATATTTCTATCCATAATGGAAAAAGTACTCCATGATAGTCGAGTTATCAAATTTTGAATGGCAATATTCTGCAAATAGGTATTCGAGAAACAACATTTTTAAATCGGTAATGCGAAAGACATAAAACCAAAGGCAAAGGTTAAATCCTTTGGGCAAAGTTGAAAAAAAACTTTGCAAAATCTACAAAGATCCAAAGATTTTGCCACAAGTCGGGATTACTCATAAATTCATCCAACTGTTTTTCAGATTCGAAACTCGCAGAAAAAGTGAATAACATCGAAGTAACATATTTTTTACAATATGTATAAAATGGATTAAAAAAATGGAGTAATTAATGAATTTTGTGCATTTTTTGCAATGATTTTTTTTCAATGATTGTAAAAAAGTGCCTTTTTCATGAACGATCGCGAATTAACGTTTGTTCTTGATACTGTTGTGTGTGAAACTGATAGGGAAACCTTAAAAAAAATGCAGCACTTGTGTATAGGAAATAACTCACGTAGAGGTAAATAACACAAAACGCGCGATCGTAAAAACGACGAAAAACAAAACACCAGCAAGCAGCACAATTCACTTTATCCGGGAATAAACGACGGAAAGCGAAAAAAAAATTATAACGCGATTCCCGCGTTGCGATGATGATTGAACGAACAGTTGAAGATTTAATAAAGAAAAAAGAAACGATTAACACAAACCAACAAAAAAGCACTCTAGTGACAGGAGTTTACGTTTGCGAATGTACAACGTACATTCTTAGATTGACCTTCGTAGAAAAAAGGCAAAAAATTCCACTCCCGATTGTCTAATTCGCGTGAATTATTGCTCACAAATAGAACAAATAATAAATATTTTTGCATTATTAGCGATTTATTCAAACGCTTTTTTTAACAGCTTTTACTGCTTAATATGCAGTGAGAAAAACTAACCTCCAATATGATAATTCACACTATGCAACCCTTCGTCCCGAGTGATTGTTTCACGACCCTTTTCTCAATTTCCTTGACGATATTATCGCCTCGTTGCTATTCGTGTAAACAAATTTGTTATATATGAATACGTAAACGTTATCTACGGCGCACAATTTTCGACACACTTGTATATATTGTAATGCACGATTGCAACTGGATTAAGAATGATGCTTCGTTTTTTATCAATGATCTACTGTTGTTTTTGTTGAATCCCTTCTATTTTTTTTAGTTACTTATAGATATTTTATTTATGAAACGATTATTGCATGATGTGTATTGCATATGACATACATGGAGAACTCTTCTCCCGTGAAAACAGCAGCGAATCATGATTATTATCATTATTGTTGCTTCTCTCTACTTTATTCTTATTCATTCTTTTTTATTATTGTTATGATTATTATTCGAAATATTCGATTGATCGAATCGAACATTTTTAAACGGTGTCAACTTCAGGTATCCGCGCAATCACGCTTTACGCACGCACACCCGGCATCGCGCTGCTCGTCTGCTTTTCTCAAAACTCTCCTCTCCTCCTTACAGAGGTGTTTTTTGGTTAAGTCGGTCAGGGTTATATATTAGTTGTTTTAACATTTTAATTGCCATCGCTCTCAAATTGCGATAAGTATGGATTCAATTGCTCCGGGAAACTTGTCAGAAGTCGAAAGGGATGAACTCATGCAACAAGTTAGGCAAGAAGTAGCCCTTGCCTCTGCACAAGAATTACTCACGGTAGTGCCATTGCATAATTTATAGATGTTTCTTTTTTTTCTCATTTTTTCCGTATCATGAATCAACGTCATTGTGGTTGTTCAAAATTTACAGAAATTGACGGAAAAGTGTTTCAAAAAGTGCATTACAAAACCTGGTACTTCCTTGGACAGTTCCGAACAGGTACACAATTTTCAACTATATAAAACATAACCTACCAAATATCCGTAGCCCCATGGATTTCATCATTTATATGTATACTCATTTTTCTCGCGGTCGAATGTACGTATTTACATGCATACTTTTGTTAATGTTGCAGAAATGTGTCGCTATGTGTATGGATCGATACATAGACGCCTTTAATGTTGTATCAAAAACCTACAGCGAAAGATTACAAAGGGAACGAAATCGATTGTAAATAGATCAAATCTGTTGAAAAAATAAACTACTTTTTTTTTTGTTGTAAACAACTTGTTGTCACTAACCTTTTGTGTACTTTGAAGAATCACAGCATCGGATACCCAAGAATTTCATTGGATATCTATCGGTTGAATAATAAATATAATCGGAAGTATATATAAAAAGTAAAACTTGAAAATTCACATGACGAATCTTGAATTGTCTTGATTGTGAATCTTGAATCATTGAAAAAAAAATGCAATCGACTTTCTATTTTAAAATAGCAACGAATGAGCTACCACGGATTATTTTTCCAAAGCCAGAAACAAAAATTTTGAAATGCAACTCGACTCATTCTTTTTGAGATTATTCCAATTGTCCGCACTCAATCTCGATATTGAGCTAAATCATTGTAGAAAGAATTAAAGAGAATAAATGGAGGAATATTACGAGATAAAATCAGTATTAAACCGAATAAAGAAATTAATTGTGCCCTGTACGCAGTGCACAATTCATTTGGGAAGCTCGCACAAATTGCATAATTTCTCAATTTAATTCTACGCATTTTTTTTTCTCCTATTCCCCAAGGAATAGTTTTCATTCGAATGTTCTCTCTGTATGGAATATTAATAGAAAAAACATTGAGGGAAAAGACTGGCCCATGGATAAATAGAGGAAATAACAATTAAACAAAAGCTAGCGTTCCTCTAAGAGAAAAATGACAATAATTATGCATTTGATCCAAGACTTACATACTGGAAAGTACAATAATCATATTTTGTATTCGTTTAGTTATTTCGTTTTCTCGATTTACACGATAATACAATGTAGGAACAGCAACGTCGAAGCACCGCGCGCAATAGGATTTTTGAACACGGTGCTCGTCCAAAATCGGTACAATTTCCGTTTTTTTTTAGTCTGCCCCGCATGGACGTGGATAGATTTTTATAATTGTTATTCGTACCGGTAATAATAAGTAATAATTGCGATAAATTTTTGTGCTGTATTTGCAACTATTCGCGCTGTGTACTCTCTATTTTCACCTGACGTTTTTATCTTTTATAGAATTAAACTCCTCATCGACGTTTATCCATTACATTGTTAAACACGTAACCGTGCAAAACGGCTTCAAATTATCGTTCGTACAATCATAGATACGATCTAAAGAAATATATCGTTGCAATAGGATTCGTCGATCGATGAATAAACAGTAAAAGTAAAATAAATTAATAGCGACAATAATTATGAAGAAAAAACAATAAAACCGTTATTAAAAGTTCCTGAAAATCATTTTTATTTTCAAACCAAGTCGTACAGAAGGAAAATCATAATAAAAAAAGAAGAAAAAAAAAAAAAATTAAAATAGAAAATAGAGAAAATGAATAAAACGTACTTGAAGGAGAAAACTTGACAGATTAAATAGTAAACAATCTTTACAGAATCGATAACATCGAGATTAGTCTCCCTCGAAGCATAACAAAGTATCATAATTAAAATTTTCACCACACCTTTCCCAAATTTTTCGCGAAGGATTTTTACGCGAGAGTAAATAAAATGGACAATCTCAAACCGCGTGCTCGCCACCTTCGTCTTCGACTCTGATGACAATTTCTCTCGTGGTTTGTAATTGTAGTCGACTTTCCCTCCCTAGTGGCGTACTATTTCAACTCCGGATTATTAACATAAGATTAACATTTTTGTATAAAAATTCATCGCGACGCGTACCGTTTGCCGAAATAAAATACTCCGAAATAATAACTTTCATATTTTGCAATGAAATTTCGATTTGAAATACTTTGTTAAGCCTCTTACCGCCGCATATCTTACTTTTTTACTGTATTATATACATCGTTACAATTGTGTCGCAAAAAAAAAAAATTAAAATAAATGATAAATAATGAAAACAGCGATGTTTTATGAAAACCCACAATTCCACAGTTATTTATTTGCATTGTTCTCTTTTGTTTACTATAATTAAATTTTTAAGTTGTTTTCATACACGCTAAAAGGCACGATATAGCTACCAATCTTTCAACGTGGTTACAAAGTGATTATCTGTATTTCTCTATTGACAGTACACGCACTGCGGATAGTTTCGTTAATACTTGATCGCGTATTGTTGTTGATTTTTTCTTCATATTTTCTTCGCTTTCACTCCTTTTTCAATCTATCCTCGAGCGTTTTACAAAATAACGATGTTACAACGATTGAAGTGCAAAAAGCAATTAGCAAGGTAATGAAACGGTTTTGCGAGTCCCTTGTTATAGTGGGGAAAATGCTAATATAACAAATAAGTAAACATTAATTTGATAAGGAAGACGAGTCTTGCACTGGATTAAACTTTGCATTATTAGAATTCGAAAAAAAAAAACAAAACAAAAACTTATCTGTCATATTTCAAATTTCCATTTCCCGAAATAATTTCAATTTTTCAAAATATATTTCGTCTGCAGGTTCTTAAAAGGCCAGAAAATTTAACGAATTTGCGTATAATATAATTTTCCCCCAAAGTATTGACCAATCACGAGACAGAAGAACGAGAATTTTGGTGCAAGCCAATGATTCAAACTTGAAAATTGTGATCCAGGGACCGTCACGAGATATTCTTCACACGTGGTTTTTCTTCTCCAGTGTTTTTTTTCATCGTTTGGTATCCTTTTTTTTCTTACGAACTACGGTGAAAAATACTAGTATTGTACAGCGTTTTGCTATAGCTAGCCAATTAAAAAATATCTTAAGCATGGAATGTACGTATGTTTCCTACTCTCTACGAAATGTGGGAATGTTTTAATGCAGTACTGGATTTGATTAATTCGATCATAAAAATGTCCTGTACGGATAATAGAATGTAACCACGCTGATTGGCCAGGAACACACCTGTTTTGTTTGTTTTTTTCCTACTCGCGTTTTGTTATTTTTAAATTTTTTTTTTTTTTTTTTTTTTTTTTTTTTGCATTTTGTATCGTTCGCTCGACAACACACCATCGAGTTAGTCTCGAGCTCGTTATACACGGCGAGCTTGAGGGTCGGTACCTTACAAAGGACTTGTCGCTCATTACAAACAAAGTTACGATACTGTAAATCAACTTTATAATTTATAATATTGATAATCCCAACGTTTTTCCCAGACTCTCAACAGTAATCCAACTGTTTTTCGTTTTTTGTTAAACATTCGTTTGTATAGGTCACGCTATTACTACACAATTTTTTACAAAAGGATTTTGATTTGTCGTGCATCACAATTGATCCACTTATTCGGTTGTACTTGAAATTTATTGCAATTTTATACGGGGGTGTACTGTACCGTTTTGAGTTTCTTTCTCTCTCTCTCTCCCTCTTTCACGCTCCTTTTCTAAATATTTCACCGACGCTGTTTATTTTTTAAAATATTTCATATTTTACTGGATTGCCCAAAAAATCACGTCATATTCTAAGTGGTTTTTGTTCGCTTGTTTCTTCTTTCTTCAGTTCATAAACACCTTGCGATACACACATCGGTATCCAAGAAAATATATATGAGCACCTAATTTTTATTACTTTTTTTTTTCTTCTTTATTTTGCGTGTGTGTGTATGTCAGTGTATGTGTGTGTATGTGTGTTTTTTTCACTCGGATAACTTTAACGTTCATAAATAATTTTCGCCTTTTCAAACATGTAGCACCATTTATAGTCGAGAAAATAATTTGCATGGATTTTTTCAGGCAATCCACTGTATAAGACGGATGATTTACAGGTATCTTTTTGAGGAATACCATTCGAGTTAACTTTAGTTGAATGAGGTAATGCACAAGGTTCAGTCGCAATATTATGTGCACGGTGTGTACGTGTATGAATGAATGTTCGTGTATATGTAAAATAATATTTTCTCTTCCTTTTCTTTAGTTTTGTTTTGTTTTGTTTTTTCTCATGTGTTTCCTATCGAGGCAAACGAAAGAAATGAAATAAGAAAATTAGGGCATTTCTGTGATGAATGCGTAACGCGAACGTTCTTTCCGACCTAAACCTTGTTGGCTTCTTCTTGTCCATTTTTTTTTTCACCCCTATTGATTATAAATACGAGTAGTAATACTAAGCGCATTCACCGCAGAATAACGCAGGAGGAAAATTGTCCAAAAATGCAGCAAACAAGAAATTATACATGTTGAAAAGACACTATTTTTGTCCCGTCGGAACAAGGAAATTTCTCGGTCATTTTTCATTTATCATTAACCGAGTCATTGAATTTGTCAAACGATTCCGAAAAATGAGAGAGTTTTACAGACGACATTCAACATCTCATATGTTAGAAAGTGTAGAAAAATATTTTGCTCAGTGTCGTTTTTTTTTTTGTTTTTTTTCTTTCCCCCAATGAATATTTACAAAGTTGATCGCAGCACGAACCAAAACGGAGAAAAAAAAAAAGTACAATGCGGTGGACCGTTTTTCCTTCTACGCTCAGTTGCAGCGCATATCTTAAAAATATTGAGCCCCAAATCTGGCAGTGTACAATGTGTCTCGTGGACATTTAGACTGCTAAATTTGTTTTCTTTTTCTTCTGTTTATTCTTCAATCAGCAGCATATGCGTTGAAGACGTTGATGTCTTAATAGGATATCGCTTACCAGAATTAGGATTGTAATTCAATTTTTCCGCTCACTAAGCTTAGTACCTTAGCCCTAGGTTATTTTTCGTTTTCATTCGTTTGTTTTTTTATCGTGAATAAAAATTAGACGACGTCATTACAGTCTACGGTAATACCCTTTGCAAAATTCGATATACCGTTATCCCCGCTGGTATCTTCGAGCTGCAATAAAATAATTTAATTTTTATCATTCTCCATGTCATTTTACTTTTTCTTTACAGCCTCAAACGCCACAACGAATTTCATTAAATTATGCAACTTCGTTGCAATTGTAACTTGCAACTGTAATTGACGAATGGAATAGAGAAATTTGAGGGGCAAAAAATTCTGTGTCACGCCAAGCCTCTCTTATACCATGTACATGAACTATTGCAGTCTATCGTTCAAGTATTGGTAATAATAAATATTTGAAAATAAACTTACGCAAGAAGCGTTGCTGAAAACTTCTTCGATTTCGTCTATTTCCTCGCTCAATTCATCTCCTCTCGCGCTATGGCTCATTTCCTGCTGTTTCATCTTTTTCGTTAACATCGTGGTACTTCGATCCGGTGATTCAACATCAGACTCTTTTACCGGACTTTGCTCGTTGGCGCTACCCGAAGCCGACGAGACAAAATCTTCCTCGTAATTGTCACCAGCATCGCCGCCGCCTCCTATTATTTTTCAATTTAGTTACATTGAAATTGTCTGAATATTTGACAATTCGGAATGTTTCATTTTTTTTTCTTATGCCTATATCTCGAAGATTCGACTCACCTAAACCAATATCCATGAGTTCTTTCAAGTCGTTAATATTAGTTTTTTTACCATTCAATGGAGGCAAATCACGAAAAATGGAATTACTCTTTGGCGCGAGGGGTGGCAATTCACCTAAAAGAGTATCGCTCTTATGTACGTCGCCAACCTTTTGTCTCTTACCATCGACTATTATTTCCTCGAAAAAAACAGTCTTTTCGAAATTGTTTTCCACATCGATGATTTTCATGTTTTGAGCGTTATTCGTAATTCGTAGATCCGTACTTCTTTGCTTCGTATCGAATTCTTCATTTTGATTGATCTCCTTGTCGCAATCTATGCTCTCGTCGAACTTTATCAGTTGTTCACTCTTGTTTATCATATTTGTATCTTTGTCTACTTTGGTCTCTTGCTTTCGGCTGTTGTTCGTCGTGATATTTTGATTATTCGGACTGACGGATAATTTTTTCGATAGTAGTACATTGTTATTGGCTGTCCCGTCGCACGATTCCGAGTCTTGATCCTCCTCGAAACTCTCATTGTTAATCCTGAGCGTTGATTTTTTGAGCGATTCGCTGCTCGACGTCTCTACTACCGTATCGTTCACCGATTTTTTTTTATCCGTTATCGTCACGTTTATCGGTAAATCGGGACTAGCGACCGAGATGCTCTCGGCCTTATCGGACGAATCGTTGTCGTTTGAGTATGAAGTTGATTCCTTGGTATGTACGACTTTTGGTACCGATATTTCAAATGTTGCGTTAGAAAAATTTGTCGACGTTTCGTTCGTTTTGTTTAGTCTGGAGTCACCGAAGCTGCTCTGAAAATACGAAAACAATACTTTTTTTAAATGTTCTAAATTTTAAATAAAACTTCAAGCCCGTTTATCGGTCGCTCGCGTTATGTGCGAGGCTTCAGCCCAGTCGAAGAATAAAAAAAATTATGCTGACATTTTTATAATCACGACTTTGTTCTGTTATATTGTTTTGTTGCATTTCAATTAATTTATAATTTTTAATCTTGGTAAGAAAATCCCAAAAACCACTTTTATCACATATTTGCACGAAAAAAAGTACTTTTCACAATAATAAGATGAGAAAAATATATTTCAAAAATCCTGGAAAGCCAATAGTAAACATTTTTCTCTCCTCGTGCCCAAGTATCGCGGTTTTGACAGGTCAGGAGCGTTTGAAAAATTGAATGAATGAAAAAATCATACGGATAATTTTTGTTAATACTTTTAGGGTATTGTTGAAGGCACCGTTGATGCTGCTTTTGAGAATTTCTCCGAGCAACGGCTCGTTGGTACTGATACCTAATTTCTCAGACAATTTGTTTCTCCCCGGATAATTGTACTCCTTTCCAAAATAAGTTTCAGAATCATACACAGATATGGTATAATCGAGTCCAAAGTATTCCAGAAACTCTCTAACTAAGGAAAATAATAATTTTCCATCCTCATTCCCCAGGTACTGTTTCACCGTTTCGTTCAGTAGAGGCTCTGGGTTCTAGAAAATGAAAAAACATTGGCATTTTTGATGGTTCGTTTTCTCTGTTTTATTTCAAAGCTTAAGTACAAAATTTACACTAAAAATGCTGTTAAATTAAAAATCATTTCATTAATTTTCATCTACTTCAGCCAATCTTGTACTAAAACTTACCGCAACAGTCTCCTGTTCCTCAAGTGCCAGAAAAACACTTGCTCTCAGCTCAGCCTGTGTGCAGAAATGAAAAGAATTTTGGAAAATATACCAACAAGGAAATGAAATTTCTAAAAACGACGAAAAAATAGAGAGAATGTGTTTTCATTCGACCAAAATATGCAACGATTATTCGCATAACCTGCAAACATTGGCATGTGTTTTCTTTTAACTCGGGGGAGAAAAAACTAACGTATATATCATCATACCCGTAGTTTGGCGAGAACGCCATTATTCTCGAGTGTTTGCACCACGAGGTCCCGTAACTCGGTGTCCTCCTCCATTGATATGTTTCCGTCGATCATCGTAACAAACAAAAAGATTTTTTTTTTTCACCCCCCTACGAACGATCTCAAATGATGTAAATATTTACGCTTCCCATTGCGTGCTTTCTTTTATCGCAAACAGTACCGGGGTCCATTGGTCTTTTACTTTTGCGATATTATTATCCCCCTCGCGTTAAGATCTAGGAACTTTTCACTTCAACGGCGCAATAATAAAACATTTTTTTTACGTTCCATTTCACACGTTCCTCTGTTTTAAAGACCCCGTCTCGCCGCCGCGGCGGTCCCATCCTATCTCGCATTTCTCGTTCCGCTGTGTCGTAATCATATACTACCTTTTTTTTTATACATATTACCTGTAGATTTTTTTTCACAGTTTAATTTTTATTTTCAAACGGCTTTTGCGTCAATTTTTTTTCTTTCGAATATTTCTTTTATAATTCTAGTTTAGTCGTTGCGTTCGTTGTAGATTACAAAAAATTTCATACCCGCAAAATTGTGTTCTCTTGACACCAAAATATTCGTTAAAAATATGCATATTATTGATTTCGTACATTCGAGCTTTTCCTGAATAATACAATAGACTACGTAGATTTTTTTCAATAAAATTTTTTATTTATTTCAAAGCATCGTCGAATTCAAAATTGGCATAGCACCAAAATTCGTTGGCCAAATTATTTTTATGATGTGGCACAAAGGTACATTTTTTTGCGCCCAATAGTCTTTCAACCAGATCTGCCATGACTGCACCTTAAAAATTCACACGAACGAGTAAACGTTGAATGACAAAATTATTCGATTTAATTTACATGTGAAATTGAAAATCTAAAACCTTTTTACCTGTCGATATGATGTATTTATTTTTTGCCAAGAATTTAACGGTCACCGATGTTTTGGTCAAACACTCCTCAGAAAGAAACGGTGGATCGGCAATTACAAGGTCAAAATCGCCGGACATGTCACGAGGTATAAGAAGAGGTGATTTGTAATCATAGAAAACGTAGTCTTTTCCGAAAGCCGAAAATCGCTGATCATACTCAAAAAGGGTCACTATATTTGATCATTTAAAATAATTTAAATTGATAAAGATAATTGACTATTGATACTTATAACTGATAGTATTTGGTGATGCGAATTCCAAATATTACAGTGATATTAATATTTACCGGTCCTATCGACAGCTTCTTTTTTCATACTCTTGTACAAAGTTGGACAAGAAATCAGAGCAATTTTCCCATCGGAAGGTGTCGATTCGATTGCACCTTTTGTGAACGTTTCAACGGTTTGTTCGTCATACCAAAATTGGCTCAATTGCTAAAAGAAAAATTGAATTCTTTAACAACGGTTATTATTATAAGACTAAAAGAATTCAAATTGCAAAATATATCGATTAATCATGGTTGCCAACTGACCCAATTTTCCTCGAACGTGACGTCCGCCGATTTTCCCGGTTCGATCAATATTTCGTTTAGCTCATTCTCACGCTCTTCGCGTTCTTTGTAAAATTCGTTTAGAGCAGCCAGAGTCGTTTGGCTCAATTGAGGCTCGTCGTCGTCGCTTTCCGTCATTTTTTAACAATAAACAATATTCCTAATGTAATTTTTTGCACAGTATTGCCGCCGTGACAGCCTCTAAGAGCACGCGTCGTAGGCGACCGACCCGCCGCGTGGAGGGTGAATCAATGAACACTTCACGATGGACATGAAGAGACGCTTGGCGAGAAAAACACAAGAGAAAGCTATGTCAGAATAAAAATCCAATGCTCGTCAAGCAAATAAATGTTTAATATCAATTCTTCACTTTTGAACATCGGTGTAATAAATAATCAATTGTAAATCTGCTGTAAAATATTATTTTCCAAGAATCCTGAAAATAAAGACAATACTGAAATTTCCCGCCAAAAGTTGGCAGCACTGTTTCCAGCCGCGTCTCTCCCCGCGACAACAATAGATGGTAACTTCACTTTTTTTAAATTCGAGGTACAGCGTGAACTTAGGCTAGGAGCTTCTTTTACCAATCGCAAGAATGGCGGACGCGTGAGTAAAATCTGTTGATTAAAAGAAATCCTCAAATATCTCAATAATCCGTTAATAATATTAAAAACAAAGGTTGTTGGGTGATTATTGCGAGTACGGCGAAAAATTTGATGGATATAGTTTTATCGACTAAACGCTAACAATTGCTCATTAAGTGTCATCGGCCTTCGGCTGCCTGTGGTTCCTCACAATAAGCGCGCAACGTGTCTTTGATCATTTTTATTCAACATCATTGCATCGCAATTCGATCACGGACTTGAAAAAACACATTTTTTTCCAACATTAATACATGCTTGTCGTTTGACCAATTTTCACAAAGTTCAATAGTCATAACCTCTAAATCAGGAGTGGATCCCAGCCCTTATGTGACAACAATAATATTGGCTTATCAAGCTTTCAGCCTAATTTATTTATTGACTTTACACAGGAAAAAAAAGGAAGCTGTGCCTCCCAAGAAATTGCCAGCAGTACCTGAATCTGTACTGAAAAGGAGGAAGCGACGTGACACCGCCAAAGCTGCCAGAGTGCAAGTTTCCATCAAGGTAAAGAAGATTTTTTTCATTAAATAGAAAAGACCTTTTTGCTCCAAGTTTTGTATAAATTTCAGTTTGCTCCAACTCAAAAGTTCACTATTAATCCTACTATTGTGTTTGAATACTCCTGTATTTATTGTTGTTATCAATATTTTCATATATTCCAAAAGAACTTTTGCAAAAGTCTTGTAAAATATCTCAAGCTTCAAACTACCTGAATTCTTTTAAAATTCTAATATTCATAAATAAGTTCAGATTCACTTTGGTATGCAGATAAACATATTACAAAAACTTTGTACAATTTCAGCAACGAGTCGCTCATTACAAGAAGAGGAAAGAAATCTTCAAGCGTGCGGAACAGTATGTCAAGGAGTACAGAACAAAAGAACGTGACGAAATAAGATTGAAGAGACAAGCCAAGAACCGTGGTAACTACTACATTCCGGGTGAAGCTCGTCTTGCTTTCGTCATTCGTATTCGTGGGTGAGTTCGTGATCTAACTAGTGAATGAACAAAAAAAGAAATAAACAAAATAATTGTTGGTATAATAACTATATGACAATTTCAGTGTGAATCAAATAGCCCCGAAGCCGCGCAAAGTCCTCCAATTGTTCAGACTTAAGCAGATCAACAATGGTGTCTTTGTCAAGTTGAACAAGGCGACGATTAACATGCTTCGTATCGTCGAGCCTTACATCACTTGGGGATATCCCAACCTCAAGTCGATTCGCGAATTGATCTACAAACGTGGATTCGCCAAAATCGATCGTCAACGTATACCCATCACGAGCAATACGATCGTTGAGCGGAAACTTGGTTAGTTTAAGACGCATCACAATTATACCTGGTTTTATTATTTTTTACAACTACAATAATTTACAATCATTTTTCTTAATAATAATGATTGTTGAATGACGACAAGTCCATGGGAGTCGATATATTAGATACCTAAGCTTCTCTCTTCCATCTTGTCGTAAAGGAAATCTAATCGGTCGTGTAAATTCGTTTACAGACATTCTAAGCTAATATTCGATCGATTAGTACAAACTCTGATAGAAAAGTTGAGAAATTTCTTTCCATATTCAATGTTATTAGAAGCTCAACAGCGATCTTATTTTTTTTCTATCAGGTCGTTCCGGAATCATCTGTACGGAAGATTTGATACACGAGCTTTTCACCGTTGGACCCAAGTTCAAGTACGCCAGCAACTTCTTGTGGCCGTTCAAGGTAAACCATTTTTCAGTTCGAACTAAAGTTATCGACCGTAATGAAAATATTGACATAGGCATGGTGATAGAAACTTAACAGCGGTCTATTGCCTCCTACTATGTCAAAGAGTAATACAAACTTTACGATCGCCGGACGATTTTGTTATTCGTGCGGCTCGGAAAAAAGCTTAAACATTACAACATTTTTTCATATGTCGTTATTTCAAACGGTATAACAAACTTTTTTACTTATATTTACTATTCCATTTGTACAGCTCAACACTCCGAACGGTGGATGGCGCAAGAAGACCAATCACTACGTCGAAGGTGGTGACTTCGGTAATCGTGAAGACAAAATCAATGAGCTTCTCAGGCGAATGGTTTAGATTTATACGAACTTGAAAAATAAACAAAAATAACGTACGTTCGAACTACTTTGTCGATTTTTTTATTCTAGGATAAGGATGAGCCAATTTTTTCTTCTCAAAAATATTTCTATCAATTATACAAAGATACTTTTTTTTGCATATTAACAACAATCCTTTCCCGTAACGTATTTGAATTGACTGAGATATTTGTCCATGTATAACTGGATTATGTACTTTGTCATTTCTTGCTCACCGACTCTGTTGACAATTTTGCAAGAAATTATCGTAAATTCTTTTTACGGTTTTATCCAAACAACGGCGACTACTTTTTCACAAATCGTTACTATACAAACAAAAAAAAAAGAAGGAAAGAGGAAATTCCAAAAATGGTTTAATTTTTTTGCAATAAAATGACGTCACATTTTTTTCGAACAAAATCATTTACAGTTAATGTTTTTTTTAAGCTATCTAGTTTTTAGTTTCTACAGTTTCATTATGATTAAAAACTATTCTGAAAAAGTGTTCGGAGGACCTGGAGTGATGTTTTTTGTAAGTATTTAGACTCAATACCAACACGTCTTATGCGTGTGTGTGTACGAAAAAATGGCCGTATGCACATACGACATGCAGTGAAGTTCGTGAGTGGAGAGTTCTGGTGGTTCATCGGTTCGAGACACTCTTGTAACGAATTATTTTTTCATCGAACAAAATGAGTTTTTTTTGCATCGGGATTTTTCAAAATAAGTTTGCGGTTCAACAACGATACCGAAATGCATAAAATAATAAATGAATCGTGCCGAATCCACATGATGTAGTGACATAACCTAAAACATTACAAATTACGCAGGTAAGAAAAAGTATTCCTCTCGAAATGATACACGACAAGAGATTTGCAGTTATATTTTTTGTTTTATTGTTGCATACTTATTTAATCACTCGTTGCATTATGCCAGTGTTGATGCGTTTCGAAGTGTTCTAATTCTTATGTTCCTTTTGGCGTTATGGTTTCGTGTCCGACTTGTCGTTGTGAGAACCTGGATCGAATCCCATTACTATAAAATTTATTTTATTACGTTATTCGTGTTAATTTATCAAATTTTTTATGTGGAATATTTACATCGAATTTTTTAAACTCAACCCTACAATTAGTACATATCTCGATGAAATAGAGACAGCAAATTTATGAATTTAATATGTCTCTGACCTTTTACTTCATTGCATCATGTTTCAAATGTAGTGTTAGCATTTTATAGAAGTCAAGGATGCAAAATTCTGTTTTAACTAGCAAACACATTCATAGTTGTAAATAATATTTGAATTTATTTAAATTCGTATTACAAAAAATAATCAATACTTGAGAAAACAAAAAAAACAGCTACAAACATTATTATAAATGCATATATTATTGTTTAGATAAAAAAAATTTGTTACAATGTCTGAAAATGATGCGAACCAAGGAAAATCCAATGGCAAACTATCGGCGCTGTCTCCGCTGTTATCTAAAGTATCTAAGGGTGCTTCCAAAATCTTTATCCTCACTCCTGAAATCTTGCAATCCCTCGGCATTACGAGCCATGCGGGAATCAAACGGACCGCTTCTGAATCTACGACGAAAGAAGATGTCCCTCATTCAGCAGCCATCAAATCGCCGGAAGTCAGAGCTGGAGGATCGAAAGATAAAACGGAACGCATAAAGAAAGAAACAAATGCGAAGAGTAGTAATAACAAAGAAGAATCGATCTCGAGTACCCCGAAAATAAAGAAAGCGAGGAGAAAAAGTACCGCTGAAACTCTTCGAGAACAGGAGACGGATGGAAGAAGCGATAATAAGAAGAAGGAAGAAACAAAAGAGAAATCTGGAAATGCTGCCGGTGGCTCAAGAACTTCCAGACGAGTAGTTAAACCGAAGAAATTTGATGACTACGTCGTGACGGATGATTACATCGCTACAACTTTACCCAGGGATGACTTTGTCTTTACGCCACCGGCTGCTAAACGAGACTCTCGTAAATCCCTGCCCAATTTAAAGAAAGTCGAGGCTGCTGCTCAAATGTCTAATAGTATAAATGAAATGAAAGAAAAAGAAACTATGAGCAAAAAAAATTCTGTGAACCAAAATGAAAAAGTGGTTAAATCGAACAAAAAAGTTGAAATGGTTAAGGAGCGACGAGGAAGCCTCGACAGATCCAAAAGTCAATTCGCTGGTAAGAGTAAGCCTGCGCTATCCGAAACTTCGAGTTCAATGAAAACTAAAATCATCAGGACGTATGAGAGACGGAATTCGCAAGAGCAGAGAAAAAATAATGAAGGAAAGGTAGAATCCGAATCTTCGAAATGTACGAAAGCACAAGAAAGTGCAGCAAAGTTGATTCGTAAAATTCACACGTATGCCAGTCCCAAAATGAAGAAACAAATTGAACAAGATAATGAAAAGAGTAACTCAAAAATGAAGAGAACGGATGAATCAGTGATTCTGAATGAAACAGCAGATCCAGAATCGTGTCAAGATCGAACTGTCTTCGATGAAAGTAAAGAGCAATATCCGAGCCAAGAGTTAGAGGAAATAAAAACTTTAGAAAAAAGTATTCCGGTAAAAAATAATCAAGCATCTTTGGACACGGTCGGATCCTCCGAAGGGAAACAATCAGAAACGGGGAACACGGTGTCAGAAGGGAAAACGAACCTTGACGAAGTCTGCTCATCGGAAAGTTCAGTCGTTCCTCTGTTCGGGTCAAATGATTCGCCCCCACCCGCGATCAAAGCGAATGAATCAAACGAGCTTGCTATTTCAAAATCAAATCATTCGGAAATCCCTAGCGAAACAAAAAACGAACCGACGAAGCCGCTGTGCCCTGAATCTCGGAATAACGATGAATCATGCATCCCGAAGAATCACTTTCCAAAATTACCTGAGAATAACAAAGTCTGTCAGAGTCAGAGAGAAAATATGTCAATAGATATTTGTGAAAAATCGGAACAGACACAGATCAGCAAAGATGAAATTATAGCCGTGGAGCCTAAGGAGAAAGAATCTATTTCAGACCTCTCCGAAGCTCGAGGCAATAAAGAAGAGACGAAGAAGCCGCATAAAATAAAGTGTTCAACTCCGTTAAAATTGAAATCTCCAAAAAGATTAAAACCTCCGCCAAAGAGTAAGGAAATCGCTTCAAAACCTAATATTGGACAATGCGTAAATAAGCATGGAGCTAGTGACGCTAAAATGAACGAATTAGAATCAGGTTCTAAAGGTAAAACAAAAAATACAAAGCATCATTTATCAAAATTGCAAACTCAGGATAAGATTATGATTTCAGAGCCTAAAACGGAAGTACTGACAGATCAAAATGAAGTTATAGATTCAAATCTTGTTGCGGAAACCTCAGATGTATCCAATAATACGGAAGTTATGTTCGAGGCTCAGAAATGCGCGGAAACTGTTCCAAATAAAGATATCATCTTGGAACCGAATGTACCAAAATTCTCGAATGAAAATGAAGTTCTGGATCAGGACAAAAAAATTGCTTCGAAACGGACTTATAAAAAAAGAAAAAACAATTCGAAGAATCATGAGTCCCGTGAGAATGAAAAAGAAGATATTCAAAAACTGGATTCCACGTCCAGATCCGTTAAAGAAAATGAAGAAATCAGTCTGGAAAAAAAATCCATTGAAACATCTTCTGATCAGATAACGATTCAGCCAAAGCTGGACACGCCAATTGTCTTGAACGAAAACGAGGTGGTAGCTTCGAAATCTGATTTGCCCTCTTCTCACGAGAAAACAATAATTCTACCAAATTCTGATAAATCGGAATCCCCCCCGGATGTAGAAAACGAACAAAGTTTGTTCGAACGTTCGACAGATACAACAAAAAGCTCCATACCTCTTACCGAAATCACTTCCGGCGTCGAAAATCCATCGACGAATATCTCAGGCTGTAACACCGAAGAAATCAGTTCTACTATTCCTTCGGTATCCAAAGTTATCGAATTAGTGAATGAAAGTTCTCGTACCGACTTGAATCCTGAGAGTAATAAATCCCCGGAAGTACCGAAAGTTCCACGAAAAAGAGGAAGACCAAGAAAATCAGAAATCCCAAAACAAGTTCCGGTGGAAGCAAGCATTCAAGTCGAAAAGGTCCCGGACGACAAGGAAATACCCGGAGCTGCTGAGGAAAACATCGGTCGCGTTAAAAAACCTGTACAACGAGACGCGAACGAAATCGATGGAAAAGGTTTAAGCGATGGGAGCGATGACGAGTCCACGATGGAGGAAACTGTTATAAGACGCCGTCGAGGACGACCTCCTGGTTCAATACCGCATAATAACAAAATCAGAGGACGTGGAAGAGGTCGTGGACGTGGTCGAGGTCGTGGTCGAGGTCGAGGTCGAGGACGCATAGATTCTGAATACCTTCCCAGAGAACGATCGTCTCGGGATCAAAAAATAGCTAAAGAAAATAGCGACGAATCGCCAAAATCTCAAGTAGGTGAATTCATCATCGTGAAAATTGTCATCGATGCAAATAATATATGGAAATAAAAACTTGAATGAAATTTTTATTCCAGATTCCTCCACCCGTAGAAGTCGAATGTGGCAAGTGTAAGGAAAAAATGGCAAAGAAATCGTGGCCTCTGCACAACTTGATGACTCACAACGATATGGGTTGGCTGAGCAGTGAACCAGAACCGGTAAATCTCACGTTGAAAAGAATTTCATGAAAATATTCAAAACTTATGAATTATTTTTAGCGTTAATTTGCGTCATTTTTTTTTTTTTAATTTTATTCTTTCTCGATCGAAGGACTTCACGGATGACAAATTCTTCCGCTCCCTCTTGGCGGGAGTGGTGCGGAAGAAGAAAGGCAAAGGGGTTTTCACGTGCGAGTTGTGCGGCGATACCAAGCGTAGTCCCATTGGTTTTATTTCGCATTTACAGTTTTGCGGAAAAACGGAAGATGTGCGTCATTGCAAATTACAGTATTTTTTTTTTTTTTTCCTATATTTTTTACCATATTAAGATGCTTTTACTATGTAATAATAATAATTGAAAGAAAAAAATGAAAATCTTCAGGAAAAAACAGCACTTATGGTGAAATGTCCAATTTGTGGAAACGTAATGATGTCATCCTCGTGGCCGATGCACGAAAGATATCACCGGCAACTGGCGAAAGCCAAAGAAGAGTTGAAAGTAGAAGCGAAAGAGAATTTTGGGTCTCACAAAGAAAAGCGCAAAGCAGCTGAAAAGTAATGTATTTCGGACAGTTCGAATTAAATGCGACATCATCTCGCATAAAAAAAATACTTGGAACTAATAATTTTTGGCATTTGTTTGCAGAGCAGCGACCAAGATCACCGAATTCACGGATCTCATCAAAGAAGACGAACCCCCGGCTAAAAAGAAGAAACTGAACAACGATCAGATTGTTCGTAAAACGAAAATTTCACCTAATTTCATCTACAAGAGGGTTTTAAGTCGAATTCAATGCAAAAAAAATTCATCAATTTACAGAGCAACTTTATATGCAAACCGCCAGATACGAGGAATGCTCCGAATCGATGGAGAGGCTTATGGAAATCAGATTTGAGTACGAAAGGGAAAACAAATTGTCGACAACCCGGCTGCAATTTTATTACCGATACGCTCGAGTCTATGTTCGAGCATAATTCTAATTGTCCTTGTATCCCACGAGTGGTTCGTACGGATGCCATATCTTTCGTGTTTGAATATTTTCAAAAACCATTTTATAATTTTATTCAAATTTTTGTGTTTTTATCTTGGAAAAAAACAAAAATATTTCTTCATTCGCTTCGTTGTGATAATTTTACAGAATTACTCGTGCAAAATTTGCAAATATTTCCACGAGAATGAGAAGGAAGTAATAAAACACGTAAGATCAAATCACGCGGAGGGTAAAACTATTCAGGGTGATTCCGATTTCGAGCACAACGATACTTCCAGTTCCAGTGATGATGAATCTGATCCGGCGGACGATAAGCCACCAAAATCCAGTTCTACCCAACATCGAAGTGGATCCAACAGACATCGTTAGTTCATACTTTTATCCTTAACTTATAAAATATACGAGGAGCCGGCTTTTGAACTACAAAATTTTTTACATACAAATGCAGGAACGTTGGAAACTTATATTCTGTTTTTTTTTTCTTCGACAGAGCGTCCACTTACGCATATCAAGTTTCTAGATAAGGAGGTATCTGTGGATCAGAAACGATACTTCACACCGGCCATTCGTTGGACGATGGAATTGTTAGTACTTGTATGATTTTCGACGACAACAAAAACAATACTCAAGAGCTTGGAAAAGAAGCATAATTGATCTTGTTTGTTTCAGTGAATGTAAAAACTACCGTTTAAGGTTGTTTGAAAATTTAATGCCCAATCCAATGAAGCGCTTGAAGGACAAAGATGCCCAAGAATATTTGCCGAAACTCGAAACTTCGATGCGAGTTAGGGAAACGACGAAACGAGGAAACGAAAAATCGGCGGAGTGGACAACTTTTCAACGATTTCAAGGCAAAATGAACGATGGTAATGAGCTAATTGCTGAGATTATTTTTTTTTTTTTCTACGAAAATTGATTATTCGTGAAGTAGCCACAAAAATAAAAATTTAAATTTTAAAACATGTTGCAGATATTCTCACGCTTTTCACCGGTGGTCCTGTTTGGGCGATCGCTTGGTTGACGATTCCAGCACCGATGTACGATCAAGAAGTTGATCAATATGTTGCTGTCAGCACACATCCGACTATGGAGAGTGCTTATACCGTGGGTAAATCCTATGCTGAGAAAAATCTTATACAAATCTGGTCCGTTGGCCAATTGGATCACCGGTAAATAATTCATTCCATGCCGAATTGTTCTTCTTCATAATTTCTTTTGTTTTTATTATAATAAATAAATATTTAAATGTCAGAAAAGGTATCGATCGTTCGGATCCGCATTTCGCCTACGGGGTAGCGCACGATAAAGGAACGATTTGGTGCCTCGAATGGTGTCCTTCCGGTTGCTACGACCACCCGAGCTTTCTCAACGAAAAAGATAATCAGCAAAGCAAAGGTCCAAAAAGGATGGGCCTGTTGGCTGCTGCATGCTCAGATGGTTGCGTCCACGTATTTTCTCTCCCGTTTCCAAGTTGCCTTCGTTCTGACAATGGTGAAGAAATTCAGGAAGCTTCACCCATATACGAAACAAAACCCGTCTTGACCCTGTTAACGAGTACCTCGATGTACGAAAAGGGCGAACAAACGTGGCAGTGCACGAAACTCAATTGGGGCAAAGAGCTCGGGCATGAGTACGTATCCTCTAATTTAATTGAGAATATTTATTGTTTTTCTATTTTTTATATTTTACCTTTTTTTTTTTTTAGTACCATCATCGCTGGTTACTCGAACGGTTATATCGCCTTGTGGAATCTCAATGCCGAGTCTCCACTCTTCGTCACGAAACGTGACGAAACAACGCTCATCGATGCCTATCATCATTTTTTTGCTCACGGTCATGCAATTAGTTGTTAGTAAAATTTTCAATTATTTAGTCTATGCATGGGAAAAGTTGCACTTGAAAAAAATGCTACTCGTTGGAAGATAAAATTTTCAGAAATATTGAAAAATAGATGAACGACAAGTTTCTCGATCTTGAAAAGTATTACTCGAAATTTCTATTTCGACCGAAAATCAACGATATTTTATGTTACCCATTTTTATTCATTTCTTCAGTTGTACATCTCATTCCTTATGGCGATAAGAGATTCTTTGTTTCCTCGAGCTACGACCGGTTCACCAAAGTTTGGGACCTTGAAGATACCTCTTATCCCCTGAGCACCATCAAAAGAGGAATCGCCATGGATGGTGCTTGGCTGACTCATTGGCCCGGTTATCTCACGGCCTACGATGACGTGTACGAAAAATCACTAATCATTCTATATACATTTTTTTAAAAATGTTCATCCTTGTTAATCGAACCACTTGTTTGTATAGGATTGTTCATGGGCACACATATTACGTCTTATTGAGGCAATCAGCAGTCAGGATTTTTCCTCTCCTGCCTAGCAACTCGGCGACTTTCGTAAGATTTAAATGTCTTGATTATCTATTATTTTTCGTTTAAAAAAATCCGTACAACTCCCGATCGAATGATCAATATTATAACTCAACATTTATCATGGTTCAGGCTACGAATAATCTTTTTTTTTTTTTTTCATCCAGAGCGTTGATGCATCGGATTATGGGAACAGTGTAGGCCATGGGACGATGGGTGGTGAAGTTTTAGTAATGTTTCCTCATCATTTGTGGCATCTTCGCGACATGGAGAGAGATCTACCGAAAAAACGATGGGTAAACCAAATTTTGTTGAAATTGAAAAAAATCATTGGATTCTTATATCGTGCATTGCACGATTTTTATTTACTTCGTATTGTACAATTTTAAGTTGGCATCGAGCACCGAAGTCGTAGATTTTGAATCAACGAAAGTCGAAAAAGCAGTCAATTCCAAATCGAAACAAAAGGACACCGAATATGTTTACATGCCTGAAACTTATGACAAATGCAAAGATCGCTTCGGGATTGCATTCCACAATAATTTACACGTGAGTAACAATTTGTTAAATGATAATCCCTGATACGCAAATTCTTCAACTTTTTTTTATCGTAATTTTTTTTTTTTTTACATCAGAAGCGCGAACGCGCTGGGCAAAGAACGAGACCGCCGTGCGCCGAAAGATTGGCATCGGTTAAGATCGAGCGATATCCTTTCACCTCGGTCAATCGGGTGGGTATTTTTTTTCCAAATTCGATCTATTTTTGCCTCCTTATAAATTAGACTAAAATACATTCGACAATTCAGGTCTCGTGGAATCCGAACGCTTGGAGTTATCTGTGGCTGTGCGTAGGTTATCAGAACGGTTTGGTGCGATTTTTGAATTTCAATTCGGTTGACATTGAAAGAGAATCCAGAAAGCTGTTGCCGACTCACGCGGAATCGATGCTCGATGAATCGCGAAGGAATCTCGAGTCTGCAAATGAAAATTCGTTGCGTTCTAACTCTAGTCATACCAGCGATAGTCAACGGGACAGTTGATCAAAGAATTATTAGGGGCGTTCAAATATTTATAATGTTAATTTTTTTTTTTTAAACAATCGCCTACAGAGACAAAATAATTGACACGTGTTCCTCCGCCTTGAAAATATTTACTTCATTCCATTCCTTCGATACTGAAAACTTTTTTTTATTTATCTCGTTTTATTTTTCATTCAAATTAATTCATTTTTAATTTACAATTAAAAAAGCGAAATAAGGAAATAGAGAAGACACAGCTCAGTTGTGATGTCATGTGACTGATGACTGCGATGTTTTCGAACTTTTGGATCCGGTTAATGTATCAACGTATTAAGTTTTACCCAGTGTTAAGAGTTAAGAGACTGTTACGAAGTGAGCTTTACCGGGGACACGTTCATCTTGAATTGTTCAAGCTATATTTAAATCCATGATCTGTTTGCTAACTATAATATAATGTACACATGATTGAAATGTATTTATGAATATATATAAGGTTTATTATATTTATTTTATACTGAAAATCATTGTTCGAATAAAAATATACGAAACATGCACGCTCGATTTTGTGAAAAGTATGACGAACTCCGAGCAGGCGAATTTGAGAGTCAGAACAGCTTTCGCTCGGATAAAACCATGAATAAAACAGGCCTTCAGAATTAGGAGGGAGGAATCTTCGAAGAATTTTTCTCGTCCTACGATCACGCACGAGCCGAGCACAAGCTTGTATACGTCGATGATTATCTCTGTATGTGTACTGTTGCTACAAACTAAACGGGGAGAGGAAGCGATTCGGAGCGACGACGGAAGTTACGAGATAATATAAACACTTGGAAACCGACGAAGCTGTGGGAACGAACGTTTTTTTTACTATTATACCATACTATAACGAAATTGAAAATTGATTATTATTTTCAATTACCAAACTATAAATAGGTAAGATATAATCAACGAAATAAATGGAAAATATTTTTCGTAACTGGAGTGTCGAACAGTTAAAAATTTCTTTTTTGTTTTTTTTTTACAGAAATGAGTGTCAATCCATTAACATGGAAATCCAGAAATTTTTTATACTTCGTTCTGGGCTTGATTCTATTTTATACTCTTGTTATTCACAAGAGAACACACAGTGCGAGCTTCGAAGCTACCATCAACAACTCCAAACCGTCCACTGTCTGGGAATTTGTTGCTGATTTTAGCAACATGAAAAAACTCAATCCAACTATGTACGAATGGAAAATTGATCGTTCAAATAACTTCTCTCCCATTGGTCATCCGATGTAGAAGCATGAAAAAAACTTATTCAACTAATGTATCAAACAAAACGTATGTACTAGTGGGACGTTTGTAATCCTTTTATTTTCATAAATCATATTTGTTTAGAGAGAACTTCAGTATCATCGCCGAAAGCGGAGACTTGGACCATTGGAAGTATTCGGTCAAGTATACGGAACATCTTAGCCATATACCATCTGTACGGAACACGGCTCATGGTCATTATTCTATAAAACCCGAGGGTGATGGTTTTTTGATCAGTTCGGAGCATCGAACATGTTTTTTCTCCACTTTTGGTTGTGGTAAATTAACTTTATTGTTGATCCACATAAAAGCGAAAAATTTTCAATGAAAATAATGAATGAATGTTTTGGCAGTGGACTCTGTTTCAGAGTTCAGGTTCAACGGTATTGGAAAAGACACAAAATGTCAAGAAATTGTCCAGTACGAATGTCCAGTTGTGTTCTCTATGCTTTGCCATAAAGAAGTCATGTTTCAGCGACGAGAAATCATGAAGAGACTGGAACAACATTTTACAATGAGGAACACTATTGAAAAGGATGATAAATAAAATTGAATGAATTTTCATATCCGTGTATGGCGTGTGCTGAAAAATGTATAATTTTTCTATGAAAAATATCTGAAATAAAATCTTGAAGCAAATACTTTTTTTTAACGCTCTTTTTCTTAATTAATTTTGATCCTGATTGGAATGGATTTGTGTGCAAATTTCAAAAGCCTGAATTGAATTGTTTTTCTTTAATCCATCGATTTGTTTGGTTAACTTCTAAATCTGCATCTCATAGCCCGTGAATATTTGATCTCTGCTTGAAGTTATTTCATTGTATTATTGCGCTCATCGGTTCAGTTTATCGTTGTGGAATGTTGCTGGACTGCCAGAATTTTTCGTTCTCTACGTTCTCTCCACGGTCGTCTCTCCAACCGGAAACAGCGGTATAAAAACGCGTACTTATATTTTTTTCAGTTATTCAAAAAGCACATGCGTCCTGTTTCAAAAGTTAGTAATATTGAACATGAAAGCCATAAGCAGAATGCGAAAGTCTCTAGCAGGTTAGCAGAAAACTAGTAAATTCTTCACGACGGAGGAGACAGAGCGCGCGATGGAAAAAAAGCATCGAAATGAAAATAAAAAATACACGGGGGACACGCGAAATACGACGGCGGCGTGTTCGTAGTAGGGGCAACATCGAGTCGAATTGTCGAATACAGCAGTACAGTTGTACAGTACAGTAGAGTAGAGAGGCGAAGAGACGAACAGAGAAGTCTTTCTTTCATATTATTATTTCGACTGAAAGCTATTATCACGATTTACAATATTTTATTAAAATTTCTTCAAATATATACTTATACATCAACTAATTGTTAAATTATGGCAGAGAAATTCGATACGTAAGTTTCATTGGAACACTGAACCGCCGGTAGTTTTATTAATAATTCAACGTGTCGAAAAATCTGTTCGTTCGAGCGTCAAGCCTAAAACCGTGAACCAACAAGACTATACCATCACATTATTGACATGTGTCAAATGTTTTCGTTCGATTTTGACTTTCTATTATTTTTTGATAAATTTGTTTTTCACTTCTATTATTAGTGTTGAAGTTTTTAAATCACAGGTATAACCCAAATAAATCGATCAAAATCGAACTCTTGTGATGATGTGACGCGTTAACAGAATTTTCAAAATTTCAACGTGGCTCGTGCACTATTTTTTTCATTTCAAGTTTTTGATTGGAAAAAATACTATTAAGTATGTTAATATTGGTTCATAATTTATAGGTTAAAAACAACAAATGAGGATGATAGCGAAGAAATAGATCTTTGTGATCCAACCGCCAAACTTAGACTCGTAAGTTAGTTCTCCAAAAATTGAGTTTGAAAATTTTTGCAACTTTTATTGAGTATTAAATGTTCATCATGCTTTCCGTAGCCACCAATTGAAATAGGCCCAAACGAACATCCCTTACAATTCGGTTACGCTCTATGGTACACAAGAAATCCAGTTGGCAAAATCACTGATTCGGGTTACGCTCAAAATCTCAGACTCGTAGGCAGATTTGCCAGTGTCGAACAATTTTGGGCGTTGTACAGTCATTTATTAAGGCCCTCGGAACTCATGTCAAATTCTGACTTTCATCTCTTCAAAAATGGTATCAAACCCATGTGGGAAGTAAGTACGCTATTTAAACAGGAACGACTGATTTTTTTGCTGATATTTTCAGCGTGACTAAACAAATCAATCAATCGAATTTCACCTCAATTTTTAGGATGTCAACAACCGTATGGGTGGAAGATTTCAGTTGAAGTTAAAAAAGGGTCTAGTTGATCGTTGCTGGGAGAATCTTTTATTGGCTTTGTTGGGAGAGCAATTTATGGTCGGAGAGGAAATCTGCGGCGTTGTTGTATCGGTCAAGTTTGGGGTATTTATTCGATTTTTTTTTTCCACAGTAATTTTCATATCGTAGATAGAATTCATCGTGTTTCTTTATCGCTGCTTTTTCCTAATTATTCGATATTTCTTATACAGGAAGACAAACTGTATGTATGGAATCGCAAATGTGAAGATGTGGCAACCAGAACGAGAATTAGAGATACGTTAAAGAGAGTGTTGAACATACCTGCGGATGCTCGAATGAAATACAAGACTCACAATGATGCTTTAAAACACATCGCGCCAAAGGGCCAAGATGAGTAAACGGGGGAGATCAGAGACGAAAATCGTCGAGCAAAAAACCTTTACCATTCGTAAAACGAGTCCAGGTACAACAATAAAATTCACAATTGACACAAAAGTTTTCTCAACAATTTTAAGCTCTAACGTCACGATATAATTCTTTATTTTAATGGAGCTCGTTTAATTTACAGACCTTACCCTTTTCCGATGTCTAAAGAAAAACCGGTGTGATTTTTCTTTTTTCTCCAAATGAAGAAAAGGGGCCAGATGCAGAAGAAAAAAAAGCTGTCCACGATAAAAATCTTTCGAGGATACAAATTACGACGAATGAAAAGTTTATGCAAAGTTTGACTGACATTCGAGCATTATGTCGTGATTATCGTCTTGTGAAGATCAACGAAATACAATAATACTCGATTTCGTCGCTATAAAAGAGTAATAAAGGCAAAGCTGGAAGTTTCATACGAGAAAAAAAAAACCGAAGATTATTAATGAAAAGAAATGTGTGAACTATTCGTTCTTTCGATGCACACCCCATCGTCCTTTTATGGTACAAATTTCGTTATACATTTGATTAAAAAAAAGAAGAAAACACAAAAATATATTCCACAGATATTCCCATTTTAAAAACATTCCCTGTTTTTATATACAAAAGTTCGCAGTACAATTTCTGATTCGGACATAAAAGCACGGTATTATCAATATAAAAACAAAAAAATACTGTATAATATTGATTTACATAAAAAGAAATGTTAATATAATGATGTATACATATATATAGATAGTTTTGAGTTCTGTAAAGATACAGAATTATGTGGTAGTAGTAAATCAGTGCTTCTTCCGCGCGTTATTGCACGAGCTTACGAATTTACGGACTAGCATCAGGTAGATATATATTCGATCGATCGGTGGAGTCGACACAAAACGAAAAGAATATCATAATTTGTCGAAAAAAAAAAGACTCTTACGTAAAATTGTGCGCGTGACCCGTATCTATAGAATATTAAATTAATCGTTCTATAGTATCAGAGATTGAAAGTTACAACCTCAGAACAATGATTGTAACCATACCTGCGAAAGATAAAAATTGACATTTATTTTCGGTTGGAAAATTTATCGATGCATTACAAGTTTAACCTATAGTTCAACTTGCCTAATACGAAGGAAAATATGAGCTTGAAGTTTATGGAAAGATGAAGGTAATCCGGTATCTTCGGACTCTGATCACCTTCGGTCGGTAATAGCAAACCAATTATACACACGATTCCAGCTATCAGTGCCACAAAATTCGTTCCTCCTGAAAAGAAGACAAATCTCTTAGTATTTTTTTGTTTTCATTTACAACACACGTAGAACAATTAAGAGATCCTACAATCGGACATAACAAAAAGTTTCACGTTCAAAGTTGCTCGCTACATTTATATTAAATGGGTTCTATAAATGAAAAGCTTTCTTTTTTCAAGTATTCAATCATGATATTATATTCGTTTGGAATTATGAAGAAGAATAAACAAACGGGCGGAGTGGAGAGATTGAAGAAAAAAAAAAATTATGCCCAAAATACTAACTTATTGACCTTTGTCCACGAGCACGTATTGGGAATCTCGGTAATGCCTCATTTTAAGCATACTTTTATCCAGCCTCTCTTCGCTCAATGATTTATTCAGATCGGCGGATTTATTTAATATCTCCGAGACCGTTTCTGCAAGCGCAAATGAGACAGAGAGAAAAAGTGGGGAAAGAGAGAAAGAAACGAGTATTTTCTCTATATCTACAGAGAGGGCAATTTTCAAAATTCAAATAGTTGAGAGAAATTGATGATTATAACAGTGAAAGCGTTTTTGCTGGCATTGATCCGAATAAAAGATACAAAGATTCCAACTTACTGTCTAGCGTTCGATTTTGTGTCAAAAGAGCGTACGATCGTTGCTGTCTACTTTCCTGGGCTGGGAGTTGTTGGAATTGATCCGGATCTGGAGTACCGCGTCCGGCGCTATCCCTTGTTCCATTCAATAGCCTCGCTTCCACGTCTCTTCTACCTATTGCCTTTGGAAAAAAAAATCTTCACACAAATTGCGACGTGTTTCCTTTTAATGACGAAAAAAAAAAAAATTAAAAAACATGTATTCTAAGATTGTTCAGGAAGTGTGGTTAACCTGCTTGGTCGGATGCTCCTGCATCTGTATCCTGAATTTGTCTGTAACGTTGCAATTGGCTATCATCAAGGCCGTGTGTCTAACCACTATGTCGACGCAGCAGCGTGATTTAATAGTGCCTTCCGGGTCTACCACTTTGTATTTGTTCGGAGCTGTGCATAGCACTAAAATAATAGCCATTTTTTTTAAACGTTTGAAGATTTTTTTGAAATTGGTATAGTGGCAGCAACATTTAGATAAAAAAAAGACACCTTTATTTGGTAAACTCAAGTCAGAATGAATAAAAATAAGCTCATATTTTCCACATAAATTTATTTGATAGACATTTGAATATCCAAGATTTTTAAGAGTTTGTTTATTATAAAATTGAATTATAAATGATCAGTCACATTTTTGATGCAATAAATATTATGAATAGATCACGAGTGTGATTTTTAGTATTCTGCAAAACTTACCCTTAAATTTAACTGGAAAGTCATAGGGATTGTAGAGCGTAAGAACTTGCTTGTGAGTCGACTGATCGTCGAGAAAAAATGTTATATTTTGTGGAAAGACGAAAACTGGCAATTTTCTTGGTGTCACAGGCCCCAATTGAGGTTGCATTTTTATAGCCTATTTGTTGCTTCCTTATTAAATACGTCGTATATTCCATGCACCTTAAACAAAAAAAAAAAATTATGTGATTAATATGCACAAGGATGTATTGAATTGGGAAAAAATTGATTGAATGATTTTATTTAATCACAAGCGTAGCTACGTATTACAAAGATAAGTATGGGTCGCCAAACAAATTTTTTTTTTTGTTCGATAAAACAAAACGTATAAAGATCGATCACCTGCACATCCGATATATGCACTCGTAATTCAATTTCAGCGAGACAACGCAACTTTTTTTTATTAAAACGTTTAATTTAAACTATCAATATGTGGTTCCGCATTAACTCTAAATTTATCGGATAAAAAATGTCCAAGTCAAAAACTCAAATATTTATTTTTTCATGTTATTCGTGCTGCTCCCTGTTCGCGAGTGTGATAATGAGAGAGGAAAACAGCTGGAGGAGGCTCTTTGCCAATTCTTTGTTGTGAATGACTTGTGTCGTGACCAGTTGTGACGCGCACTACTATGGGTAAAGGTCTTTTTATTGAAAATAGAGTTCAAGATAAATTCGTCAATAGAAATTGCCTTTAAGTCTTCGAAACATAACCTAAAAACGCTAAAAACTACTGAGAAAAGGGGAATGAGCAGAGCGCCACTTCCCTCCATAAAGTAACGTATATAGCTGAAGGAAGCAAGATTCGACAATAGTGTTCTGCGCTGCGTCGTTCAACTGTTGTCGTTCTGGTTGAATTATTTTCTGTATTTGAAGAAATTGACATACGGCTTTTGAACTATGACTGACACGAAAACCGATAAGACTAAAGTCGACTTGGGTCTCCTCGAAGAGGACGACGAGTTCGAGGAATTCCCCACCGAAGGTAAAACTGATAAATACTCTAAAAAAACTTTCACCCTTATAACCTCAAATTTGCTGCATCATTATCGTAGATTGGACCGCCAAGGACGAAGACAATGAGGATATTAGCGTGTGGGAAGACAACTGGGACGACGATGACGTCGAGGATGATTTCAATCAACAGCTCAGGTATGAATACCCTGTTAACACTGTTGCATATCAATTGAAATGAGTGAGAAAACTGTTCTTACATCTGTAGCGTTGCAAAGCATCAAGAAACTCGGCAGGTCATTTACATGTAGAACTTATATCCAAAAGTTAGACTTTTGGACAGATTTGTAAATATTGTGAAAAACTAACGTTTGAAAAAATTATTATTAAATTTAATTACGCAGTATTATTTAATATTGAAAATTTTGGTTTCAGGGCTCAATTGGAGAAGCAAAAAGCTCAAGGCGACACCGGTTCCAAGGAGAATCAATAGAATATGATTTAAATAAACAACTGTTTCAACTTCTACATTAAAAATGATTAATACATACTCATTAAGTCGAATGTTCATTATTATTCGTTACTATAGATATATATTTATATTAATTAACACTATATCTTTGGATTACAACAAAGCATTGGGCTATAGTTTATATCCTGGATGACCACGTAACAGAATTAAATTGATTTTTTGTACAAAACTTATGACCGATATAACGCAACCTCGCTGAACTCTTCATCGAAATGATCGTTTCAAGTTTTTTAAATACTTCCCAGAAATACGCTAACGAAATCTGTTCAGAAGATGGAGAAAAAAAATAATAATGGAGCCAATTTATTTTTATCCCAATGATGGAAATTTCTGCACCACAAAACAACATAACATTTCTAAGTCTGACAGGAATTATCTTGTCAAACTTTCTATACGCAATCGTTTGAACTAACGAAACGTTTACTCACGTAAGATGAGTACCAAGGTATTTTTTAACATCACAGTGACTGTACATTCAGGTACGCAGATATTTTCTTATTATGATCGAACCTCTTGGGAAAATATAATCTTCGCTACGACACAGCAATTTCCACCTAATAACCTTGTTTCTTACTTCTTTTTTTACATTTTTCCTTCTAACTCTTTAAATCTGACTCATTCGTGCCTGATGAATCTCTCACGTTCGTCCGTTATAAATATTTGTTATAAAAAAATATTCAAACAAATAATTTGTTGTGTCAGTTTAGTAGAAAGTATTGAGGTGGGATTCTCTTCTCCGCTTCTCATAACTGGTCGGACACTTGAAAAAAATATCGTGATCTCAAAAGACTCAGGTTTGCACTTCGAAGGTGCTGAAAAAAAGCTTTTTCATGGTAAAGTTCAATACCAAGGAAATGTTGGCCGCACAATTCATACTATCGATAAATATAATGAGGAATACGAATGTAGACGAGGTGAATGATGCACGATATGCATGGTAATAATCTCTATGAACTTTTGATATATGTAATGATGTTAAAGTTTGCATCATTAAAATATGTATGGAGAATCATTTCATTTTCAATAATCCACGAGGAAAAAAACTGGAAAACCATGTGATATTAAAAAATGAAATTTTTCAAATGATTTTCGTTGTATCCCAATAATGCAAACTTCATCGTTTGATATATCGTTTCGAGTCGACTCGACGATTATGATATTACTTGATCGCTTGGTTAATTATGGCGTTGGATTAACATGGCTCTGTCTGCACGAAGCTAAAATTTCCGAAGCAATAACATCGATTATTTGAAGAATCAAATCGATGTTAATTTTTTTAAACTCTAATGAACCCAGCAGAAATTTTATGATATTTCGTGTGTCCTCCTCGCCAAAGACTCGCTTCACGTTGGCTGCTGTTTTTTTTTCAAGAAGAACCGATAATCTCTCTTGAATTTTGCTGATCGGTTCGTCCGAATTATCGACTTGCAGACTCGAGGATAAAGTACAATTGCTGAGATGTTGCGACACCCGTGATATAAGGTTCTAAGCAGAAAAAAAAAAAAAAACGAATGATCAACGAACTAAAAGAGTGCGCGATTGCCTCATTATAACAATGGTTATAACATTTTTTAATATTCACCTGAATCAAAGGTTCCGTGACGCTGCCGAAAAAAAGTTTGCACCATCTTACTACAGCTTCTTGCTGCATCGTGTTATTACTACGAATGCCCGCGAGTATTTCACAGAGAAGATCAATCGTTGCGCAAGTCATATTTAAACGGCAGTCGAGCTCTTCCAGTTCTTCTAAAAAGCCAAAAAATAAAAGTAATGCGCTAATCAAATCTTTAAGAGAGACGTGTTTACCCTTTTTTATGATAGTTTTTTTATTATTGGATTATGATGAAAAAATAATAATTCGTGGAACAAACCGTCGTAAGGAGCATTCACGGTTTCCCACCACAGAGAAAGCATCTCCGAGTCGCCGCTTCCTTCAACAGAATCAACAGCTTCGTAGGCGGTATCAACGGAACAATAATCGATTCTCTCGGCCACCAATTGTTGTAGTTCATCCGCTAAGCTTATCTACACGGAAAATCGAAAAATCGTTATTCGGTTTTTAGAGGCTGTAAAAAATGCATGCTTCATTAAAATTGACAAATCGGTGATATTTTATGATTTACAGCTTTTGTATTTTCCACGAAACGCCAAGGAATGTCAGCCAGTGGCATCAAAGTAGGTAGAGGTTGAAGGTCCTCCTCTTGTTCCATCTCGAAACCAGGAACAACAGTTTTCAATGTATTGAAAACTCCGGTTACCGTTTTGGCGAGAAATCTGTCGAGACGAGGCGCTACGGCGTCGGCTTTTTTCCCAGCACCACTGCTGGGCCTCAAAAAGTGGCGCAGCTGTGGGGGCGATTCCGATGACAATCGTGTGCACACGGTTTTCAGATAATTCTCCATTTCTAATCTACCACCACCTTCTGGCAAACGGATTTCTGACATGATAGAAGTGAATGATGGTATCTGTAAGAATAAAAATTCGTGAAGAACAGTTACAATAAATAATATGAATATGAATGATTATATTGGAATTTGTACGTATCTTTAGCACTAAAGTGTTGTCAAAACTAATTATACCTCTTCGAGATTAGTGTGTAATTGGGCAAAATCGATATACTGTCTTCTGACGGTAGCCGTTGTGGTTTCAAAGGTATCAACACCGTGCTGCTCGACATCGTCGAACTGTATGCAATAAAGAAGCTGCTGCGAACCATCAGAAGCCGTATAAAATTCGGTTCTTGGAATAGCCAAATTCGTGAATTGATTGCCCTCGTAGACGACGTATGATTTCTCTTCTGCTTGTCTAAAAATGAATGCACATAATCGCGGAAGTTGAAAAAATAAACTGCACAAATTGTAGACTCGATTTAAAAGAGGACAAAGAATTTAACGAACGCGTACAACGGAGTCGTAGCGGTTGATTTTTGTTGAAGCAAATTTCTCAGTCTCGCGATCGTCGTTGCGAAATCCGTAGGCTCCTCGTAAACCGGTGATATTCTATCCTCGTCACCCTCCGAATCAACTTGTAAAACATTGACATCTGCCCAAAGACCTCTGTGTCCTATGGGTGTTAGGCCATCGAGGCAGAGAGAAGCTCTTCTCGAATTGGACGAACTTTCTTCATTATGCTCCTTGGTTGATTTCTTCTCAATCGGTGCTATCTCATCACGATCGGTTTTTGGTAATGGACGTGGTACTAACGCAGCGGTTGCTGAAGCCATACCATCCACCAGAGCTTTCGAGACGATACCCTGAAATGAAATAAAATTAACATTTCTTTTTTAGCAAATTTAATGTTTTAAATTTCGCGACCAATCACAAATATCGAGACTTACATTTTTTTCGAGACTAGTATTTTTAACGTTCTCCTCCCCTTTTTCAGTGGTGGATCTTAAAAGGGCGATCGCATTCTCGTAAATCCATCGAGGGCAGCTTATAGTTTGAACGCTAAGCAAAAGACGTTTAGCCAAAATGGAGAGAAGTAATTTACACGGTAATGAACTCATCAATTCCCATTGCAAAAATTCTCCAGCGAGAACAGTTACAAGACGATGAAGGATGTGTTCGATGGTAGCTGGGCTTCTAGAACCTGGATGAGTGCATCTGTAAGCTTCTTCAATATCCACCGCTTTTCCTTTCTCAACGCGACGCAGAGCGCGTCTGTATTCTTTAAGATGGAGCAAAAAAACGTCTGCTAATTTATGGGCAAGACGTAATTCGTCTATCGAACGAATATGAAACGTTACTTTGCTCAATACTTTTTCGAGCAAATCGTTCGCTCCTTCCTTAAACGTATTGTCGTCGCTCAATTCGTTGTACCAAATATCAACGAATTTGGTATCGATATCTCGTAAAATTTTCGATACATCCGCATTTTCCGAGGAGTTCCAAACGATTTCTTGAATTTTTTTTCTTCCTTCGGTATGTTCCGTGCCGCTCAACGAGCTCGGATTATCATTCGCTTCTTCTTTTTCTTTGGTCTCTCTTTGCACGATGCAACGATTTTCATCCGCCGGTATTTCTGGCAAAACTTGCTTATTTTTTTCATCATGCTTCACCTTCAATTTCAAATAATTCTCCAGCTTCCTCAGCATCCAGGGAGTTACAGGATTTATACTGAATGGAGCGCTTGCTTTCAGAGTTTTTTTCAGTGCTACAAAACTGAGCCAAGTCGATGTTACACTGACCAAGATTGCCCATAAAATGGATACGTAGATCGGCAGCGCGACAAAGCCTATCCATTGTTGTAATATCAAAGATAATGCAGCGCAGACCAAACTCATACATAGCAAAATTTTGTTCCATCGACTCATAGGTACTACCCGCTCCATTTTTTTTATGCCAATCTTTTGCTACTCGATTTCTACCAATAACAGCGCCAGTATTTTCCTGCCTACATCTGAAAGAAAATATGATAATGGTCAAGGATATATTGCAAGCGGACAATATTATTTTCATGGAATATAGACATAAATTATACAGAAAATCAGTAATCTTCGTTTTTGATTAGCAATAAAATTTGATCAATTTTTACTCGAGTGACTTCTAGAATGCCAAAAGAGAATTTTCCGAAAATTTTCAGAAATTTATTTGAGTTTTTGTGTTTATTACATTTTGTGATAAATAGTTGTTGATAAGTTTTGTATGTTTTTATGTCAGAAACGACTTCGTCGTTTTTCTAATTTTCTAATGTTTGAATGGAAATGAATTTATAGAACTAGTAAAAACAATAACGTAAACAAGGTTAAAAAGTATACGAACCTTCGAATAATCCATAAAACTCTATCTACTCCATGATAACCATTTCAGGACAAACTTTATTGTTTCCTCGTTCGATGCACCAATTCTGATCCGAAAACAAACTACTTATTGGATGTAGGAGTTTTTTTGGTTCGAGGGAAAAAAAAAATTTGCTGTGTCTCGCAATAATAACGCAAATGTAACCTTAAACAAACCGACGTCATGTTTCATGAATGAATCGATGCACCGATTGCTTTAATTTTGTGTTTCATATGCCTCTACATTGTCGTTGGTTTGCACAAAATAACACTCGCTGAGCAACTACTTGTTATCATTTGGATTCTTATCAATATGAATTCAGAAATACGTTGGGACACTTGAACTGTCAATATTGCGGAAGAGAGGGAGTAGCAGGGATTAACCCACACTTTGACACTTCGATCCATTCATTCCACGGTCGTATGACGGTGGTGGGGGATGGGTCGCTTAACGTCCAGTGTTTGTAGCTTCCATGTTTGGCCGCATGGTGCGCATTGGAAAAGGGATGTTGTGTGCGAAAGAGACAGCCATATGTCTCTTGGGCACAGTACATGCACAGTACATCTCCATTATAATTTTTTCGTATGAAAATCATTATTGTTTTTCGTTGAAATCGTTAATTCAGGGAAATAAAAATAAAAAAGCACAAGTGGAGTTTTATGATAGACATAGGACCGGGATCAAACAGGAGAACGTGTTCGGGAAAAACCAAAAACAAACTCTTGTAGATGTTTTGAAACTACTTTTAATTTTTAGCCAGTCGCTTGACAGTTTTTTTTTTTGCCTGCCACTTTTTAAAACGTTCTGGGTTTTTTGGCACTTAAAAAACAGAGCTCTTTTCTTGATTCGATTTATACCCTGTTTTGTAGTGAGGTACCGCACAGGATTTTGTTATTTTAATGCAATCAATTTATTAAAGATTTTTAAATTGTTACACGAATAATTTTTAGAGGTGTAAATTTGGCTCCCCGCCATGAATTTTTCGAAAGCTTTCTGATTTCAATCGTTTGTGTGTCGTTTGTAGAGTATTGTGAGAACAAAATAAACGTTTGTGAAATGAGTTTGTCACGAAAAAATAAAAAATAAAAAAATAAAAGTTTCGGTGCGGACTTTTCTGGGAACGAATCTTCCTAGATTCAAAAAAACCGAATGAAATTCGATTGACGTTTTTTTTTTTTTTTACCGGCATTTTTATGCGTTGGGAAAACGAGAGAATAAAACGTTGTTGAATTGTTATAAAATATTACTGAACGAATATTCATACGGTGCACAAAAATGTGATCGCTAAATATTGGCGAATGAATGTCCCTAGCTTGTTTGGTTTGTTTACATTCGTGGAGCCTCGACTCTGTGTTTACGTTTACGCGCTCTCGCGCTGCTTGGCCTGCTAAGCCGTTCCGTAGCGGGGTTGGTGGGGAGAGCTCACGCCGGGGCGACTAGAAGGGGCGACTGGAAGGGGCAGGCGCGAGAACTGGATAATGCGCGTGCGCGGGGCAACGAAGGAGCGAGTAAACACTCGCGTCTCGCGTTCATTCAGTCGCCCGCGGGACGCGGGGCGGGGCGGCAAGTAGCGCGCGCGGAGAGAGTTGCATTAGCATCGGTCGGCTAGTGCAATACCGCGCATTATCGTTCGTTGATTGCAACGAAATTGATAAAACAGAGTGCGGAATATGAGTCGGTTAATGACGAAAATCTTAATATAAAATACTTTAAACGGTCTGAATTGTCGTTAAACCAAATAAAAATACAACGATGGATAATAAAAAAACGGAAAATCGTGATAAAATTTTTTATTATTAAAACTATCCAAATCTATAATTTTTACATAATTTTTTATCGCAATTTCCGTTAATTAGAGCTTGAAAATGTGCGCGATTTTTGAAAATAAAAAATGCACGAAAATAAGAGGTTAAAAATATGCGCGATTTCTCGAAAACAAACCATGCACGAAAACGCTATGAAAAGCAGAATATTAGGGTCGTAAAACACAATTCGCTCGTTTGTCAATCGTAACGAATTTTCAATGTTTTTTTTTCTTTTGTCAATGAGTTTTCTTCTCGCAAGCGATATTCGACAAGTCGATAGGAAAGCCTCTTGCCCACGATATTATTTTTCGTGCTAAATTATAGGATGAATTATTTTGAATATTTGAGCGAATCACGATTAATGACATCGTGAGTAAGGGCTTTGAGTGACGGACAGTCTAGTGACGGCTGTGTTACAGTTTCGAAAATCGTGTGTATGCTCGCACGCACGCGTGTTCGCAAGCGGAGCTAAGATGCAACCATACATGCGAGTCACGCAACGCAACGCAAAGCACCAAACGCACGCAGGCCGTAAAGCCATGGGATTGTCGGCAAGAATGACGGAACGAAAGCTATAAATCTACTCTGTAGTTTGCTGTTTCCGAACGCGATACAGTTTCTGTATCGCATATCGAAGTCGCGCAGGCAAGGTCCATGCATATAACCCGGATGCTGCAAACGGTGCAACGCAACGCAATGCACGCAAGGCTTGTATAACCGCAGCTATTGTACAGCATTGCGAATAGTTTTTACTATCGCAATTGCTATAGTACAATAGAACGCAAGCGCCCGTGCACGCGTGCACCCACGTGAGCACACACGATTTTCCACGAAACTGTGGCACCAGTTGCCATAACACTTTCTGTCACTCGTCACCGACCGTATTCAATTGCGAAAAGAAAGTTTATTGCCACAAGAAAAATACATTTTTTGAGTTAGCGGAACAAAGAAATATTGAATAGATTTTTTTATTCCGTGCAAAAGTTTTTTGACGTGGAAATTAAAAAAAATTTTGACGTCTTAATCACGCGTTTACTATCTCGGAAGTGTAAAAAGTTAATATTGGTGTTGTGTGAATTAGTGCATTTGAATTTTGAACTATGATGAACTATCGTTTTCAACGTTGGCAAAACGACGCTGCTGCTGCTCGTCTGAATTCAGAATCATGCAGGATTTGGGAAAAATCGAGTGGAAATTAATCAACTGCAATGAGTGTCCTGCAACGGAAGCAGTGGATATTAACTGTGCGGACTATTTCGGAATTGCGGACTTTTCGGTTTTGCCAAAGGTAGGTTCGTTATTGAGGAGGGGAACAAGACATCGACGAGTGAGTACATAATTCCATCATTTTTATTGGTTTCATTTCTGTGCATAGCAATTTTCAGTATCAAACTGTTGGGCTTTCTTTGATTTGAACTATTATTTTTGAAAGAATTCGATTTCCATTTCAATCGTTAATCTTTAAAGGATAAAATGTTTTTTCTCTTATATACTGACCGTGGATTGATTGATGAAATGAGGAATGAATACTGTATTTTTTTTGGTCTGTAGAATTTTTCCATTTTAACATTCCAAAATATTCTTATATAATCCCTCATAAAATAAAATTTAGGAATAGGGGTAACATCTGAATCAGTTCAACAGACCATCCATATACTTTCGCATTTATGAATCAGTTTTATCGTTTTTAGCATTTCAAAAATCAGTTGCGACCCGTATGGTACACACCAGTTTCCTTGACTGGTTCGGAAAAACTTGTGCAAATTTTGTTTTTTCTTTTTCATAAAAATATGCGTCTTACAAACATTTTTATTGTAATATTCATGTTCTACAAACGATTTCGCATTGATTTACGTACAATTAGACTCATTTGGTTTAAAAAAGTAGAATGGGCGGGCTAACTTCACGTTACTTTTTATTTTTGATTTTTTCGCGATAAACTCATCTCACAAGCGTTTATTTTGTTCTCACAATACTCTACAAACGATTGAAATCAGAAAACTTTTGAAAAGTTCATGTCGGACGGCCAAGTTCACGTCCATATAATTTTTGACGAAATAAATATCGAGAACACGTGAAGAGAGAACATTACGGTTTAAATTAGGCCTGTATATAGCTTGTAACATCCCCCTATCACAGCGCCATGCCGTGGCAGCGGTGAGAAAAAAAAGCTTGGACATTAAGAGGCCCACATGCTGCCTATGCAATGCTACTGTCGTTTTCAGACCTGTATGTACGACCGTGATTCATTCTCACGCGAATTATCATCAACGGAATGAGACCAAGTGTATATAAGGGTCCGTGTATATATATATATGTGACATTTAAAAACTCAGTCGATAAAAAAGATTAAAAAATCAGCGCGTTTCGCGAAACATAAAATGATAAATAAACACATTTGAAAAAAAAAAACAAACATTAATAACGCAGAAGGATGCAGTTACATAATTTTGACAGAGAGTTTCGATTTGAGACAAATAAATATAAAAATTTTATGACCGACATCCATTCGGATTTCGGATATGTGACTTCAAAAACAAATCTTTCATCAGATTGCGCTGTCGTCAACTGCGCACTTCCGACATGAAAGAAAGAAGTGCACAGCTGAGAGAGATTCTCGAGTGATCTCTGATCTGTCACTTTCAAGTGCAATACAACAATATACACGAAATCGTGTACCACTCGAAAGAGTCGAATTTATTTTTTCTTCATCTTCAGTGTCAGTTCAACGAATGCTATTGGAAGGACGCAACGAGATTGCAGCTGAATTTTCATCAGTCGTGGAGTAGCTAATTTTTTTAAATCTCATTGCAACCGTGGACGAAATTCAGTTTTTGTGATCGGACGACACGCGTTATTTTTTTTATGTCACCAGCAGGGCGAAATAGTGTTTCATAAACACATAATCAGTTTTCGATTGAAGAAACGCAAGGAATATCGCGTACGTGACCATGGCGTTCACGAATGTCTTGCTGCTCAGTCAGATTGCAGGATACGTTGTAGCTCTGATACTGTCTCTGTGCATTGTCGTTCCTATGAGTCTTCACCAGAATGAATTTCGGTAATAAATCATTTGATTGTACGCAAATAATTAACAAAAATACGGTTTCACAAAAATTTAACAATAACTATGTAAAATTTATGCTGTAATGTTGGAAAAATACCTTCCATCGCTTGAGATTCTTCTATTTATTGTTTCATATAACATTTCCAAAACAATCTCTTTCTATTATGAAACACGAAACCTTTAACATCAAATAAATTCCTTTTTGTTAATCCTTAACAACTTGAGAATTCCAAATTGGTAATGGAGGTTGAAGAAATTGTTTAATTTTAACAAATATTAAGAAACTGTAAACAATGAAATGGTAGAAATTAATTGCATAATTTTTGTTTCGAATTGCAGAGGTCATTGTCTGCTCTTCTCGACAGGCGTTTGGCAAGAGACTGATGCTCAATTTGTTGTAAATTGGGCATCGCGTATTTACTGCAATTACACAATATTCGTGGGTCTCGTACTTTTCGTGACCGCGTCTGTACAGATTTATCGTCTCTCGATGTTGATGTACAAAGGAGAGGACAGTTCGTTTCTTTCCGCTTTCATGGATGTGGTCAGTTCAATTTTTTTGACAGGGATGACCCTTGTCGCCGCGGTCTTAATAACACTGGGCTTCATGACCTGGTGTCAGTGCATGACCAAAAGATTTCCATCCTGCGAATTAGCGGCGGGCAATGACATCGACAGAGCCGATAACATCGACACTTCGGGATTTCATATCGAACTCGGGGCTGCACAATTCGGCACGTGGAGCAGCCTTTCCATATGGGTCGGCCTTTCGGTTTTCGCTGTGCTCAAAGTTCTCAGATATCATCAGCTCGAAAACATGAAAGTTTCCATGTACACCGAGAGACAAAGATTAATAGAAGCCACTAACGCCAATCAGCAAACAGAAACGAGTTAGAGCGACGCCCACGATTTATATACTATATTTCATTGATTCGTTTGGCATTGAAGTTCGCATCGTTGGGATGCAGCCAAAACTTTTGGCTATTTTTCCGTTCATTTGTTCTGAGCTATTCTCTCCCTTTTGTACATTGAATTTGAATGACGGTTCCTATAATATCCAAAACTGTTCAATGAGTTTACCTAGTCTCAAACTTATGTATAATATTTAAACGATACAAGTTTCTTTTCATCCCAACGTTGCAGAATTAAAAATCATTGATTTATGTAAGAAAAATTTGAAATTATGCTTTAAAATTCAGTCCACATTTTGTTTTCGTTCTCAACGCGTGGAGGCTTTTATTTTTTGAGAAACATTTATAAACTGTTTTACATTATTTTCACGATATAAAATGCGCGTTTTTCGAACGTTCCGTTTTTCGAGTCCCCTCTTATAGAAATTGCTTCTTTCTACTCATTAACTTTCTCTTATCTGAATATTTACCAATTCTAATACGTTCTGCATCACGAGACACGAACCAATATTTGATCGTAATTATAACTCCAGTATTAAGTGTCAAATTTATTACCCACTGCGGGTACGAAGTATGCTATTGCAAAAGTGTGCATGCGTGTATGTGCGGTTGGGCGAATACACGGAATGCGAATCTGGGAGCGTTAAACTTCTTGGATATTCGCGGATACGATATGTAACCCTCACATATCAAATTTTGATTAAGGAATAAAGAAAAGTAGGGGATTATTTACTGCATTCCAACGATGTAATCGCTCAAAATTATTTTTGCTTTCGACACATCACACGTGGCATATCTGTCATTTTTACCCCTCTCCAATCTGCTGTGGGGATGCGATTATGGAAAAATCTCGGAAGAGTTTGAGAATATTTACTATTCTATTGCGAGAAAAAAAAATCATGAAATGTGGTTTTATTGATAATTTAAAATGATCTGGAATTGTTGCATCATGTATTTATTCAATTTACTTAAAAACTTAAAATAATTTTGTAAATATATATGTTATTTTACTTTACACAGATGTATAATCAGTTAATTTCGTCAAGTGATTAAAATTATATTTCATGATTATTGAAATAAAAATAAAAAAAAAACAAAAACAAAAAGACGTCAAATATGTGGCACCGGATCTAGTTTTTTTTTTTGTTTTTTCATCAAATTTTAAAAGAATTTGTTATCATCGATATAACGAAACATTTGTTAATATTTTGTAAAAAAAAAAAAAGTTAGATTCATGAGAAAAAGGATTGCGCGTTATTGCATTCGAACAAAAATAAAGATATATAATGTTCGAATATTAATCGACCGGAGTTTTCCCGACGATTCATTAATTTGAAATAAAGGAATATCAATCGAATGATCTGAATTATCAATTGTTAACTACTTATGGGCATACACTCAATTTGAAAAGTGGTAGAATTAACACGGAGGACACCGCTTCGATGGCAGTTTGTTCCAATCTCCTGACAAATTCCATTATAAAGGACGAAGCCGTCAATTCTGCAGGGATTGCTGACGCATATTGGTACAGCATCGTCCAAAGGCTTATAAACGTAATTTTCAGCAGGACACGGTCCTCGTCGAAAAGCTTCGTGACAGGTGTCGTTTAATGGAAAATATAAAAATCCGGGCTTACAATCGCAGCTCCAAGAGCTCTTATCACCAGCACCAGGATAAAGAAGCATATTTTCACGGCATCTTCCAGGAACATATATCGGTATACGTTCGTTGATCTATCAAAACGAAATACTTTTTCAAAATGTAAATACAAAGAAGAGTAATAATGTTTTTTTTCTAATTTTAGATAACAAATATAAATTTAATAAAAAAAAAAAATAATCAAATTTATATAATGAAGGAATATAAAATCGAATCAACACTTTCGTCGGATTTATTTAATTTATATTGAAGAACATTAGAAATTCTACGCTCCATTTTTTGTTTCATTCGTCGAGAATGAAATGACTGTTGGAAAAAAAAAAAAAAAAAAAAAAAAAAAAACTGAATACCGGATAGGAAATCTGTAGCAGTGAGTAATGGAAGCAGACTCACCGCAGGATTATTGCCACTCAAGTACGAAATAATTTCATCCTTCGGATACACAACATCCTGAGATAATCCTTGATGTACGAACGCGAACGAAACGATGATAAATAATAAAGTCATAATATCGTCGAATATAGTACAAAAAAATAAACCAACAAAGATAAACTTCGAAACTCAAGCAAGGTTTTTATAATCGTCTGTCTCGTCGAGTTACAAAACGGTTTAACGATAAATCTTTTATTTTTTTTTTTTCACTGTCTCTGATACAAACCAGAGATAAATATAATAATGTACATGTATTGTACATGTACGTACACGCAGCGACGGTTTCGAGATTCTGAATATTTCTGATATTCGTTTGACTTGCTGTGGAATACTTATACATATGTATATGAGGAAGGAGGGAGGAAGTGAGATATTCGGTAGAAGATGTTATCCATGAGTAAGACGAAGATGATAGAGCATGCGTTATGGGAATTAGGAAATAACGTTGAGGAAAAAAACATGGTTGAACGAAAACGTGGTATAGTCCAAGTCGGACTATTCCACGAAGATGCGGACGAGTGGAGAAGCCTCAAGGCTAACCGGTGCCAAATTGATGCTGATGTACACTACCGTTCAAAAGTTTCAGAGGGATTGAATGTTTCGAATAAAATGTAAAAAAATAAATTGCACACCCAAGGAAAAAGAAAGTTCAGTCATCTATGAACAATTCAAAAATCCTCAGTTTATCAAGTTAATCTTTCAACTATAATTTCTAATTTTTTTTTTTTTTTAATTATTTATATGAAGATTTGTGATATATCAACGATATTAATAGCGTACATGATGACTAAGCCCAGAAAAAACTCAAGTGGCATTGTGCACAGATGATGATTTATAATAAGATATCATTCATATATAGACAATGTTTTTTTGAAACTTTCGAGCAGTAGTGTAGGTCTCTGCTTATATCTCCCACCCTTTACCCGTGTTTTGATGTACCGTTACGGTCAACGTGCGATCTTGACTTTGATTACACTCGGCTGACTCACTAAAATCCCCAATCTTGTTTCTCTCGGCTCGTTGAGCGAATTCTTCGAACACATTGAGCAATAACCAGGAAAAGTATATATTGTCAATCATATACAAATATACATACTACAGCGCTTATTGTATTCAGTGCTTGTTGTTTCATTTTTTTTTTTGAATGTTAGGCTGGAGTATTACGCGGCACAAATTTCGTCCTGCTCTTCTGGTACCAGGAGCGCAACCTCTCAAAGGTGTCGTTATAAGTTGATAGGAAACAGCTCGAACTTGTTCGCAAGCGGGTTCGTGTGTAGTTTCCGAAATAACCAGACTCAAATCCGCAGAGCAAGGTCCACTCGACGATAATAAACTGTAACAAGATCCTTCGTACGGTACCTCGTTATTATTTTTGCAAGGATTCCGTATACATTCTGCCACGGTCGCGTTCCTTTGCAGAACAAAGTAATAGCCATGTTTGCACGGTCCTTGTTTATATGGGGAATAACACTGGTCGGAATTCGGATGATAGATGTAACCCGCGGAACACTCGCAAATTTCCTGTCTCGTCCCGTTGTCATCATCCAGAACCATATTTTGGCCGCATTTTTCCCTTAGCATCGGTGTCGTTACGACCGGTTCATTCGTATTAGTCGTTATGGGTTCCTTAGTTGTTGCCTGTAACATTGCACATTTTTCCATTATTCGAAATATCAAAATGAAGAAAGCGATGAATTGGAGTAAAAATAAGTTTTACGTAAACTAAAACATCTTTTACAATGAATTTTATTGAACAAAACGATTGATCGTCTTTCAAAATACGAGCGATAATTCATTATTTGATCGATTTTTTCAAATATCAATCAAGAATTTCAGTATTATTTTATAAATATTCTTTTATTTGAAATATTTTGTTGTTGCTTTTTGGATTTTTAACTCACATGATCTCGACGATGTACGACCGCATCATTTTCATCGGGAAATGATATATCTTGTCCAAAAGATCCATTAACGAGTAATGCAATCACGAGACAGTTGATGAATAATAAACTGCGATTGTGCATCAATTCCGAACGACCGAACAACATATTTCTTTCCTCCTAGAAGCGAAGTGCGATACTGCGTACCGGCGAATAGCCGCGCGTCCTCAATGTGCTGACGAGAACCTTGTTCTTCAAACTTTCGAAAGTCGTGACCAGCGTCGACAAGACGCCTTTTTGTTTACCGCTCCTTTTTTTTTTCTTCTATACTGTAATTATTGGAGAAGTAGCATTTGGAAACTAGAATTCGGAGAACGAATTAATGGCGATTCTTTACCACATGTTGGAAACATGATTTATTTAATGAATCCGATAAGCACAAATCTCTTAATCTCATATATGTACACAAATGTGAGCTGTTGAACACGGGCGAAACACACGCACTCGAAAGTTCACGCAGATTGGGTCAAGAGTCGCTTCGTAGATAATCTTTCTTATCGGTACGAACATTTGGCTGCAGTCAAAAACTAACGAAACACAGAACGTCTCACGTTTCTTGAATCCATGGCAAAAAAAAAATTCTACAAACGTTCTCTGTGGATCGGGATTTTTCGGTATAACATTATTTTTCGGTAGCTTCATTTTCTGTAAGCAAACATTTATTATTACAAATTGTGTTATTTTCTTTATTCAATTAATAAATATAATTGATTATATTAAAAATGGAAAAAAAGCAATCGGACCATTTTTTTCGAATCAATCACGATTATAATGGTGAAATATCGGAAAAAATAACCGAATCATCGTATCAACTCTTTCTTACCATTCTCAAATTCCTTCAGCGATGTTTGAAAAATATCGTCGATATCCACAATATTTTCATTCAAGACACCATACCGTTCCATTTCGGAGAAGAACGTATTCGTAGTCGATAGAAATGAACTCTTTTTGAAACCGGGCAAATATTTGAATTTAATATACAATGCGAGAACTTGGCGCGGTAGCAATTCTCCAAATTGTGTGAATATAGTAAAACCATCTTTGATCAGAGCAGGCCCGCATCCTGGAATCCAACTTCTGTAACCAATTCAAAAGGAACATTCAACGAAAATTAATAATAGCAAAAATAAAAAATAACTAACGAGACATTGTGCCCATTATAAACTTACTCCAAAGCGGGTATAACTTTAGTAGATCTTGCTTTAAAATGATGCTTGACGAAATAGTAATAAATCAGGAGATCTTTCTCCGTAAATTTATTATTAAAAAGATGACGATTAGCCTCAATTTTAACAAGGAGCATAGACTTGTCGTCCTTTTTGGACAGTTCTTTTCTGCAGTTCTTTAGTCGTACCTTCGGTTTCGAGTACTGCGGATGAAAAGCTGATCTTGGATATTCTCCAATAACTGTGCATCGAAATATCGTTTGAAACAGTATTACAGAACTTCTGTAGATATCGTAGTGGTTGTTTTTGCAATTTAATTCCTGAGTTGGAAGACAATAAAAATAAGTAAACATCTTTTACAAAAAAATAGAGGAATTTTGTCTCTAGAAACGGAAATGAATTATGTAAAATATACAAACTTGTATAACTGATGGAGGAATGCAGAAGAAGAGAATCATTCTTCCCTTCTTGCGCAATTCGCTCTGGAACATCAGCGATTGTACTAGACAATAGATGAAATATCGATCCGGCACAGAGCTTATTACCTCATAACTTGCTATACTTCTCCATGGTCTCTCTCTAACCGTAACTAAATAATTTTCCAAGTTTTTGACCCCAATCTTCCAGTCTTTGTGGCCCTTTTCGAATAAGATGCCAAAATCTACTTTTTGTAGGCAGAGGTTTTTGTGAAATCTCAGCTGTAAATCCGTCAAACTTGGCCAAAAATATTCAGTTCTTTCAAACATTTCAATCTTCTGGATTCCTGCTCTCAGCAGTTCTTTCGTCAATAGTCCCGGACCTGGATTCATTTGTATAACGTGAGGTGTTTTAGCGTTGCGATGCGCCGCTATCGATTCAGCCACTTTTCTCGCAATTTCCTGGTCCATTAAATACAAGATATGAGCACTTGGATCTGTTCGAGATTCGGTGTCAATAGCATTTTTTGCTTCCAGAATAAAGTCTGCCGATGTGTAGAATTCGTTCTCTTCTATACAACTTTCTCGTGGTACCTTCTCGGATGTCAAATGTCGCGAAAAAAGACTCGCATTGCAACGAATCAAAGATTTTTCAACAACGCGACTACATTTCACAGCGATGCTATAAAGTTTTCTCATTTTCTACAAAATTTAGTTTTCAATAAACGTTTCCAATTCAAACCTACAAATAGGTTACTTTTGAAAAAAATTCGCATAACGGATATTCACGTATTGTTTATTATGAGATCTCAACAATTCGATACGAAATTGTATATCAAGGGTTAAATATGTGATAATTCGAAGCTTTTTTCATTTATTGACTCGTCCTTTGTCAACAATAAACACCGTCGAATCACTAATTTCAACTAACCTAACCCTAAAACACGTGTTGCAAGTTTTTGCCATTCCGTCCATTCCCCCGTGCATGGACCGGTCTTTCTTCGAAACAGCTGATGTGCATATTTTTTCAATATATCAACTCGTAATAGTCAATTAATCAAGCGATCAACTATTTTTCGATCATAATGAAAAAAAAACCTAATGAATTATAATAAAATTCGATACTAACGAAAATTCGGATGCAGAAAAAGTATGAACATTTTTTTTTTTCTAACAATAGTTTAACTAAAACATATTTCTGAAGTATGATCATTTGGAAAAACTATCTAACTGTCGGGACTCAATTATTCGGTGCACTGCAAATCAATTTTTTTTTTTTTTTTCAAATTAATCAAATTATGAATAAAATTTTCAACTAGTCACGTCTGCATGTATTCTTATTGAATTCACAATAAGACGTCACTGGAGTTTAGAATTTTCCAAAAATTGATTTTGAATTTAACTTCAGTTTTTGAAAGCAGAACCTGCTTAGAACATATCAAAAGTATTATCATTTAAAAAAATTGTAGAGACTGATCCGACGTAGCTGCACTCTCTTCATAGGAAGGCTTTGTAGAGCTATTGTGGTCTTCAGAATTCAGTGTAAATCTATTGTTTGTCTTGGAAAGTTAAATTATAGTATAAGTCAGCCAAATGAATCACAAGCATTTATACGATCGGCAACGCTATCTTTTCATGCCCTGACGGATCAGCGAGTCCCAAATTAAGTCCTAAATGAAAGTTTTTCTCGTTACTCGGTTCAAAGTGGGACTTTTGTCAAGGGTCAGTCGCAAAAAAAAAGACGCCATTGGGAACTCAGAGTCCGAAATTGGGACTTATGGTGATGGTGGACACATCCAGTTCCAATTGAGTGAAGAAAAAATCCCATTCGGGACTTAATTTGGGTCTCACTTATCCACTCAAGTTCCGAGTCCCAGTTTGAACTTTTTTCTACTTCTTTTAGGTCTCGCTGATCCGTCAGGGTGCGTCAGCATTTCTGTACATAAAATATTATACGTATAGATGTATTCTTAAATCTGGAAAAAATTTATTTGACAATTCATCACAAATTACAGCTGAAACGGAGACTAAACGAGAGAATTCGCGTTAAAATAAAATGGCATGTCCGAGAGAGTACTCGGAGCCCTCGTTCTATGTGGGCACTCATCTCCACACGAGCACTGCCATAATAATTACAAAAACCTTTAGTTTCAATCATTTTTCGTTTCTGGCAGCCTCCTCTCCTTTTTACCTCGCCTCGAGCATAATCAGGGATCGCGATGCGTGAATTATTAACCGGAATTGAAAAAGGGCGAGCAAGTGGTCATAAAGAGTAGGGAACGGCGTTTGATTCATCTTTCTTAAACCAGACGTAATCAAAATTCACGCAAAACGAAATTACGAATTTGTATTATATTCCGGTACAACTTGGATGTGGGTAAACATAGTGCTTTTGTCAAATGTTACGGAGCTTTCATGTGCTACACGTCAATATTGTAAGATTAGACTGAAAAAAAAGGAAAAAAAAATGGTAAGGTTTACAGGAGTGTAGAATACGAACTTTAACCATAACACACGTAACACACGTTTTGTACGAATCACGTATCTGTGATGAAATATACATAGTTGATTTGTTGTTGGTATTATTATTTTCTCTTCTCTCTCATGGCTGATAATTCACCGATCGTCGTATTGTTTTTTTGGTCCGGTGAACTTTTACACGGACCACCCCTTGTGTCCGAAGGTTCTTTCATTTGTTTGTGTTTCTCTTTCTTCCAACCAGCTCAATCATTTCCTTGTGTTCTGTTCTCTTCTTCTTTTTTTTTTTTTTTTTACGTGTATTTGGGTTAATAGTAATTATAGGATCCCCACTGATTATATGACCCGTATGCCGGTGGTCCGCCCTGACTGTATTGCCAGTTTTGATAATTAGCATAATTTGGGTCAGAGGGCGGTGGATATTGCTGATATCCCTGCTGATATCCGCCCTGTCCACCGTACTGCCCGCTCTGGAATTGTTGCTGTGACTGATATGGCCCACTCGGACCACTGCTATATTGATAGGACGATTGTGCACCCGCTGTCGGAGGTGGTGGTACACTCGACTGATCTCCTGTTTTTGGTTTCTTCGGTGGTGATGAGTCTCTGCATATTGTAGAAAAAAAAAAAAAAATGACATTGAAACTCGAGTCAAATGATAATTCCTTATTTCAAAACTTTTTCAGGCTTCTCCAACATAAAAAAGGAGATTCCAACATGAATCAAAGCAATTGAACTGTTGCTTCGTACTATAGTTACAAATATTGTATTGCAGTCACGAAAATCGGGTGCCAAGTCGGGTAGTTTAAAACGAGAAGAATCGTGCATGAAATAAAAGCAGAAAGTAACACTTACACTTTGCTCTCGTCGCTCTTCGCTTTCTTACGCTCTTTGGCCTGTTTTATACACTTTTGAAACTGTTCGTGAGCCTTCATAACTTGGTTTATGTCGAGACTAAAATCTTCGAGAAATTCAACTTTTCGCTGAGCGAATAAAACTCTTTGTTCAAGATCGGCGTTTTCGCGTTCTATGAACATGTCCATGTAACCTACAACCTCCTCCGAATCAACGGGGTTTCTCTGAAGACCCAGATCGATCAGTTGGAGATATAGTCGAGGATTGTCTTTGTCTTTATCCGCAGTCTGTAAATTTTTTATTAAATAATATATACATATATTAGTTGCAAAAAATTACTGATATAAAGGCAACATATTTTCTTCTAACTGCAAGAAACCTGAGCTCACCTTCAATAAAACTTTGACGGCTTTGTCGATGTCATTCTTAAACTTGTACAAGAATCGAGCGTATTTAACGGCGATGTTGTTCCCAATGGTACGATTTTTACTGTTACCGATGTAGCTCTCGTAGAGTTCACACGCTTTTTCAAGATCACCCCGTCTACGTTCGAGATTAATTCGTCGATAGGCTATTTGTAGCATGTTCGGCATAACGATGTCGATTTTTTCGAGAATTGAGGCGGCTTTATCGAAATCACCCTGGCCTTCCTCAAAGGCAGCCCATTGTAAATGTAAATTTGGCTTTTTCGGATGATGAACGGTGCAAGCGCGGTAATAAACGTCTCGTATTTTTTCCGAATTTTCACCTTTCAGTGACTCGAGATAACGGACAAACTATAGAAACGTTAATAAATCGTTTAACACGTATTCATTTTTTCGAGGAATAAGTTTTTCGAAAAATTATTGAAAAATAAAAATACTCACTTTCAACCAAAATTCATCATAGAGAGCACATGCTATGAGACACCTCTCGAACAATATTATTATGCGTTCCTGATCTTTTTGCTCGATCTCAAAGTCCAAATATTCTTTCCAATTCTTCAATTGGCATCGTTCCAACGGCTTCACGTGGAAGTAAGGTCTTTTGATCTAAATATTCCAAGAAAAAAACGTTTTATCTTAAAATTATGTCACCCATCGATCTATACCATAATTCTCAGATTGCCGGGTTGTCACTTTATAAATGAATATCATTGTTGATAATTGTTCAAAGTTGATAATAAATTATTTGCAAAATAAAAATCGAATAGAATATGTTAATTAAGACCGGTGTTATTGAACAGAAGTGAAAAAAAAAAAAAATTCCAAGTGTCAAAGTAAAATAGTGACTTACTCCTTCTTCGTAGGACCATCTCGCAATAACGGCGTTACCGTTAGCTTTGAGCATTTTTCGTCTGCTGCTAATAATCTTTTCTCTGAGTGCACGGGTTTCCTCATCGGTTGGTGGTGCTTCGTGCGGAAGTGGCTCTTCGCCGGGTGGTGCATCATCAGCTGGGGCAGCAGGAGTGGTATCTTCGGATTTCAACAAAGCTTTAACTTCGGCACGTAGGGCAAGAAAATCGTCGACACTGAGAATACGATTGGGTAAATTGGATGATACGAATTCCTGGAAAGTGTCGAAGTGGTTCGTGTAACCGAAAGTCGGTGTTGAAAGTAGTCGATCGTAAAGAGCGGTAACGCGACTCAAACGTTTACCCTCCAATTCCCACTTGATGTAACTTTCCCATAGACGATCAGACCTGTTAACGAAGTATGGGAAAATAAAATTTAAGTGGTCAAGTACTTGCACAGCTTATCGTAAATCGATTGAACAAAAAAGCAGTTCGTCTTATGACGAACAGCGGTGAAAAAACAGGTTTACCTGAATTCGAGACCGCAAGCCTGTATCGCTCTCTCGTACTGTTCCCGAAGTTTGGTTTCGTCCTTCTCATAAACGACCTTACAGTGATTGATGTAATGGAGCCACAAGTCGACACTGAGCGAAATAGCTTTCAAACCTTGATCGAACACCTGTGATTAACGAGCATCGAACGTTTAGAACGGTTTACAACTGATTTTCAGCCATGGCGGGTTAAATTTTCTTTTTCTTTTCATTTTTCATTTCTTTTATCCGTTTTTTGTTTTGTTTGCTTTTTTTTTTCCGTAAACCTAAGAGATTCTTATAGTTGCGTTATTCATTTGTACTTCGTTTCATATTAACGTATACTCACATAAACGTGCGCGTACTGTAAATAAATGGATATAATGAACACAGAGATTGCAGAGCATTGTGCATTCACCTTAAAATTCAGGGAGTGTTCCGATCTGGGTGCCTCATGTATTTTCTTCGGCCAATATTCTCTTGTTCTCCCCCTCATTGGCACCGTGCGCGTTCGAACACGAGTCTTTTCAAAGTCATTCGACTTTGACTCAAAGACCCCCGAAACCCCGAGAATATGTCTCTCCCTCTACCTTTCTCTCACTCTCTCACTCACTCTCTTACTTACATCGATGTTAACGTAAATGCAAACTTATCCTTATAATTTACAATACTTATTCGATCGTAAGCTATGTGTACAAATGCTTATATGTATATATATATAACACACACATAATTAAAATTCTCACCGAAGTTATTCTCTCTACGAGACTGACGGAAAACAATAAAAGAAATTTTCTTTCTTCAAATATCTTATCATCTGGTTTTTCATGGCCATTTGACTTACGCATAATGCTCATAATTTTTATCGATATATATACGTAATAATTGCATTTTGTTTTTGTAAAAAATTGTTTATACTTTTACGTTTATCATGTTTCACGTCTGGTTGAATAATTAAATAAGTAGCTAATCGGTAACCGAAGATAGTTGTATAGGTGCCACAAGACGTGCTAGGCTGTTGGAAGGGAAAACCATATTTACGTGCGTGCACACTGCCCACGCGCCTTCCTAACTCGAGCTATTTTCATTAGATTGCGTTAATTATATATTTTGTTTTTGTTTTTTTTTGTTTTTTGTTTTTTTTTTTTTTTTTTTTTATATGTATCATAATAAGAACTAATTCTAAATTTTATATGCCGAATTTTTCGACTCACCGTTTGTACTTTCTCCGGATCTCCCTTCTTCTTCTCGTAATCCGTAAACTTCCTCCAGTAACCGTAACAGTAGGGATAACGCTCGAGAAATTTGTTGTAAGCCTCGCGTGCCGCCTCGGGATCGTTCTATCGTGAATAAAATTGCGAGAAAAAATATAAATTAATCATTTCTGATACGCTCATTATGTCAAAGATAAAGGTTAAGATTTTTCATTGTGAAATACGAACTTCTTGATCGACGTATTGCAAAAGATACGTCCATCCCGTGAAATCCGAAGGATCCTCGTTTACTGCTTTCCAATATTTTTCCAATTCCGGCAGAGTTTTCTTCTTCGGCGAAGCCGGACGTGGCTCTTGCTTCTCATCTGCCTCAGATTCTACAGTCAGAGCAGCTTTTTTTGCTGGGGTTTCCTCGTTTGTTTCCGAAGTTGGTGAGCTCGGGTCGTACTCTCCTTCGGCGTTCAATTTTCTTTTCACTGTTGTGAATAATCGATAACATTAAAAACCAGTCAACGAGAGCTCATTTTTTTCCAATTTCTATTTTATAACCGGCAGTTTTTTACTGTATGTGTCTTCAGATGCTCCAGACACTACAAAAATGTTATAACAATTTATTGTGATTCGAAATTGAAATTTTTGACAATGGTAAGTAGAAAAAAATTTGAAAGATTCGCATATTCAAGTATGTGAGAGTGCTGCAGTACGACGCTTCAGGAAAGAACCTTTTTAAAACTTGGCGTTGGAGCCGCCCATGAACAAAATTCGACATTTGTTTTGCACTCACCAGCACCCTCGGCTTTGCTCTTTTTCTCAGCGAGCTTCGCGGCCGCCGCTTTAGCCCCGCCTCTCTTTTTTTTGTCACTGTCCGGTGGTAATTCATCCTCGGAAACGGATTCAGTCTCGCCAAGATCAGCGGGTGGGGCTGCCGGCAATTCTTCGTCGGAAACGGCTTCTGTTTCCGGTTCCTGTTCATGTAACAAATATTAGTTTGCTGATTAAATAATACTTTCATTCGGGTGAATGAAAATAAGAAAATAAAAATGTGTTGAATCAGACGTTTCGATAGTTTAATGACAACGAAAACGTAATGATGAACGATCAAAAAAATTGAGGCAGAAGGAATCATTGAAGGAATACCTGAAGCGTCGCCTCAACCAGATAGAACTCGTCGTCAGTTACCTCTTCAACATCTTGGTACAACTTCATTTGAGGATCATTCAAAGGAATTTAATGAGCATGGGATAAAACAAATGAGGATCTTGAAACTCAATGAAAACTGAAGAAAAATTTTGACAAGGATGGCGAATGCGTGTCGGACATGAAGTAATATTAAGCATTACCTTTGCTGCAACCTCCGTGGGAAATTCGTCTTCGGAAACAGCTTCGGTATCAGGCTCGGTTTTATCAGCATTCTCATCAGCATCCAAGTCGTCCGGATTTTCATCCGCCGTCTCAACTACGGATTTTTCAATGTCTTCAACCTCGTTCGATGCCTCGATTTCTTCTACCGGTTCTTGAATTTCCTGAGCTGATTCGCCAACTTCCATACTCTCTGTCTCTACCTCGGCACTCGGATTGTCGGTATCGACCTCTTGTGCCTCCAATACCTGGGCATCATCCTCAACCCCTGTTGCTTCACTCAAATCAATCGATTGATCTTGCATCGCGTCTGCGTCCGAACTGTCCCCGTTCGTAACTTCTTCCTCTATCGTCATGGTTTGACAGCCCAGCATCTCTATTTTTTCCATACTGTTTTCATCCACGCTGTTGTCGTCCAAGGTTATCACTCTGCCCGTTCCTCCCTCACCTTCCTCCTACGGAATGGAGAAAAAAAATTACTTTCGAAATACACGATCGAGACTAATTTTCAACTCACGATGTTCGAGTTTGCATCGTTAGAATTGAACCTCCTTCTGCGTTCATTTTTTTACGCAAGACGATCGGATATTGATGTAATTATGCACAATGAATAAAGATCTTCTTTTTTTTTTTAATGTCATTCATTAAACCTGTACAAATATGAAACATTACGTTGATTCTGAACCTCTACAATCTGGTTTTTCGAACGTGTACCCTACAACGGGATCGAAAACGACCCCAGTTTTCCTTCCAGCAAAATTTTTAATTTCATATATTATAAGGTTTCTACACTGAAGAAAATGGTGTATGATTAAATCGAATTGTTTAATATTTAATTATAGAAACTTTATAAAGCCATAAGAAAAAATCGAATGATGCGAAAAAAGTTTTTGAAAAAAAAAAAAAAAAAAAAAACATTAGCGGTATTTTCGAACCCGTAGCAGGGGTCTGGGCTCATTGATAAAAATATATATTTCTTTATGACAAACGATGCCATCCCATCATAATAATTCACTCTCTTTTCGAGAGACAAATATATTATAAATTGATAAATTGAAATTTAAAATAATATGAATTCAAAAATAAATTAAAATTTGAAGAACCTATACCATTTCTCGTTCAGTCGCGTCAAACTATCGAATCATTTACAAGCAGGAGAAATTCCGGTCATAATGTTCACTCCAATGAAAAAACAGGAAAAAAAACTGATCAATGATTATTATATGCCTGCTTTTACCAAATTCAAATCATCTAAACTCAGGCGTAGCTAATTCGATGAATTTATAAAAATTATAATGATTGGATTCGAGATTACAAAAACTTTTGTGGCACTACAACAAAAAAAAAAATCGAATTCCTATGATTGTAACGATACATATAAAATAGGACCAGAATAGTTCAAGAAGTGTTGATAAAAATAATAGTCTTGCGCATAGCCATAAAAATAAAACAGAAGCCAAAGTCGCAAAGACATCATTGTGGCAACTGTAGCAACGTAAGCAACAGATGGAAAAAAATAATGTGAAGAAAATTTGTAGAATATTGTACCATAATCTGAGCAGGCTCTTTCACTCTGAGCGTGGACAAAATAGGAGCGGAAGTTGTTATGTTGCTTACGACTGGAGGAGGAGGAGCTTCGAGTTCAGGAACGCCTTGGGTATCCTGATCCATCTGTACATAGTCTTCGGTTTCAGCATCCTGTTCGACTATGCAAGAATTTTCATCCTGAGAGTCTTCCATTTGTAGGTGAAGAGTCGAAGGATCTTCTTCGCCATAATTTTCAATAATTATTTCGCCGAATTGTTGAAGACCGTTTTCGGAAGCAGCTTCTTCAATTTCTTCCTCTTCGTGCGAAACTACTTCCTGCTTTGAATAACAATTTTGGATTGTTTAGTCGTTTTTCAATTTGAAAATAATTTAATACAATTTCACTTTACAGCTTAGAAATAAAAGGTATTTACCTCGATTTCGTCAATTTCTTCTTGAATCTTCTTGGACATCCTCGTAGCTCGCGGAGTCTTTTTGATTGGTGATTTTTTGGTTGCGGGTACTTTTCGCGCCCGTCCCGATCTCGTACGCCTGACTGTACAAGAAGAGAGAATTTAAAAAATGGACGAAACGAGGATGTTTTTTTTCCGATTTTATGTTCATTTCGTCGATCGTTGGATGCGAAAACGCGGCGCATCTGCACCAATGGCGGTTTTATAAAGGGGTCGAAACCGCGGGGCGGGGAACCGCGTGTTCAACGCGACATATATACCGGCCCTTTTGTGTTGCATCAATTTCCCGATCGAACCATTTACATAAACACGCAACTTTGTCATGCTTGAGTATTACAGGCATTGTACAAAAATTCACGTAGAATTCACATTAACACCGGTAATAAATGTTGAACAATTATCCTTTTAAATTTCAACTTACCTGGTTCTGTTTGAATAACTTCACTTTCATCACCGCTAAGCGACGACATTTTTTCCTTTTATTTTTTCACTTCCTCTTCTCTTACCTCTATCGCTTAATCACTTCGACGCAACGTCTGGAATGCACAGCGTAGGAGCGTAGTACTGAAAATCCGTAATGGCGGTCTCGTTTATTTCCATCAGTGTATAAAAACAGTAGACTCGTAATTCGTGCGATTGTTTGAATCATGATATGCTTCAGAAAAATAACAACAGATTGCGCTGACAGTAAATTTTTCTGCGTTGAATTCGACATTTTCTTAATTACATACTGACAGCTGATAACGTAGGAAACTGTTATGTCAGTGATATATAAATATATTTTACGTTATTCATACATTCCTAGCAAGACCACCAATATATATATTATTATAAATTTCTCCGAAGCATTTAACAAGTGGCACATTCTTCATGGTCAGGGAGACAGCCAGAAGGAAGAAAAAAGAAAGGATGAAAGCAATCAGCAAAATACCAAATTATCTTATCAATTTTGTTAAGAATTCTATCATTATTTATTAATAACACAACGATGCTTTCGCATCAAAGTCAACAACAATATTACCTCGTGCGATATAAGCGCGGTGTTTGTGCTTTCGTACTTAATTAAAACCTTTGAGCACCATATGATAATTTTTGAAAAATGATTTCAGTAATAATTGTCGAGAACCGCGCGTTCATAGTCCACAACATTTTAAAGCGCAAGTCATTCTGGATTTCTAAATTCATACTAGCAGCAGCTAGAAAAAACACATGCAGACACACGCACACACATGTGTGTGTGTGTGTGTGTGTCGAAACCGTGTAAAAAAGCTGAGAAAGCAGTCTCGAGGTTCCAAGTTGATATTATTTCCTTTTCTTGAGAATGAATATTATAACTGGAATCATCGGATCCCACATATAGCTCAAAGAGAATATTGGGCAGGGAGTGAATGTACACGGCAGAAGAAAAAAAAACTATAACGGGATTTGGAGTTTTTCACCTACAATCCCGTTAATTTATTTTTTTCCTTCGTTTTATTTTTGTGAACGCCATACAAGTGTTGCTCCGGATGAAGGGCTAAAACATGACACAAGAATCGTCACGAACAGAACTGTAAAGTTTCATAACCTCGAAAAAGCCCGATGGCAGCATAAATTTGCACGCTTAATAAACAATTCAAGATTTAAAAAAAACATAACCTAGGGAACATTGAGAAAGAGAAGAAAAAAAGGAAAATAGCGATCGTAAACTATGGCTGGGAAAAGAAGACCGATACATACCAACACTGGAAGCAGTACTGGATCGTCTAGTCCGCTGAGTGGTAGTTTTCGTTCAAGAAACATGAATTTTCGTCCGAGCACGAGCCAGGACGAACGTCGTGGCGGTACGAAACCGACGACGTCACCAGCTTCCGTTGGTCTAGTTTTGATAACAATGATACTCCATGTTTGTCGAAAATCTCTGCTCTTTGAGCTGCGTCTCAAAGTAGCAATATATTGCGCTTCTATATTCATTGTATCGCTCATAGCAGATTATGCGCCAATGCCAAGAAGCTATTTCTCAAGATCGGACAACGCGCTGAATCAATGGTTCGTGAAATGGGGTTGGGGATGGTTGTTGGTGGTAACGGTGCCATGGATAACGTTAACGGCTCAGACTCTTGGATGCGGCAGACGTCCTATACTGATGAAGCACTTGTGTCGCCTGGTAGTAGCCACTTTTGCTTGGTTAGCGTGGATAAGACTGTTCAATTATATAGAAACGAATCACGGTCGTTGTCTCCAGACAAAAGATGCGACTCTACAAACGAAAGCAAATTGTTTACAAGCTGGCAAATTTTGGAGCGGCTTTGACGTCTCCGGACACACATTTATACTTATTTATTCTAATTTAATATTGGCCGAAGAGGGTAAAACAATTGTGGGATGGGAGGGCATCAAAGATCTCATAGTTAAGGAGGAGCACTCGAGAAGTACACCCAACGAGAGTAGCACAGGACATATGAGAAATTTGTCCGCCGAAGATTTGGAATTTGTTAAAAAAGCTCATGCTTCCCTGACTCCGTATCTTAGAGGTTTGTTCGTCGCTATGACTCTACAACAAATTCTCTGGGATATTATGCTCGTCTCTACGATGCTCTATTATCACATAATGTTGGAAAAAATGATCGGATGCATTGTCGCGATATTCACGTGGTACGTGACTTATCACTGTTGGTACAAAATCGCAGATGGTGGTTTGTGCTCACCCGGAGAAGGATTGTTCAGATATAACGGATCGAAGGAACCTCAAGATATGGCAACAGCGAGAACTCGAAGAAATACTCTCAATGGTACAGGCTCTAGATTTATGGGTCTACCCATTCGCACGCCTCAGGACACACCTGATAACTTAGCCAATTCGTCGCGTCCCCTGGACAACGATTTATCAACCTCTCGTACAACATGAAATATCTTCTTGGATTCAGTCACATTTTTTACGCTCATATTCGACGATTCGGAAAAAAAAACAATGAGCACTATATATTTTTGTAACATATGTATATATGTATATATACTTTGTGGTCACAGATTGAGAATGAATAAATATTTTGCAGCGAGTGGTTTACGACATTCGAACATAAAAATTTTTTCCACGAAATTCAACAAGAAAGCAAACTCTAAAAAAGTACTATGAAACTTTGAAACTATTTGATCTGTAACCATAGATATATACATATATGATAAAATATATACAATTTATATATAATATCAAATAATCCGGTTGTGGTTGATTGTTTCGCCTAAATTTGACCCGAGTACCTAATGTGTGCTTTCTCTTTCGTTTTTGTACAAACAAGACCTGCTGGAAACACGAGAATATCATGCCGCAGGTTTTGCATTTTATTGTTATCTTGTTCATTTGTTTTGCTTATTTATTGATAGTTTTTAAGATTGAGGGTATGGAGATGGTGGATTTTAATATATATATTATATATATATGGATAATTGTATACCAGATTTTTGCATGATTGTTCGTTTTCCGTATGTTCGCGGAGTGATATGAGTGTACGATCCTTTCGTACTTTTTTATCTTCATGAATCGTGAAATATTTTACATTTATTCCGAGCTTCTGATGAAAGTTGTAATCAAAGATTAAAAATACTTCACTTCAACTTGGCATATCAATTTTTTTTTTAATTTTCAAATAATCACACTCTTCCAGATCGTACATGTATCGCTTCCAGCCACCTTCGACAATTACTACTTTATTCGAAGAATTAAAATGAAAGGTCAGAATAATGTTACAAATCTACTTCACATTGTTCTTTTGATTAAAAATAAAAATTTGTACACACAAAATTTCTAGACGCGAAGAACGATATTCTCATGATTAAATTTACATCCCGAAAACTATATATCTGTTTTTAATATATTGATTTTAAAAACTGGGCAATGTCTTCTTCGCTTCTTTCGATTAATCCTTACGTAATTCGACGTGAATATCGCAAGGTACCCAAGGTACTGAGTTGAATCGCGAATGTTGAACGTACACGATAAAATCGTTAATTCAAATACCCAAATTATTATGGACTTTCTTGCTCAATTCGGCGACCAACTTTTTTCCCCATATCGTGAGCATCGGACGACCTTTTTCCTTTCGTTTCGTTTTATAATTAATCCTTTCATGATTGTTGAACAGACTGTGTTTCTATTTGTGTATAAAATTGTTCACCAAACCACTCTCGGTGCATTTCCAGATAACTGCAAAAAAAAAAAAAAAAAAAAATTAATTCCAACGAAGAGCAAATAATTCTGTCCTAATATCTAATTAAAAGCGAAATCTGATTACCTCAGGAACATATCGAGATGTTTTAACAAGACTTTTAATTTCTTCTCTGGAATGTCCGTAGCTTGCAGAAGGTCGGGCAGCTTGACTAAGGATTTAATGTAAAACTGTTACTTTGACAATCGTTTAAATATTGTTTAATTAATTTTATTAATTCTTTATACCGATACGAAACTTTGTTGAGACCATGAAAAATTTTTTTGCGCGGTCGAAATATTTTGTCGAACGTATTTAACAAAATTTTCATTTCAGTGTGCTGAAAAATATATTCACGAGTGTAGGAACTCACCGAAAAGACGAGCCAGGTGTACGGCCCCGAAATACGTCGAAGAGCTCGGTGAATTTGCTTCTTTCGCAGAATCGGGCATTAGCCGCCATTTGTTCGATTCGTGGAGAAGAGCTCCTATCTGCGCCGAATTAACAACCGGCCGTGTTATTACACCGCGTGGACTCGAACAACGCGAGCTTGTGCTAGCTATACTGGAAATGCAAGAAAAATCAAACAACTTGGAAAAAAATAGAACTGGCTTAAATCGCGATTATTTTATGCTACCTCGAAACGCTGCCCGGTTCTTGTTTAACAACGTCCTCGTAAGACCGCAAGTGACGATTATCATCGGCCGAACTTATTCTGCAAGATCGTAATATTCGTTTGGAGCATATCGGCTTCGATTGGCATTCGACCTCGGACTCGTGTTCTCGAAACGGTGGAAGATGCGCATACTCGGGATCTTCTATTTCCTCTTTAATTATCATATCAGGATTTCTACAGCAAGAAAAAAAAAAAAACAAATATTTTAATATAATATTTTTTTGTGAACATCCATTGAGAATTTTTCAATGACACAAAAATTGCAAGCAGAGACGTTCGAGCTTACTCCATTAATTCTTCTTTTATAGGTAGAGTATTTTCGGTGAACAGTCCTGATGACTTGAACACATTGTACTGTTCTCTCTCTTGTCGGTAGAGCAGAAGATTTGGCAATGTAAAATCAAAGTAAATGCGTAAACCATCAGCCACTTCTCGACATATGTTGACATCGTTGACGATTTTCTCTACGGTATTGTTCGTTTTGTTGCGCTGAGATTTTTCCTGAATGTTTGTTAATTGTGTCGTCGTGAAATGTTGAACCCAAGATTCTAGGATATTCGCCACGGTCGGTTGAGCTGGTAAGACCGCGAGCTTCAAAGTTTTGAGATATATTTTCAAACGTTGTCCAACAATAATTACGAACTTAAGTAAATTTTAGAACAATAGAAATATTTAAAGTAAACGCACTTTGTGCTTGTGATTTATGAGTTCATAATCCTGATCAAGGATTCGCCTCAGGGTATTTCCAATATCGAGATCAATTCCGGGCCTCGTACTCGCCCCTGATTGACTTCCACCTCCGCTGTCCTCGTCGTCGCTCGACGGTCCACCAAAATCAGAACTGCTCTCAGAATCCTCCTCCGTAATGACTTCTTCCGTGTCATAATCATCATGCTGTCCTGAACTTCCATCCTCCGATGAACCTGTAGTCCCAGAGGCAGCTCGACTACCACCGCTTCGTGCTCTCCGTCTCGACTCGATCCCCGAACGATCCGAGAGCTTGTGGCTACGATTTTTTCTCTCACGACGATAAAGATAAGCTCCTCTGCGAGTTAAAATGAAAAATTATCAATTTTACGAATTCTAGTACATGTTAATTCAAAAATGAAAATATGAGGAATACAGTTTTGAATTGAAGAACAAGCTTGGAGTCAGCAAAAAGGATGCACTGAAAAGTGTGATAAAATTTGAAGAAAATCGCTTTGAAGTTTTGAAATTTTGACTAGAATCGAATAATAAAGATTAACACAAAATCTAAAGTTTAAGTTTATCGAAAAACTCAAAAAAGCTGGTGGAATTTTTTTTTTTGTTCATTCTAAGATCTGTTTCTGGGAAAAAATACAGCGCTGGAATGCTCATCCCCACCAATCTTTATCGAGTTCCAATATCTGCAATGAATTTCGTAGAAATTCAAGGGCTCATCCTGTATGATAGTAAAAATGTTGAAACAAAATTTTAGTGGATTGAACTCGGAGGGAAAAAAAAGCTTGGAAGAATTATTACAAAATTTCTTAATACTCAACATACAATTGAAGTTGTGCTTTTTGTGCCAAATCTCTTTGTAATTGACGATTTTCTTCCGTATCCTTCAGAACGTATTCTTCGGTGACACACCTGTCCCAGGAAGAATTCCAACCCTATAATGGTATCAATGGGAAAGACGTTTATTTAATGATAGTGCAAGAATTTGAAAATCGTTGGGCGAAATAACCGCTATTCGATATGATTAAGAATTATGTTTTCATTTCGAATTAAGAAATCCCGTATTTTCATATTAAAGTTTATATTTTTTCTCTGAATATTTTTTTTGACACTGAATAAAAAGTTTTAATCATTTAATTAAATAATGGATTGATGATATTTATTATAAAAAAAAATATTCATTGAATGTTTGATATTTCAAAAATAAATACAAAAATACGTTACTTTTCGCGACATTTGAACGTAACGTTGTTTGGACACGAAATGTTAGAAAAGACGCTAACCTGAAAATGTATGAGATATTCGACTGCTTTTCTCCCCCTTTGATCTTTGTTTATAATGACATCCAGGACCTACAGATTGGAGGAAAAAAAAAAACAATAATATTTTGAATACCATTTCACACGTTTCGTCTGTCTACGACACTGTATATTTCATTTGTTTGTGTTCGAAAAACTTTTTTTTGCAGGTTAACCAGCGAATGCGAGATCAACAGTGGAAGTTCATGTATATCTGATTTTTCAACAATCGAAACAAATTCGACGACAGAAATGAAATCTTTCGTACTTTTGAATCGTAAAGTACTTTTGCTTTTGTCGGATCTGGTTCGTAACATAAAACTTTTTCTCCGTCACAAAATTTGAATTTTGGTCCTCGCGTGGATACCATTTTTTTTAAATTTGATATTTCGTTTTTCCAAATTATTCTCTGCTTACCTACCGACGATAAAGTCGCGAAAAAATCAACCTCGCCTTGATAGAACACTCAATTGACGTCGGATGTCGCGTCGGAGTTCTCGAAGCTGCGGTTTTCTTCACGACCACCTCTCGCCGATATAAAATCCATATTAATATTTCATAAACAATGTAAATATATCAATAAAATGTTCACCCCTATTTCAGATAATCTTCGGTTTCCATAAATTCATCTAGTTTGAAAACGGTAACGTTTTTGTTCATAACACTTTCTGAATATTAAAAAAGTAACTTATTTGTTGAAACTCGGTCAAATCGATTGGAAAAGAAAATACTCATGGCCCCGCACGGGGTCAGCGAAGCAACAAGTTATTTATTATTGGGATGTGCGCTTGTATCTATACGTATAGGGAGATGAGGTGAAAAAAAAAATTGAAGTAGATACGAATACGAAACGGATTGACCTGAACTTTGGACGATTTTTATTCATGTGTATAATAGCGCTAGGATTTTATAAATTGATATTCTGTGCATGATTTTTGAAACATTTATAGGGCGGGTTGTTCCAACTTCTAGATGAAGCTATCTGTCATTGCAAATCGATGCTTTTAACGTCGCAAATAGGCTACCTATATAGAAGTTGAAATGACCCGCTCTACGTCAAAAAGAAAATGACGACAAACAGTTGGCGCTGAGAATTAAAAAATAGGTACTAAAATGGGATGATCGATGATAAAGAGAAAGAAATAATAACTTTCGCGCTATAGCAAGAATAAATTTTCTTGAGATTTGTAAGCGCGACGATGCAAAAGGCGATAGGAGTTCTAAGGAGGAAGCTAAAGAAGCGACAAAGCTTGACGCCAATGTATATGTATTTTTGCGATCGCGGCTATACATTGTCGATCCTTAAAGATGAAACGAAATAGGGACACGGCGTGAAAGTTATTTACGCAGAGAGAGCTCTGTGTGGATGAATTGCACATGGTGTGTTGGTCCTGCTCGCATATATAAAGCAGCGCAACACAAGAAATAAAAATCAATAAAACCAGCTGTAGCTGTCGCGCATGATCTTAACTGAGTTTGGTGGGTTCCAGGCGGTACATAGCACATCATATTTGTGAGGTTATGGCGCTGGACGGAACGTCGCCAGGTTAGATTTGTAGGAATAATCTCCCGAAAAAAATAAAATATTTTTGTCTCCCCATTTCTGCGAACAAAGTATTCGAAGAGACAGTAGAAAAAATGTTTGAGGGTGCAGTTGCCGCTTTTCTCAATCGTTTATTGGGAAGATACGTCGAGGATCTCGACACCGAACATTTCAATGTTGGAATATTTTCGGGTGAAACTTATCTGACAGACTTGAAATTAAAACCAGAAGCACTGGTACGTATCGCTTCTGTCTAGTGCAGTTGAAAAATCATTTCGTCCTTCGTGAATGATTTGTTTGTATTGATGAACGTGATTTATTTAAACGAAATAATTTTCATTCGCAATAGTATCAGCTGGGTTTGCCGATTCGCGTTGAAATCGGTATTATCGGCAAAGTATCGTTGAAAATACCATGGACGGGTCTATTCACGCAACCAATCATCTTATCGATCGAGGTAGAGACAAATAATTATCCATGATCAATATATATCTGGTATATATATGTTGGTCCGCATGTTATTAGCTATTGTTCAACAATTTTAACAAGGACTCCAATTCTAATCACCGTTTTATACAAATATTCGGGAAATTATCGACACGAAAAAAAGGAATAATTTTTTCTGGGCCCTAGGATATTTACATCGTTGCTGTACCTGCTACATCTGGCAAATACAATCACGAAATACAAAAGAGGCTCACGAGGGCTGCAAAAAAGAAAATACTCGAAGATCTCGAGGGCGAGGGATTACTCGGACCAGGTTTATAATTACACATGATTGATTGAATTTTTAGATAAATATCCCTTTATTATCTTTAAATTGGCGCTAGTCCATGAATAATTCAAAATTACTGTAAATTCTGGTAAAACTCATTTCCGGTCGGGTGACTCAATTTTTTTTCAGCGGGAAATTTAAAATTTGACAAAACATTCGATCGATACTTGATAATGGGTGGTTTAAAATGCAATTATTTTACCATAAATTTATAATGTCATTGCCAAAGTCGTGTAATTCTATTTACGTCGTGACTAGGCCTTCCATCAAGTGTCCTAGACAGTTTGATGCTATCGGTCGTGAAGAATTTTCAAATAACAGTCAACAACGTTCATATAAGATACGAGGAGAGCTTTGCAGATCGAAATGTCGCCTGTGGATTGTGTGTGCAAAGCTTTTCTATGGCTACAACGAATAAGTAAGTCTCGATTTATTCATAAATATTCCAGCTGTTGGTATCATCGATCTGTGTTATATCGTTCAGAATTCGCGACTACATTTATTTCATAAATTACTCATAAAAATTTATTCAAAATATCAAGGAAGCTCAAATAAAGAAAATAAATAAATCAATTCGTTGTAAAATCTAAAATTTTTCTAATTGGATAAGTAAATTTTGTGAATAAATTTCTAAGGATTCAAATGTTGGTTGAACTTGGGCAAAGCAGGATTTTTGATAGATAAAAAATGTTCAAGTCGCATCTCATAATTAAATATTGTTAAGAATAAAAATGAAAGTGAAAACGTATGTGTATTATTTTGATAAGCACAATTTTTGTCAAAACAGTAAATGGAAACCCGGTGTGACCCCGGTAACGGCAACCTCTGTTTATCAATTGATAAGAGCTGAATCGCTGAGTCTGTACATGGATCCTGATGCGGAACCTTCGCTCCCAAAGTACCCCGAAAAATGGGAATTCTCGAATCTTCTCGAATGGAAAACGATAATGAATCGTTCTCTACAAATTTTTGGGATGAACAACAAAGATTTTCACTTCTGTAAACAAAACATATAATTATTATTCTTTCGACACTTTTTTTATCTACTTGAAATAATCATTACTTTTTTGTTTGATTTTTAAAGTGATCAAGCCCTTCACTACCAAGATCAAAGTTATTGTCAATAAAAGCAGCGAGGGACAAGTTTCTCGTATGTTGGTTGATGTTGTCCTTCAAGACGTTGCTATGCAATTGTCGGACGATCAATTTGCAGCTTTGTGTCGGCTCTGGGAATCATATAAACAAGGATCTACAGAAAGGTAAGCGTTTGAAAGCTTGCAAAAAATCTTGACATCGATTGAGTATTTCTGAAAAAAAAAAATATTTCCCATACGTTTAGATGTAAACTTCAAAACAAAAATCATCCGGTGGTGAGAGTGAGCGAAGATTGCAAAGTTTGGTGGAGATACGCTTACAACGCCATTCTTGAGTATAACATAAAACCGTACACTTGGGAATGTGTGCAGAAACATAGAAAAAATTACAAATTGTACAAAGAGACGTTTATGCATACGCTGCTGCGTCCAAATGACACGGAGCTCAAACTGGATCTTCAGAAATACGAGGATAATCTCACACCGTTGAACATTATTATTGCACGTGAACATGCGAAAATTGATCTTAAAAAAAAAGCTCCGGAGTGTGTGAGCGTAGAGGCTTGTCAAGATTCAAACATGAGATTAATCGTTAATTGCGAAAAGATTCAGGACAATTCGGTTCAATCTGCAAGCTCCGAGTGCAAAAAATCCACCGTCATCACGACCAACGATCTGGAAAATAAATTCAAATTGGACAAAATCCCAAAGCATATCGGCAAGTGATGCAATTTTTATTATTCAACCAATTTTTTTTTTATTCTCAAATTTTATATAAAATTTTATTTTCATTATAATTGTTATGTTATAGATCGGAAGTACAATTTTACTCTAGCCAATTGGTCTCTGAGCCTCTTCAGCAACGATCACGAAATTTTCGTAATGACCGTTACCCAATTTTTGGCAAGCATCGAAACGCGTCCGGAATTATTTGCCTATAAAATATCTGCACGGGCTGAGAGTTTTGTCATCGAGGGAGCGTCCGCCGATGGCGATTTGATACCTCTCGTTACAGCTGATAATATTCTTACGGGTGAGCTCTATTGTAAAAACGTGAACTCTGAATGGAAACATCAATAAATCATTATGACACGTTGAAAAAAACATTGGAAATTTCTTTCTCTTTGTTTTCAGGCAACGTGTATGCCAATTTCCTGGCAATTGATTTCGAGAAAAATCCATCCACTGCCGATTTCAATTACGACATAAATGTCAGGCTGGAGGCGTTCGAAGTTACTTATCACGGGGTATCAATTTGAAGAAAACAAAAACAAAAAAATAAGTATAATCAGCGAGTACAACTAACGACTTTCTGTATTACAGCACGCTGTTCGTGAAATTGGCATGTTTTTTAAACGCAACAAGTCACACATTAAACATTTTGCACTGAGCGTTCACGAACTGTATCGAAGTACCAAAGACGTTCTGACGAATCTCATTAATTCCATTGTGTCAAGAAGATTGAGAATTAATTTGAAATTGGATATAAAAGGACCTTATATTGTTTTTCCGGAGCTCAATTCACTGCAAGAGTTAGTATATAAATATTCACCGACGCATGTTTTAGAAAGAGGAAGCATACAGTTGAGAGTCTCTCGTTGATAGTAAAAAAAAAAGAAAATTACGACAGAGGATATGTTCTGAAGCTCGACATGGAAAAAAACTCTCCTAGAGTTAAATCAATCATTTGAATCATATATTTTGGACATAAGCGAAAGATTCTCAATACTGCGATATTCAATTGATAGTAGTAAATTGCCCAAAAACCATAAAATGTCTGTAAATTTTAGAGGTGGGAATATTTTACTGGTCGATCTCGGTCGAATGACTTTCAAGAGTGAATTGCAAGCTGTCGACGTCCAGCTGGAAGATGCGACGTTGATGGAATTGGAGGAATTATTGTACGATCGCATCCATGTGGTTTGGACCGATGCCCAAGTTCTCATTTCTCACTCAGGTACCGATCTTTTTTAGTGTATTCTTGGGAAAAAAAAAAAAAAAAAAAAAACTCCTCGATCGATAAAATTATTGAAATTTACTAGGCGACGAATGGCGAGAGTCTCGAAAATGGAAAGACTCGGAAAATCATTTAATACCAAAAATCCAAGCTAATGTGACTCTGTCGTGTAGCATAAAACCTGATTATCGTTTATTGCCAAGGTAAGATCGAGTAGTCACCGACAACGCGCTAATGTTGAGGATTAAAAAATTTGAAAGAAAATTTATTAAATTTTCAGAATGAAATTAAACGTTTCATTTTCGAACATAAAGTTCAATCTCTCGAAAGGAAAGTTATGGTACGTTTGTGTTTTTCTCAACAAAATGTGGATCCCGAAGACGGAAGACATCGAAGAGTTTCGAATGAGCCTAACGAGAGTGCGCGAAGAAACGATCGAGAATATTCTCATAACATCAAAAGAGTTGATGCGTGTAAGATCAATTATAACTTTGTCCTCGTTTATAATGGGACGTGAAAAATCCGAGTATCGTACAAGCACTATTCCAACCTGTACGGTTACGGAATCTGTAAGGTGAGCTTTTTTCGCTTTTGATATATACGTATAGATATCAATAATTACTATTGTACTAACAATTAATCTATGATATTCTGTTCGTTGTTATTTATTCCCTCCAACAGAAGTGTTATATCCTCGGAATTCAGTGAAGAGGATTTGGAACAATGGATGAGATCTTTAAACTTATCAGGTTTCGATGACAATATATCACCGCACAATCATGTCGATCTCTTGCTTCGAATCGTCATTGGAGAAGTAAGCTATTTCTAACGGTATTCGTTACAACGCCTCGCTAATATTTGTATGACGTGCATACAAATGGCGTAAAATGCCATTAATTCATTTAAACTTGACTCAGTAATGCGGAAAACTCTGTTCCTCACATCCCAAAATCGTATTGAATAGTCAATTTTTGTTCGCAGCTATCGTTTCACGCGGTGACTACATCGGATGGTCGTGAAAAACCGTATTTGGTCCTAAGATTTTGCACAATGTATTTCGAAGCTGCAATAATGGAATACGGACCAGCTTTTCAATTCGGCGTTGGAAGCATTGTCCTAGCCGATAAAACAAATGCAGGAATAACAGGGTCTTATCTCGAGCTTATATCTACCGACGGATCTTACGACGTTATCAGTGCCTCATATCGAAAGGTAAGACTTGACTATTTTCTTTATTAATGCTGTTTATTTTCTGGTTTTTGATTTTTCAATATTTGTTTCTCTTTTTTTCTCAAGGTTAAAGCTAACTGTCCTGATTTCAAATCACACTTCAGGAGCATCGAACAATCGCTAGTACTGAACATCACTAATCTGAACGTCGTTTTCCATCGTCAAGCTTTTCTCAAATTGAAGCATTATTGCTCGAGCGTGATGACGTGGGTTACACAAATTATTTAGTGTAATTCTTTGTTTCATTAATTTTTCGTAAATTTTGTATTTTTTTTTTTTTTTCGTGCAGGTTGCGTTATGCCAAGATATACGATCTGTGGGCTATTGCACAATACGGGATGGGCTTCGTCAAAAAGAGTGTAGAGTGCGATCCACCTGTACCACCAGGTAAACTTTCTCTGATTATCAAATCGACAATTAAAATTAATGGAACTGAAGAACAAAATAAATGATAATTTCTTTTTTGTTTGTTTGTGAAAACCGACATTTTTAGGTGCAATTAAATTGAGTTACTCGGCCAGATTGAATTCTTTCGTTCTACGATTATGTGACAAGGACTCAGATTTCTTTGAAGTTAAAATAATTGGCGCCGAGAGCGATTGTGTTTATAATGCCAATCAGCGAATGATTCTCAGAGTACATTTGCGTGGTTTAACGATCGATGACTTGAGAGATATAACTTTGTACCCCAAGGTAAATTACTCGCATTTTATTCGCCAAATTGTCAAGTTTGTCGGAGAAATTTTATTGTTTCAACGATATCGTGTCTTTTATTATCCACCGAAGGCAATGACGACTGACGAAGACGGAGTGTTTGATTTGAAATATGTGAGACATTCTCCGAAACTTTATTCATGCTCGGATATCGGAAGTAGCCCCGACGACGTCAAATCCGACGGATCATTCAAGCTCTCCGTTGGCAAAATAAACTGCGTTCTACATTCGGAAATGTTGATTCAGTGTCGGGTATGTTTCTTGTTATAATTTCATATTTTGGTTTTCTGGAGTGATGAAATCGATGATGATACGAATCAACATGATTCGAATGATAAACAAAAGTTTGAACTCATTGACTTGTCTTATCGAAATAATTTCCTTTACCAATGATTCTCGAAAACAAATTTTAATTGTGCATAAAAAAAATATTTTTATCAATTTCTCAGTATTTCATGCAACCCTTTGAGCGTTTGTTCGCCGCTCTGCCAATGGAAAAAATGAAAATTATGGTACTCAAGACAATAGAAGAATTTCGCACGAGTTCAACGAAATTACATCTATCCATCGACATACAAGGGCCTACGTTACTTTTTCCCCAGAACCGGGACAATCCGAGCGTCCTCGTTTTTGACATGGGTAAGATTCCCAACGATAAAGTAGCAAAATAATTGAAATTCAATATCTTGGAACTAATTCAACTGTTATTGGTTACTTCAGGTATACTGACGATTGAAAATTTTTTCAAAAATAATGGGAAGTCTCGCAACTCCGAGGATTCGAGTAGCGTTGAAACTCACGTTTCGATCATTGACAATATTTTAGTAAAGCTTACGTCAATGACGATTTCTAGAGCCATTATGACACTGGCCGGAGTCCTGAAAATGCAGGTGAATTTCAAAGTATTTTGATTTCATCTGTGCAATCAACAAAAATATACATTTTCAGTATATTGAAAAGCAAAATCCTGATAAATTGATAATGCATTTTTTACCATGTAGGAGCCCATTGTTGAGCCGATACAAATTCGATTGGACGTGAAAAGGAATACCGAGTTTCGTAGCATATTGGGTTTTCAAACTTTTGGTTTATTCGAGGTTCACGGTTCGGTTGACAATCTACTGATAAATCTGGGACAGAAAGATTTCGCGTCTATTGTCAATATATGGGAAGAAAATATAACCAAAATTTATCCGGATCGTGATGGGGTGATCGTTGATGCCGAAAATACGAGAAAATCAAACATCGCGAGATTCAACATGGATGATGCCATGGTGAAAAAGCTCGAGGCTTTTTTGAGCCAGGAAGAACAACCCATTTGTGAAATTGCGATGAAATTAACTTTTGATGGATTGCAATTAAATCTGTTTTCTGACACGGACGAGGTACGAAAATACATCTATTCAGGGTCTTACAATCATTTTGATTTTTCATCAATTATTGACGTTTTTTTTATTATTTCTCGCATCACACGTATCTTTAATTTATGGCAAAACGAGATTTTAACGCTCTTCTATGTTCTACACTAGGAAGCTTTGTCTTTTGGGTTCAATACGTATTTTCCAATCATACAGCACATCGATGTTTTCTTCACGTAAGATTTATTTATGTATTTGTTCATTTATTTGCTTATTTACTTATTTATTTTTATTTATTCGCGTCGATGCACCGAAAGAATCTCATTTGACGTATTACCGAAATCACAGGATCAAAACAAACCTGAGTCGGAATTGGTTAATTACATACTGAATTGTATTCAATTTTTTATGAAAAAGAAGGAATAATATTGCGAACGGAAATTCTTTCCGTGTACGAATCGACGCTCTCATCATTTTTTTTTAGCTGATCTTTTTTTACATTCTGTCATATAGAATACTACCTATCCTTTCCTTCGGATGATCTCCTCGACATAGTGAAAATTAATGAGAGTCAATGATGCTTGTTTTGCTCATACATTTTATTTCTTTTGTACAAATATTTTCTATATCTTTAGGTATTGAGTTCGCCTGTTCGAGATTTGAACAATGGTTTAGGAAAACTGACATTCGGCGAGATCATCTCGTCCTTCGATCTCTACAGTAATCGGAGCATGACCATTAAAGTATCGCTGCGTACCTGTGTATTAGAGGATACACGCAAAGAAGCTGCAGTCATAAGAAAGTGGGTATGAATAAAAAGAAAAAAAATCACAAGAAAACACTCGCTAATAAATTATAGCATGAATAATTAAATTTTGTAATATTGCAGAATCATTCAATCGCCAGCAAAATCGGCAGGAATGAATTTCGAATCGTGTATTTCGGTGTCGGAGCCTCCGGTATTCGATTTTACCTTTACACAAGCTCCGACAGGGGACCGTTGTATCGATATGCTCGTTGAAGAGACGAGAGTTAATCTTTCGATACCGTTTTTCTTACGTTTAACTCGTTATTTCGTCGACTCGTTGCCACACGAGAAAATCGAACAAGGGGTCGTCAATGATGCTTTCGAGGATCATGCGGTTACTAGCTGAAAAATTATTATTTTCAAAAATGAGCAAATTATTTATTCAGACAAAGACGATAATCAAGATTTCTATTGCAGGTCTGTGTTTATAGAGATACGGAAAATGCACAAGATTCCCAAGAAATGCCAGGTATTTTTCAATTTTTAAATATTTGCGTATTTTTTCGTTTTTTTTTTTTTTTTGTTAACTGATATAAAATAAAGAAAAATTGAAACGTAAGAGTCTTTTTAAATCTGTATTACCAATTGGAGTATTTTTTGTTAAAGGTACATCCGTTTCGATTCGTGTACGAAAACCGGAAATACTTATTTTTGCCGATCTCAAAGCTAGCAACGCTCATGCTATATTGATACAAACGGAATTGGCGATCGAGAGCAGTCAGCACGTAGGATCATCTTCAATTGTATTTACCCTATCGAACCTTCTTGCCAAGAGCAAAAGCCAAGAGCGATATCGTCGACAATTACCACAGTGGGTATTGCGCCCTTGCGATGTTGAAATATCCGTGAGAGAAATTGAGACCGAAAATCGTGTTCAAATGAACGTTGATATTAATTCTATAAACATTCATATATCACCGGGAATTGTTTACACATTGAACGAGGTAAAATATTGTGTTTCATTAATTAAGTGCCTCGTGTGTTCCCTAGTTCATATTTATTTATAAATAATTCATTATAACTATTCAAAGCCACGATTTTTATGAAAAAATTGTTTTTACAGATAATAAAAGAAGCTGCAGGAATTTTCGACTTAGTGGATGGAAAATTCGACACTGTCGATTGTAATCAAAACACTGGAAGCCACGTCGATTTGTGGTCACCAAAAAAAGTATTTGTCGTACCATGTAAGGAAATTATTCCACGTAAGTGTTTCAAGATGGTTTTCGAAAAACAAAAAAAAGCCTCGTGTTGAATTTTTATGACAATTGAATCGTGAGTAATGGATTGAATATTTTTTTTCTAACAATTCAAAGATGTACCGATTAAACGTCGTTTATCGATTGATCGATCGAATCACGTACAAGTATTCAACTTTAAACCTGTGCCAATACACATATTGCTCGAGATGGAGGACACGATTGAGAGGATACCAATGATCAAAGCCGAATTGGAAATCGGTGGTACATATAATTCGGTGGACGAAAGATTTCAGATTGAATCGAGCATGAAAATTCATGCTTTTTGCTATAATCCGAGTCGAGGAAATTGGGAGCCTCTGATTGAACTATCGACCAAGGACGACATGGCCTATAATTCATGGGAATTGTCTATAAAGGTTCACAATTCGATTATTTTCGATGTTTCCTTAAAATAATCAATTAATAAGGAAAATGAATAATTGAAATTTGTTGAAATAATTTATTGATTCGCAGATGTATCAAGCTGAAGCGTACAGATTGGGCTCTTGTTGTCCAATGTTCACGAATCATATAAAAAAGGTTGTCAGTACTCCGAAACGGAAAAAAGGAGAACCGATCGATAGCGAGGATGATTTTAATGAAGACATGATTTTTATTCGTCCAGATGTCACCGTGTGTTCGAAAAATAATCGTAATAAATGAAATAATAATTTCACTCGGAATAGGATTTTCGAAATATCACTAAAATCGAGTTTTAGATTTTTTTTTTCAATCGACTTTTTTTTTACTCGACTATGACGTTTTTAACAATGACAAATATTTCCTTCGTTTCAGGTTCCGACTACGCCTTCGACCACGAGGATGATTCGGACTCGAACGACGACGAGAATTCCGAAAAATTAGCTAGAACTTTTAGTCATTTATTCACCAAGGACAGCAGCGAAGATGAGGACGACAACGATTCGGATGCATCAAGCGTATACGAGGACGAAGGATTGGAACTCACACCCGAGCACGTTGTAGAAACGAGTAAGAACCAAAAAAATAAATACTGGACTGGAAAGAAATATTTCTCTTACCGCTGCTACTGTTGCTTTCTTGAGAATTATGATTTTGTTTTCCATTAAAAATGAAGAATTTTCGAATTTCGTTGCAGATTGTTCAGCCGAAGTAAACAATTCCCCGGTTGACGGTGATCCTCTGACAACGTATGTAATTATCAGTGCCGAGGAAAAGATCGATTTCACGATAACCCCGAACACGATTTCCATTCTGGAGACGGTTCTAAATACATTTACGAAAAGTCGTGCCGGTATACCGATAGTCGTTACCAATGCTGGAAAACTCGTTCTTCACAATGAAATTGGTCATCCCAGTAGAATAGAATTGCGCGTTGAAGAGACGGTATAACTACGGTTGTCTTTTAATCTCTGTAAAACGTTTTTGCCATTCGATTATATTTTTTATTCCAATTTTCAGGGTGGTAACGAAAATAAGTCGCGATTATTGATAGCTCGTGAATATCGTACTACTGAATCGCCTGTCAGTGTGCCGAGCAGTCCGGAAACTCAAGGCTTTCCCGATTCCGAGGAAACGAGCCAATTTATGACTATCGAGAATAGTTTCAACGATCAGGTCGAAAATGATTATGAAAAATTACTCAATTCTCCTATTAACTTCACCGAGAATTCGCCAATGACGATTTATCGAAATTTGACGGAGGAGAGCCTAAAAATACTCATCGATGGTAACAAAACTCATATCTCGTTCATTTTTTTGTTTTACAATTTTTTTTTGTACTCGTAGAAATATTTTTCTCCCTTTTAAGGTTTCGGTGAGACTTTACTCTATTGCCCAAAATGGCAAGGATACAAACTCGTCTCTCTCCGACCAGCAAAACACGAAGTTCGATATCATTTGATCGTCGAGGTTTCAACCGATCATCATTTACATCGGACTATCACAGTTCGATCACCGCTTCAGGTAGATAATCAATAATATTTTTTCGTTTGTACGACGATGAGACGAATGATCGAAAGGATACAATTAGCAAAAAATTTAAACACTGATTTTTATTATTATTTCCAGATACGCAACGAAACTTCCTATGCTCTTGGGCTTTATTACAAAAAACAATTGGTCGAAAAGCTCCAGCTTCCCCATGTGGGCGAGGCTCTCAATCCTTTCGATGATAATATGAGAATTACGGTCATAGAGCCTCACGACACGTACAATGTTCCTCTTTACATTACTTATCATTTTCCTATCCACATTTTGCCGGTCCATTTGGAGTAAGTGTATATTTTTCATGAAAAGAAAAAAAGTATAACCATTTTTTACTGCATACAGTTATGAATAAAATAATCAATCCATAACAGAAAATTTCAAGTGAGCGAACGAGGAATGTGTTGGCGTGAATTGAGCGAGAATATCAACGTTCCCAAAGACATTTATTGTGTCTCGAAAGAGGAAAATTGTAATTCCGTATTTGGCGTCAAGGTTTCTTGCGCCGAGAGCCCGAAATTCGTACGAACAAATTGTCAGGTGCCTCAATATCTCATTACAATTGTGCCACCTTTGTCTTTTGACAATAAGCTACCATTCGTCATTGACATCAATGTACCGTCGATCGAGTACGATGTGAGAATCGAGCCTGGCGAAAGAATCAACGTTTATTCTCTGAAATGCGATAGCGATTCATCAGTCATTTTCAAGGTAAATTTTGAATTTCAAAAAGTTTATTGAAAAAAAAAAAAAAAAAAACAATTATAGGAAAGAGCGAAAGCAATTGATAAATGTGTTTATCAAAATGTTGGAAAGATTCAAAATTATTTGGGAACCCAATGGACCGGAACATTCAAATTAAATAACGAACTCGAGAGGAGGTTCGTCAAAATGTTCGCTGACAGCGAATCCGACGCCATAAAGCCTTTCGTACTTTGCGTCGAGTTGAACAAAGCAGCCAGTTGGACGGTCGTTATTTATGCTCAATATTGGATCATTAACAAGACCGGCCTATCATTGCAAATACAAGTAAAACATTAACTGAAAATTTCAGTTTGAGAATGAATATAACTAAGATTGAAATTGTAATTACAAAGTGAAATGCAAAATTTGTATTTTTTCAGGAATCACTTTCCAACACGGTCGACATACCCGGTGAAGAGTTGATAGTATTTTCGCAAAAGAAGAACAGAAAAAAAATGATAATGTTGAAAGCTCATCAATCGGATTGGTCATTGCCGTTCAATCTCGATTCCATAAGCTCAATGTCACTGATAGCGTGCAAAGATCTTGAGAGAAAGCGAAAATATCGTATCCTCGCTGAAATAGCAACATCGAATTTGTCACCGTTGTTCACAAAAATCGTGACATTTTTGCCCTATTTTTATATAAAAAACGATACCAAAAGAACACTGAGATTTATGGAAGAGAATGAAGATGCTGATTTGTGGAACGATCTTTTGCCCGGACAAGGTGTAGCTTTTTGGCCCTACACCGAATCCATGAGAATGCGATTGAAGTGGAAAAGCAGTCAATTGGTTTCACAACACTTTGACGTTACAAAAATTGGAAAAATCGTTCTGCGAATGGAAAACGGAGTGGGTTTGAATATTTTTTGTATACTTCTTGCCTTTTTTTAAAATTATTAACTCAATTTTGTGTTCCACTTCTATAGTCAGCCCTTTGCGTCGATGTCGCTGGAGGAAATAACTCACCCTTCATCGTGACGTTTCAAAAATATCAACCTGGCGATGCACCCGTCAGAGTGGACAATCTCTGCGACGATTTGTTCCTGAAAATGAATCAGTTGAATTTGGGTCAGGTTGCACTTTTGAGCCCTTTTCAAAGTATACTCTATACTTGGGATGATCCTGCAGAAAATCGAGAACTCGTGTGGAATGTTTACAACAGTAAAACTAAAGGCTACACAGCACAATTTCATACGGTTATTATTTATTGCATTCATGATTATTTATTAAGATTTTTTTTTTCAAATATTCCAATGGATATATCTATTTTTTATGCATTTCTTATGCTTGAAATTTATTCAGGACGGATATGGCCAAGAAGTTGTAACATTTCGCACTCTTCGTCGTTCTCCCCTGACTCCGTTAGTAAAAAAATTGTCTCAGGACGCTCGACTTTCGACATCGGCGAATTCAATGTCCGGCTGCAGTAGCAGCGACGACACAGATAGCGAGGCTGACAATGAGTCGCCGAATGTCGAAAAAGTTCGAAAAAACCGTGCTGTCGTTTATTGGATCAGTTACATGGAGAAAACTCAACGTGTTCTACTCTTTACCCAGGACGAGAATATATTCATCAAAGCAAAGAGTATAGTCGATCCGGAATGCAGCAAAAGAGAAATATTTTTAGCCCTTGCCGGTATTGGTCTCAGCGTTGTGAGTCAAATATTTATTTTGTTCTTCTGACTTGTGATTTTCATGAGCGATTAATTGAAATATTTGAATTTAGACTATTGATTAAAAAAATAAACTAAAATCGTTTTTTCGCAACTTCTCCATTTCCATTTTTTTTTCCTAGGTCGTAGAATCGTCTCTATTGGATAACAAAAGTCGCGAGCTGACTTACGCATGTATTGATGATTCAGCCGCTCACTGGGAAGTTGACATTGGTAAACGATGGAAAACACTTACTTTGGAATTGAGCGCTTGGATGGAAGATAAATACAAGAGTTCGTCGTCGGAGGCCCAGTTTGAAAATTTCATCGATGTAATTTTCCCGTATTCTTCGTGTCAATTTCATGATAATACATCTATTCATTTTCCGATTTTCATTCTCACTCGTGTTATGTTTTGTAAAAAATAACGACATAGGTAAACTTCAATAAGATGCACATGACCAAGCCATTCTTTGGAAAATTGCGACGTACTTATTCACCAGGCTTTTGGCTGCACGTACGAAAATCTAATACGCTTACCTACATTCAAGGAAATATTCATAGAATACAGGTGAGTGTGAGGAAAAGCGAGCATGAAAAAAAAAAGTGAAAATGCTTTCAACGAGAAATTTATTAAATTTTTCTCCACAGATTGACAATCAGAATCACGATGCCGTCTTCCCGATAATACTGAGGCCTGGCTCGAAGAAATGTTTCACGAATCATCCAGGAAATCCAAGATTGAAACATTGCGTGGAATTTTCTCTTCTGAAACAGAGAAAAGCTACTTACGACGTGTACAAGTAACGAAAAACTAATTGTTACATTATCAAAACACCCGGAAATCTTTGTTACACTCTGTACATCAATAACATTTTTTAATTTTTTTTTCCAGAAGAGTTAATTTAGTTATCAGAGAAATTCATTTAGAATTACAAGAAGATTTTTTAATACAACTTATAGAAGGCCTGCTTTCGAAAAAAATCGAAACCAAGCACTCGATCGCTTCGAGGCTTAAGTCTGATTTATCTAATTTCTATGTTCCTCTGCCTGGTGCGAGTGACAAGGTAAGCATCAATTTATGCAACGAAATGATATTGATGTTTTTTTTTTTTTATATTGAAAAATTTGGTGACCCAAATGGTAAATGTTAAAATTCAATACAGAGTTTAGAACGTTTTACGAAACAGTTTTAAAAGATACAATTTATACGCTTATTTGATTATTTAATTTTTTGCGGATCTAAAAAATGTTTTTTCCAGTCGCCTGAGACCAAGAGGAAAACGGTGCTGGAGTATTTTCATATATCTCCGGTAAAATTGCACGTGAAATTATTAGCTTCGGCAGAAGCTCAGACAACAAGATCAAATCCGGACGATTATTGCAACTTTATCAAATCGATATTCGAGTACGCTTGCAACGGAACATTTTTAAAGTGCGCTGAATTCAGGTAAGATATTCCAATTGATTACTATTTTGTCATTTTGCTTGTGTATTAAATTTAGGGCCCTTGCTTACACCGTTATTCCATTTATTCGCAGATTACCTTACTTCGAGAAGAGTGGTGTTACGATTGACAATACAGAATTATTGCTAGCAGAATTATGGCAGAATTATAAATCGGAAATGAAGCATCAATATAACGTGTTGGTTCTTTCGATGACGGTACTTGGGAATCCATACAGTTACAATTTCAAATCACCGGGAAATTATTTTTACGACACGGATACGGTAAGTCTCTTATCAAAATTAATTATCAACGACCAAAAAATTTTGAATAATTTTTCAAGCATTCAAAAGAAATTTGTTTTTTTTTTCTTAACTCGTTAGATAATGCTCCAAGGCGACGAGACTGCAGAAATGTTGAGTTACGACGTGTCCTGTTTTTTGGGCTATACATCCATGGACGGCCAACCAACTTCCATAATTAATTTCAATGTTATCGAGGTGGAACCGAGTCGTACAAAGGCAAGTACTTGATTCGTTGCTATGAATCAAGCATCGTTGTATTTTTAACAAACGGAATTGCATGGTTTACAGAAGTGCTTGACACGTTTTGAGAGTACCGAGACCCCGGAGCACGTCCTCTTGGTTGATTGTTCATTTTCGATCGGTGTAGAGCTAGAAATGTCCGGATTGATTGTGAAACCGACGGACAGTACGTAAAACCGAACTGACCAATTGTTCAACGTTTTTATAAACAAATTCTACTATTGATATGAAAAAGTCTATAATTTTTCAGACACACATCAAGAGGAATTAAGATACTCACTGAAGAACCTTGGCAAAGGCATACTCAGCCTTACCCAGGTTGAAGACGATAAAAATTCATTGAAAATAAAACCAGGATTGATATTAGACACGATAAAAAGGTGAGATGATGAAAATTTAAGAAAATCTCCTGATAATATTTAAACAATAATAAAAATAATTTTTTTTTTCAGAGCACAAGAAATGGGATACAGTTTCGTATCGCGCATTCGATTCCCTCGCTACATTAATCCACATTCGGTACGACAAATGCTTCAATAATAATTCACGTCTGAGTACACCGAGAAATGAATTTTGTTCATAGAACACAATGCCATTCGCTAGGACAACGAGAAATTAGGAATTCAACCATTTTTGTTTTTTCAATAAACTAAATATTTTGCCATTCCAATGAAAAATAGTTGAATCCACTATACTTTCGTCCAGCATGGTGAAAAGATGAACAAATTTTTATTTCCTCAGTATAATAACTGCACAACGGATAGGTATATTTTTTCTTCTCGTTTTCATTTCAGACGGTAGAACTATATTCAACATACAAAGCAAGAGGCATGCACCTTCTCAACACCGTGAGAAAAACTGACTATACGAACGGGGAAACGTACTGGGCGCATGCTGCACTTTCCGAAGATGGAAAGCACATTGCTCTGATATCTTTACAGTAAGTTCAACGGTTTCGCATAGAAAAAAGTGAAAATGATATAGACGATTCTTCATTTCTCGATTGTGAATATATATATATATTTTTTTTTTCGTGAAAAGAATGACAGTAACGTAAAACAATCCTGTACAAATAGAATGATACTCGCACTATCGAGCTCTAAAACATTGTTCTTTTTAGGCGAATATATTTGATAGAAAAGCGTTGCATATGGGGTTCGTGGACGATCGCATGGACCGTCGAGATGAAAGAACTCACAAAAGCCCCAACAGTGAAAAAGGAAAAGCTCATTCTTCATGTAAATAAGGTAATTATATTTTTTATACGAGAATTTTTGAACGATACAAAACTTAATAAAAAGTTTTTACGAAAACATTAAAGAACGCGTTAAAAAAATTGCCAGACATTTTGCTTTTACTCATCAATAACTAAAAACCTTACTATGAAAATTCCGTTGCTATTGTGAATGGCAATGGAAATACTTACCTTGTTTTTCGTCAATTTACATTCTTACCTCGTTGAATAAGCGTTATTAATGGTCGATGCTGGATGTGTCAATCAGAAAGCTCGTAGGTGCAAAGGTGAAGAATGTTTCGAAAATTTTCTTCCTTTCGTAACAAAATCATAATTTATTGTATTTAATTTTTCAATTAAAGAGCGAAAGTCAATCGTCGCCGTCGGCTGACTGGTACTTGGAGAGCAAACATGCAGCAACCTTGGAATGGCTAAGTCGTAAAATAAATACTGCCATGATATTGAACATGGAGGGCAGTATCAGTCCACGTTTTGGAGCATAAGAAACGTGGGAAGAGTTATATATACATGCATTCATTCATATATATATGTCTCAATTGAAAAACATTGATGTATATTTCATTGATTCCCTATACTACATCTTGCCGTGATTGCAATCAAACATCATAGAAAATCAACAGAGAATTCTAGACGAAAAGAGGATTTTTTTTTTTTCATAAGCCCTTGTCCGCTCTTATTTGGAAAGTTCAAACTTTGGCGATATTGCGCAAACTGTACTAATATAAAACGAATCTGAATCAAGGATTGCGAGATTACTGCTATAATCCCAACACTATTGTCTGTGAAGCGTACCTACAACTTGTTGGCAAATTTTCTTTAGAATTACAAACGTAACATTTCCTAATTATTTGGAGACATGACGATATTTTGAAAAAATAATTATTTCCTTCATTTGAAATCTAAAAATCACTAGTTGTAACTGCGTATGTTGTTCGGCGTTCCGACACAAACTGCTGAAAACTGGAGCGTCACTTGAGAGACGAGCTCGCAAACGGAAATAATGATAATTTATGTAGAACAAAATGAATTTGAGAATGTTGCGATTGATTACGTTCAGTTGTCTTTTTTTTTTTTTTTTCTTCTTTTTATAATTGTTCTTTTTCAATACAGTGCATATGCAGTCACAACTAAAAATGGTAACTTTACAAATACATCGATAATGAAAGAGTTAGAGAAAATAGTCAATCAATGAACTCTTTTTTTTTTGTTTTTTTTTTTGTTCAAAATAAGGAGCTTATCACGCTCTTATATCTCTGGTTATTGGAACTCACGTCTTAACGTAATAACCACTTTTCGAGCCTACATTTATTTTCACTGCATCCGACGTAATTTCAATGAAGAGTATTACATTTTCTTTCTTTTTTCTCTGTTTTTACGTTTTTATCTTTTTCTATGGATACTCAGTATCCAGTTTAAACGGGACGTTCAGTATACGAACGACCAAAATCTTGTACACGGCGGCAGCGAAATATTGTTTTCATTGTTATTATTATTATCATTATTATTTATAGAGAGAATGTCCATATCCTTCCCCGCGCGTACTATTATTCAGATCGCAGATCCTTCTGGATAAAGTACATCTAGTTTATTTCATAATTTATTTACAAAAAGTCTTAGTAAATTACACTTACAGGCATCTCCACTCGAACTAAAGTAAATAATTTAAGAGCTACACGTATTAAGATGTCTATAGAGTTAGGATACTTTGGGGCTCGGGGATATAAGCCGGGGGGAGAGGGCTCAGGGAGAGTGTTTTTGCTTCGTATAGCGGGTTTCCTTTTCCTCTCTCTCTCTCTCTCTCTCTCTTTTTCTCTTGTCAATCACGCTTGATAAAAACAAAAAGAAAAAAAAAAAATAAGATGAAACGTCGCAACTTTGGCGAATTAACTTGCGAGACAAGAAAACAAACGGAACGACTGTATGAGAACTTGTTTGGCTCGTCGACGAGGTAAAAGATGATGATTTTAACGAATGCTTCGGAACCAAAGAAGAGCGAAAAACGTAAATAAAGAATAAGAAAAAAAACGAACTACGTATACGTGTCGATGGTCAGAGACGTTTGATGTTTTTTGAGGTAAAAAGAATTGCAAGATGTAGCGTATAGATGTGTAATATATACATACATTATTTTTGTTTTTTCCCCGTATGTGTATGCTCGATCACTCACATACCGTGTGTATGTGTTTCTTTTTTTTTTTTTGAGAGTTTCGTGTAATTACAATAATAATCAATGTACGCAAGTAAAATCTAGCCCTCTTCGCCAGTTTATCGTCACACACACACACACACACACACACACACACACACATACGCGCGCGCGCGCACACACTCACACTCTGTTTCTTTCTCGCTACCTCTTTTTTCTACATTTTGTTTCTTTTGACCCACCCCCCCTCCCTCCCTCCTCTTTTCTTCAGTCATGTTAGGAGCGTTAAAACGTGTAAAGATCGCTAAAGCATGTACATACTCTGAAACTTGTTCCGAGTAATTGTTTCCTTTTCTCTTCCGTTCGTTTGCCCCTCCCTCATTTATCGTTAATATATACCATACGACACGATGAGATCGTGAATTTCGTATAGATATAAATTTCTATAAAGAAACTTTCATTACTTTAGCAGCTTTTTTTTCGTCTCGTCTGTCCTTTCTTTCTTCTTTTAAATATCTGCCCGAGCTCAAGACGTTACACGAGTCCCGGGGGTTTTTGGCTTGTCTTTACTTACCATCGAAGCCTGATAATAAGTTGAAAGCTACGTGTATTCTTGTTTCTTTTTTTCTTTCGAGCCTCTTCTCAACGAATTTCCAATTACAATATTCTCGCCCGTCAATATATTTTACAAAAAAATTGAGAAAATGTGTGAAAAAGAAAGGAATAGTATTGATAATAATAATAGCAATAATAATAATGATGATGACGATGATGATGATCATTCGAAGGCTCTTTCCCCTTTTTCAACTTTTAATATTACTCAAAAGAATATAATCGTTTGTCTACTTCCCTGAACCGCTTGTTACTTGTGGTTTTTTTTTTTGTTTTTTGTTTTTCATTACAGACACACTTTTCCCATAATTCTAACAAAGATCTTTTTCGGTTTCATTTTTCTGTCTCCCTCCCCCTCCCCTTTCCCATCCACACCCTTCTTTGCCCATGCTTCGAGCACTCACGTGCATTCTTCACGGACAATCACACGCAACCAATCGCATACACGCAATTTTCAAATTCTCCCTTACTCCCTCTCCCTTTCTCCCTCAAATAGTTACAACCCTCGCGCGCGCACACAATTTTTCAATAAAGAGACGTATCACACATCAGTTTTGTTTCGTGTTTACTCAACTCTTATTCACTCATTCTTCGAATTAAGCGACTTCTCTTCCCATCGACAAGCGCCGCATCACCTTTCATATTTATTTTCTGTTTTTCGAATTCCCTCATACTCAAATGGTTTATTTCTTTCGTTCTATTTCATTTTCTCCTTCGCTAACACGATCAATACGTTTATCCACCTTTCTTCCTGTGTATTCCTCAGTGTTTTTCATTTCTTTTTATTTTTTTTCTTTTCCTTTCTTCGCTAAAGGTGAGACTTTAGTGGTTCATTTTCGTTCACGCATTTCTTTTGCGTCGCTGCGTGTTTTTTGTTTCGATTTTTCTTGGCGGCGATACGCAAAAAAAACCAAACGAATAAGATTCAATGGAAGTGTATGTTATCTACAAAATATCTTAATTACTCGCTAATTACAGCACAAAAACATGCAAATATAAAAATTTGCATTATATTATTATAATATTTATATAATCGTCGAGCCGACGTTTATTCTTCATCTCCATTCTCATCGTTTTATTTTTTTTTTCTTTATTCTTCATTCCGTGTCGCACTATAGCACTTCGTCGTGTCAATTTGTTGGATTTTTTTGTTTGTTTTTAAATCGTGTTTTATGTTACTTTATGCCTCATAAATTCATCGCTTTTATCCCCGTTTCTCGTTTATATTTCATAATTCTTTTGCGCTTTTTTTGTTCATCATCCTCTTCTTCTTTTTTGTTTGTTTGTTTGTTTTTTTTTATATATATATTATTATGCAGATGCTGTTGCTTTTCAAGTCTCTTTCATTAACTATGAAATATCTTACACTATCGATATTATTTCCAATTCACAAAATGGAAGGTATACCAATGGTGAACACCACACCGATTTGTGTATACCTACTGCGCTAACACCGATAATTAGCATTTATTTTTATCAATTTTTTTGTTTTTTTTTTTTATATGTTATTTCCGTAACTCGATATAAAACTACAACTGCACTGCTGGGTCGAGAGGGCGGTAATAAGGGGGAGGGGGGCAGAGGGACATTTCTTTAAATCCAGGGTCGCGGGGAAAAAGGGCGGTGTGTTCAAGAGTAACGCAGTACTCTTTTGTTTTTATCTCACTTTCGAGTGTTTTTTGTTTCTTTACTTTTCTATCGCGTTAGTTCCACCCACGCGGCTTTTTTCGCGTCTCTTGCCGAGATCTTCCGAGAAGCGAAATAAACTCGTTGGAAATATTCCAACGTCGCAAATCGTTTGTTGCCTCGGTATAACTTTTGCACTTTACGCGAAATGAGGAATCAACGTGTGGGGAAGGAGGGAAGAGGGGGGGGGGGGGGGGGAGGAAGGGGTAAGGGCCAGGGCGCGCGGTTGTTATAATATATATGAAACTTTAAAGAGGCTCTCTCGTGAGTTACGTACCCCTGGAACACTGGAACAACACTCTTGCAACTATCGCAGCGACCTGCTGATCGAGAATTTGGCTCATAACGAGAGCCAATAGACGCGACTCGTGCTGAAGCAGTAAAGTTCTGTTGTCCGGATGCCTAGCGAGATTCAGCAATGTACCGGCCGCGCGTCTCAGCATGTCCAAACTGGTGCCCATTGATTCCGGATTGTCCCTAAGGGCAGCAAGACCATGCTGATTGGCAACACCGAGGGCGCTACTCTCGGCTTGCTCGATAAAAGCAACGAGTAGCGCGACACACGGGGTTTGCAATGCGATTGTTCTCGCGACACCGCTGTCCGCCGCGGACAAAAAGTGCAAAAGATTAACACCAAACTCGCGCAATACTTGTTCCTCGCTACGGCACAAGAGTCTCGTAAGTACGGAGCATAATCTCTGAAGCCTCGAGTAAGGGGGTGTAGCGACAACGAGATCGACGTTGCTCTCGGTAACGCACAATTTGCAAAGTGCCTCGAGGGCGAGGCGCTGCGGTGAGAGCGAAGAATTAAGATTGACCGTTGGAAAAGGATCTTGTCCGTGGGCAGCTGGACACACCGCCCAATGTAAAAGCCCGTCGAGTACCGGACGTGATATCTCCTCGGGATGCTGACTTAGATCCGTCTGACCGGCTATATTTGCCGCCATTACGAGCACGTTCTCCCTTATGTGATAAAGAAAATCCCACCACCATTCGTTCTCGCCCTGTAGACTACTGCACGAATCAGCGAAATCAGCGTCCTCCTCGCGATCATAATTACGCGTTTTTTGTGTTCTAACAGGATGCTCGTGATGCAACAACAACAATTTACCGAGTAAACTGAGAAAAGTTACGTTCTTCGCGAACTCCATCTCGTTGCCCGGTATGAATGTCAAATTTCGTAATATCGTTGATAAACAAACGCATCTACGAGCGAGGCTGTCCTGCGATTCGGTTACGAGATAAAGGCTCGCCTCGTCCCGGGAATAAGACTCGTCCTCGTAGTCGCTTATTCGTCTCCTCTTGAGTGTACCCGCCGGATCCCTTATCTTCAATCTTGGTCCCTCTCTCTCCTCGCTAACGAGTAAACACGTATCGGCCGCCTCATCCTCGTTCTCAATTTTAACGTCCCGGGGCTTGTCCGAGTCTATCGTACTCGTAGAGTCGCTCAAACCGTTGTGCGTCGGGAAGGCGTCCTCCTCGACAACGACTTTCGTAAATTCCGGAAAATGTTCGCCCATATTGTTGTTCGCTTTGCTCTCAGGCTCGCCGCCGCAGCAGTCTTTCTTACTACCGTCGTTCTTCTTCTCGAACAATTCTCTACCGAGATCGTTCATCTCAACCGGCTCTTTTTTAATCCTCGACAACACGTCGCTCAGCGTTCTCGTCTTTTTCTTTTTGTCATTTTGCTTTCTCTCACCGTTCTCCTTGGGCTTGTCGTCGCAACCCTCCTCATATTTGTTCGATGAATCTATATTATCCGGCGACGAATCGTCGCCGCTGTCCTTGTCGCTCTCTTTCATCTCCGTATTGTCAACCTCCTTTTGCAACAACGGAGGCTTCTCGTCCCTCAAGTGTCGGGCGAACGGGGCAATACCGATTTCCGACTGAAAGCACGTCATTATGTACTTGGTAGCTTGACCGTCGACTTGCCATGGCTCGACGTCCGTGTCGCAATCTTGATGATCCCACTGTCGTCGATTGTCGAGAACGAATAAATCCTCGTCGCGCGGTATCATTTTTACAGGTCTACCGCGTCTCGATAGAAACGTGTAATTCGAGGTAGTTAGTAACTTTGTACGATCCTCGGCGTCGATCGGTCGGGTAACTATACCCAGATCGACCTCGGGTCCTTCGTGCGTTTGCCCCCAGTATCGATCTTCCTCCACCGTCGATGACTCGAACATGTCCGATAACGAGCGAGAAAAATGCTCGAGCAAAACGTCGAGGAGACCAGGCAAATGTGTCAAGCCGAAGTAACTCACCTGTCGGGAAAACAAAATAATGTCAATACGTACTCGTCGAATATGTAGAGCGCGCCGAGCCGGTGCAACGCGAATCTTTATCTTACCGAGGAATCATCGAACAAAAGTATGTTAAGAACATCGAGGGCCCAACAACTCTCGGCGAGAAGACCCGAGCGCAGTGCCATCATAATTCGCCATGCTTCGACCGGTGCTACGTCCGAACGTGTCAGTTTGCGTCTCTTGTACAGCAAAGGCGTGACAGCTTCGACGCTGTCAGCTGGGAATGTCATTTCTCTCTTGGGTGCTGGTTGCTGGTTTATCATTGGATTCATAGTCAGTTGGCTCTGAAATTATTGTTAACATTGTTATTCATCAAAAGAATATTAAGAATATTGCTACGAATCATGGAGAATTTGTACTATTTCCATTGTTTTTTTTTTCCAACCGACTGACGAACCTGATGCGATCCTGGTGGTGGATACAGAGACGATGGTTGATTCGGGTATCGATGCTCCCACGCGGGTGGTGCGTGCGGTATAGCGTTTATGCTGGGTTGCGAAGATGGTCTGGCGGGTTGTTGCGTCGCCCATTGTTGACTGCTACTGATATTTACGGCGGTCGGGGATGGCGATGGAGCAGCCGCTACGGGTGGCTGTGCCGGTGGAGGTTGCGGCTGCTGCGATTGCGGGGGTGCTTGCGGACTCGGATAAACCTGAACCCTGTTGTTCGTGCTCCCACTGTTATACTGGTTCGTACCGCCTGGCCAGCCTTTCAACGAAATAATTGCATTTTATTCATCCATGCTCTCGCAAATTATTAAACTTTCGAGTTACAATATCAATTTAAATAGTGAATCCAATCGAGATTCGATATTGTTTATAAAATGTGCTCAAGCGTACAAGACGAATCTCCATAAAATCTATCAACTACTACTCTGTAGAACACATCTCGGAACTATGAATTTTCTCGCCCGTAAGGACAAGATAACGACGATGCGATTAGTGTACCTGGATAAGGCGGCCGCTGTTGATTATACTGTGGATACTGCTGGTCTTTGGCGAAATCCGGATGTCGTCTCGGTTGTGTAGGACCCGGTGGAGGCGGTGGCATATTTTTATTCGCCGGACCACCCGAAGGATACATTTGACTACCCGCTGGTCCTCCGTAACCACTCTGAATAGCGTATTTCAAACATATCATTACGGATATAGCGAATGAGCGTTGACAAAAAAAAATCATTAATGCAGCAGTGAGACAAGGATGAGAGAATATTGATCGAATAAAAAATAATGGTTAAACTTGCCTGCTCCTGTCGATAATAATCTTGTGGACAAGAGTACGTTGGTGTCGCTGGCGATTGGGATGGCGAAGACGGTTGACTCGTGGATGGTTGCTGCTGCGGTGGATTCGGTGGATGACTTTGAGCCGCGGAAGGATAATTCGTCGTACGAACGTTCGGTGAAGCACCTGCTGGATAACCAGCAGGTTGTTGGCCACCGCTGTACCTATTGTACATGTCCTGACTACCGGCGCTGTTTGGTGGAATGTTGCCCCCGGGATATCCCCTTAACGATCAATTATTTTACATTGATTATCGGTTTCATTCCGTTGATCAATCGTAGATTCGATCTAACAGTCCTTATCGTTATTTACCTATCGGCATCTGGCACGTACGGCGGATAGTGCGATCGTGGCGTGTACGGTTGATTGAATTCTCCCTGTTGACTCATCGCTGCTCCGGGCGGTCGAATATACTGGTCTTGCGGATAATTCTGATAAGAGCCTGCATTCTGGTAATTTCCCTGTTGCATCCCTGAGAAACGTAAGACAAAAATAAATTGACTGTCTGTCGAATTGAAGCATCGACGGTTAGCGATGTTGAGAGATTGAGAAAAAAAATTCATAGGAACGAAGGAAGGAAGTAAGGAATCATATAAATATTGTTATGCATTGTGAGCAACTTTTCGGGCCATACGTCGTCATTCGTCTCCCCCATCCTCTATTTCCGCAACGTGTTCCTCCTCCGCGTGTACATGTACTAAAGTTAAAAGGAAAAAGAAATAGAATGCGGTAGAAGACGTACCTTGATGCGACGTGGGTGCGTTGCTCTGACTCGGTGGCCTTGGAGGTGGTGGAGTATACTCCGAGGAGGGTCCACCTTGATTGCCACTAGTGTAATTGCCCTGATAATTGCCATAACCGTCCATGGACGCGCTACTCGAACCGGCTGCAGGGAAAGAGTCTTGGGAATTAGAAGACCCTGCAATGACGAAAAAACACCAGGGGGGGAGCCCTCGATTTAACGCCGGAAAATTTGTGGCAAAGGAAAATGGGAAAGTCGAAGGAAACAAATAAGAAGAGAAGAAGGGATGGAGGAAAGAAATGGAAGGACGGAGGAGTTGGTTATCGATGCTTTTCCGGCGAACCAAGAGGGTAGAAAAAAAAAAGAAAAAAGGCATATGACTAAGTACACTTGCCTGGCGAGGGTACCGAAGCTGCACCTTTGGCGCCTTTCTTTTTCGAGCCAGCTTCGACCTGATTGATGATTGGTTGGGGATCGACGCCTCCGCGATCGAAATGACACTCGTACGCCAGCAAGTGCCTCGTGTAATGTTTTCGGAGTGTGTAAGCCGCGCTGCTGCTCGCACCGATCCCGAGAAGACCAGCGATGTCTTTCCATGTTTTGTTTTTCGTCACCTATGGAAAGATGGCTTAATTTTCTAGAACTGTTCTCTCCCGAGACACTACAATTCTTTCTAAATACTTTCAAAAATCAATCCAAAATTACTATTGATCAAAAAAGAGGAAAAAAAAATGTTTAAATAAACAATTGAAAAAATAAACTGAAACTTCTTAACGTTTCTGCGAAAAACGGAATGCGAGAAAAACAAAATTAAAAAATCTACAGTTGAAAAATATACTGAAACACAATTTCGATCGACCGTACTGGAGTTGAACCATAACGGGTATCGGTTTGAAGCGAATATATATATATATTTTTCTTTTTTCAATTTCTCCGCGCAAATATTTCAACCCGTAATCAAAGAAAACAAACAAAAAAAAAAAAGGAATAAAAATCTCATGCAGATCGAATATCGAAAAACAGTTGTAAAAGTTCTAAATAGATTACCGTAATCGCATTGACACGTTATCGAAAAAATTCTTTTTTCTTATATATTTTTTTGTTGTTTTTTTTTTTTTTTTTTAATCTTCCCTGAACAATAGAATAATTCCATTTAGCACCAGGTCTCGTAGTTTCACGGTGTTTTATCCATAAACACCTCGAGAGCTTCGATTACTAATTCAAGAGAATTCATGAGTTATATGCATTTTGCGTGTGTTTTTATCTTCTGCGTTTCTTTCTTTCATGCTTGAATGAAGAGAAAGATATACAAGGTACACACGATTGTTACACGTGACACGTGTATCAACAATATTTTTGTACATGCACCAAAAATCGTGCTTTCAAACGAATTCAAAAATCAATATGAAAAAAAGAAGAAACAAAGAACAATGAAAAAAAAATAAAATAAAATGAAAATGAAAGCGCGTCACCAAGACGTTTCACTGACTCATCTTTGTCGAACTTTGCTATTTGCTACGATGTAAAAGTAGAGTTTCGCGTTTGACAAGACGACAGTGAAACGCCTCGTAGATAACATCGATGCAAGGAAAAAATCTACAAAATTTGTAATATATATATACGTATAAATTTATATATATATATATTTGTTTACACAGACGAGATTTAAGACAACGTAAAAAACGAGAAGACACCGAGGGCTAGATGGAACTACACTGCACCTTGCATACCTCCATGAAGCCCCCCCTATCCTTTACGTAGAGATATAGACGGAAGAGGTCGAGGGGGTTCTTGGAGATGGTGGGACAGCTCGTTATCGGTGTTCTTCGTTCCTCCAAGAATGACACGAGCTTGTCGAGCCAACTTCTTCGCTCTATCGAGTCGTCCATTTCGTATAGCTTTGCCAAACTATCCGGTTTCTGCAAACGAATTTTACTTCATATTTTTCACACTCATTCTACTATTTTACGTTCAGCGTGTCACAGCGAATAGGAATCACTGTATTTATTCAAAGGTTCGTCAAATATCTTGACGCAATTGCAAGCATCCGAATAAAAGCGAACATTGAACTTGGCTGATGCTGATATTCGCATCGTTGAATGCAACGGAATTTTTCATTTTCTGGTCTTACTCGAAATTTGGGTGAAGCTTCGAGCTTAAGAATATCGTGACTATTTTTTTTTCTTTCAGTTTTATCAATGCGAGATACGAGTCAAGAGAACGATGACATTTTCACGTTAAGGGGCGCCGAAAAAAACCATTTGAAAAAATGTCTCGTTGCATACCAATGATGTAAATTTTTATACCACAAATGAAATGAAAATGATATTTACACATTATGTAGGGAATGTCGAGCAAGCGGAACAGTTATGAAAATATTCATATGGGATTATCTGTATCTTTTACCAAGGAACTCCATATCAAGGATCATGCAGTGAAAAAATATTTGGTGAAATTTCTTTGATTACGATCGCAAAATAATATTGAAACTGAAAATTCCTCAGAGATTTTTTTTTCCAAATTACATTATTTCTTTTCTGTCGATCAAACGTTTTTTTTTTTTTTTTTTTTTTTTTACGAAATATTTTTTTATACCGCTTGTTAACAATATTTTTGCCACATGCGTTACGTCGTACAAGTTGGATCTCGACATCGACAGTGACAGGACATCGATTCTGACATGCGAATTGGTAGAATCAAGATTCGGATTATTTATTATACAAGATCCGAAGTTATCACAGGTGAAAAAGGACATGGGTAATGAACGAAACCTTGAAGAAATAATCTTCTCAGTTTACAAGTCATGCAAACATTATCATTGATATAAAACATAAAAAAAATATTAGTGCTGAGAGATTTTTTGGTTAAAATATAGTGCTGTTGGGTTCACATCGGAATTTCACTCGACTGAAAGTTAAATATTAAAATGTTAACTATTTAGTTACTGCTATGGTAAAATTCTTAAAACGATTAATTTGTGCATATGTTTGTTATTGTTTGTTAGCCAATATCAACTGAATTAGAGGGTTTAATGAATTGTTAAGCTTTTAATAACTTCGTTTCGTATCCACCAAGCGAACCAACGAATATGATGGCATTCTGAGAATATTTCTATGCAGACATATTTGTATTGTGAAAAAAAAAAATATCAATAACCTTAGATCTGTATGGGTCTTGAGGCACATGACTGTTAAACACCTGTAAAACACGAAAATATTCAAAATTTACGTCAACTTTCGTAAATTTGATATTGTTGCTTAAAATTGCTTTGTCGAGGAATCGCATGGAAATTGTGACTTTACGAAGCTCGAGAAAGCAACGATAAAGATCAAAATTTTCTTCAACATCAAATGCAATCTTCCTTGAGTTCAAACGTTGTTGAATTAGATGGAAAAAAAAAATTTCAATTATATTCTTAAAATATCGATTCTGCTCCACTTTTTTCGACATTTTGAATATATCGAACTATAATTACAATAAGTATCATCTGGGCGAGTAGAATAGGTATAATATATTGAAAGGCTTCGACTTACCGGACTGGCCGGTGTACGGGGCCAGCTAGGACTGTTTATATCGGGATATTCTTCGTGAATAGAATTTATACTAGCTGCGCCAGGTGAAGGTACGGTACTCTGGGGCGTAGCCGGATGACTGTGATATCCACCAATGATATCCTTGCGAGACTTTGGTGTGAACGCGGGATCCTCACCGGAAGCTGCGACATTTATATTCGTAACATTTATGAATTTACAAATTAAAAAATTTTTTAACTTTGAAACATCGCGCACGTCACGTCAATCACTGAATTCTTGAGTATTTCGTGCGAACTCGCATAATTGAAATCAGAAAAACACTCACCAGCTGATGCATTTGAAAGCGTCGACTGTTGGGAACCCTCGTCGATTGACGTGCCATCCGGACCGGTTGTTATAACCGATGTCACCGTACCGCTCGACGTAGACGTCACGTTAATAGCCGTTGTACCTAAACAATCCGAAAAAATCAAATATTCGTTGATAAAGAACTCAAAGTGTGAATCGGATTTTGAGTGATTTAATTGAGAACGTGATTTGTCGAATGCACTAATAGTCGTTACTTCCGACATTCAAACTAATTTGGTCAAGAATCTTGTAATGGAAAAATCTAAAAAATATTCAATTGCATCTGAGAATGATAGAAATTACTTTCCCTCATCGAAACTGAGGTTTTCTAAATGAGACCCCATCATAACGAAGTTTCCAATAATAAAATGTAACAAAACTTCTCTACAAATTTCTCGTGGGCATTATAAGGGCAGTGAAAAAAGAGAAAACAATAAAAAAAACTTCAAAAATGATATATAAAACAATAAGAAATACCCGAAGCGGTGGTGGTGATGCCACTGTCGTTGGAAGTATCAGGACCAAGATCAGCCGAACTGTGGCTGGTTGGAGTTTGTGCCGGTGCCGGATGTGAATTTGGAGTGGTGCTTGGGGGTGGCATTGGGCTACCCTCATGATTAAGAGGCGGCGTTGCAGCCGGTGGGTGTTGTTGATGAGGTATCGCCGAACTCGTTGGAGGCGGCGGTGGCTGATTGCTCACGTGATTGGGCGAGGGTGGTGGTGGGCCCATTGAACTCGCCGGTGGTCCCATGTTACCTATACCTCCCATACCTGGTGTACTCGGCGGCACCAAACCTGCTCCGCCAGCTCCGCCGTAAACCTGAGGAGGCCCTGGACTCGGTGGCATACCAGGAGGTACGCTGTTGAATCCCATTTTATGCTGTAACAAATGATAAATGTTTATCATGACCTTATCTCCTTGTTTCAGCATTCGTATTCTTCATTGCGCTTAATCTATCATTTTAATTCAATATTTGGGGAATCACATCGATGAAGAAGATTGAACATACCGGATACGGAGGACCATATTGCACCATATTATTCGGTCTAACAGGTTGATATTGATTGTTGGGTGGTGGTTGAGAATTTGTAGGCGGTGGATAACCCTGTGGAAATTGCATGTGCGGTCGAGGAGGCGGATAATTTCCCTGAGCCGGATATCCACCGGGTTGTCCTGCTCCTCCACCTCCACCTGCGTAGCCCATACCACCACCCATAGGTCCGATAACGCCAAGACCACCGGGTCCTGGTCCTGGTTGACCCACACCCGGACCACTGCTGTTCATCTTGTAAGTGTGCATATGTGGCGATGGCCCCAGGGGCTGCTGATAACCTCCTGCAATTCATTTACATCATTTATTAATTTTATCTTACATTGCTGCTTTATTTTGAAAAAGTGCATATTTTGCAAACGACTGAATATTGAGAAAAAATATTGCAAATTGTAGTACTGTTATTAGTTTTTTTTGGTTGAGCAATCGACTTTATTACAGAAAATCAATAATGATTTAAAACAAAACTTTATTGTAGTTCGAGTAACATTATTATTTTCCCGAACAGTTGAGCATATTCGTTCCATCAATATGATTTTTCCAACATGCTTCTTATCTCTCAATTTTTCCTACAGAATGAACAATGGTTTGGAGGTATAAAACTGAAAATCAAACCTTGAGTAGTCATTGGAGAGTGACTCATGCGTGCTGGTCCGCTACCATCCGATTGACTGCTCGACGGCCGAGGAGGCATCTGAACGTTTTGTTGACCTATAAACAGACATTTCGTTAAGTATTCGACTCTTATTTGCCATATAAGCAAGCATTTTAGTTATGCCTGATACAAAATTGGAGTAACAAGTTATAATGATCCTTTCAATGTTGTATCAACCTTAGAAGCCCACGATCAATTTTCTGGCCCTCGAACCATATGTGAGAGAAAAAAAATCTCCTCAATCCCAATTTTCACCAGGAAATGCCGTAAGTAGAAAATATTTCTTTATCTATGAAATTTTGTATGAGCAGAAAGATTAAAAAAAAAAAACAAAGACTGACTTTACCACGAGTGTTTTTGTTCTTCAACTTTTTACCTCGGCGAAAGGTTACCAGATAAAAATAGATATTGAACCCCAATGAATAAAAAATGAATATAAATATGATATTTACCAACGGCAGGGGACATTGACCGAGAACCAGTAGATCCAGTAGGCGAAGGGGTAGGCCTCATCCCCTGGGAATTTGGTGTCCCTGGACCCGCGGGTCCATTTGAACTGTCGTTACTATTTTGACCTGAGAGTTCCTGTGAAAAAAATTAACAATTAAATAAAACACCAATTGAATATGGGTCAAAAAAACAATGTTATAGGAAATTTTATTAAGTAATTTTGACCATTTTGGTAAAAACTCATGTAATTTCAACATTCTATGGACCCGGCTGTCTTTTTAGCCATTATTATTCATAGTATCGGTTCTGTTAATATTAATTGAGCATGAACCGAAAGTCCAGACTCCAACAAACGCGCTGATAAAAAACTTATTCATTACAGAGGAGGATAGTTTTATCATCTCAATATCTGGAAGAAACAAACTACAAGCTATTCCAACGAGGAAAACTTCATGAGAACTGAGAGAATCAATGTCACAGGAAAAAAAAATTATTTCACTCTTCTCCATCGTGAATAGTTGAGAGACTTTCGTCTAAAATACTTTTGAATACGCTTGACTCAGTAACCGTGTTCTGTTCAACTATAAAAATAACATCTATTAACTCCTCTATGACACAATGATGCAGAAAAAGGTCGCACATGTGCTCGGTATGCACCTCAAGGATTGAAAATTGAGGAACCATTCGGTGTAGGAGTCTGCGAACCGAATGTATCTAAGATGATAGATTTATGCTTAGCATCGAGAGAGATCATTTCTCACAGAAGAGAAGAAAAATGGATGATCTTACTTAAAAATTAGGCTATAACAAAATCACAGATGAAAATGTCGTTTCCTCGAAGGAGTACATTGCTAATAGAAGAAAGCTAGACGTTTCATTATTTGGCACATTTCACGATTTACCACACTTGAATGGAAGCTTTAATTCGAGGGTTCAGCGAAAGATATTTTATTCGTGGCAAATGAAAGAGTCACTAGCGAACGAAATAAAATCTAAGAAATGAAAAATATTGGACGAAACATTGAGCAATAGGAAAAAACGGCGTTTTTACGCTTACGTTGTGGAAAAAAAAAAAAAAAAAAAAACGTCCGATTCAGCTTGCGTGTGCGCGCGCGAGAAATACACGAAGGATCTGTTAGGTTAGGTGAACAGGGATAGAGAGAGAGAGAGAGAGAGGAAACGATAAGGTGGGGGAAAATGAGAAAGAGCGAGAGAGATAGAAAAGAAGAGAGGGAGAGAGTCGTATTACGCCCAGTACAGGCGGCAAGCGGAACGAGATTGCGCTCCCTTGCCTCTTTATTATCCCAAAACATTGGCTCCGAAACAAACGGACGAATTTTTCAGGATAGGTTAGAATATCTCTCATCTTAAACGGAGGGAATGTATTAAAATTTTCGTTTGCGAAACTTTTTTCGACAGCATATTTTTTGTCGAATTCTTTGCTCAATTAATCGCTTATTGTTTAATTTTTTTCATACGTACGCTAAGCGCGTACATCCAGAACGATAATTATACAAATTTTGTATCGGAGCACACAGGGCTAGGCACGTTAAACCGCGATAATTCATCTAGTACGATATAGCGTTTCTTTTTTCTACACGTACAAAATGGCAACGACAAGTCGTGAATATCGGAATTTCGTTGCTTGCTTAGGAAAATCACCGTTACAGCGAGTCAAAATCAAACTTTTTTTTTCCTGATTCAAACTCCGAAAGGGTCGTCACGTTTTTCGAAGATAAATTCTTATTTTTTTCTCGGATTAATGCTTCGTAGCACCAGAGTATTTCATACATATAGTGGTTAGCGCGTGCATGTGTGTGCATGGTTATGTACGCTCTCACGTATTTCTAGGTATGCCATGAGCAGAAAGAAAAAAAAAAAAAAAAACTTCTGTAATGTAAAATTGTGTAGACAAATTGAACGAACCACAGGAAAATTATGAATTATTTTTCTCTCGTTGTGTCTGCACAAAGTTTCTCATTGTCTTCGTTAAAAAATATATGATAGATATAAATTTTTCACGAAACATTACGACGAAAAAGAGACTTGCACGCAGGCCCAATCGACGATCGTACACACACACGTTTTTTTATTCTCCAAAGTTTTCTAAGCTTTATTTATCTTTTCACTTTACGTAGATTCTCTCTATTTATCGTAATACCGAAAGTTCATAAAAATTACGAAGGTATATACATATTTATATATATATATATATATACTTTTTGCTTCCATCCTCGTTTTCTCGCCGTCGTCACACTCGTTACATACGTGTGCGCGCGTGTTTGTCGGATTGACGCGCGCGATAGACAAAGACGGAAAACGAATTTTTTTTTCTACAACTTTTTGTAAATGAACGAAAATACGAAGAAAAGCAAAATTTCGAAGATGGAGGGGGTAGATAAAGAGAGACAAGGATAAAGTAAATTCACTGCACTGCATAAAACTACGCCCACCGGCCACGATCCCGCACAATCGAAAACATATTCACGGCAGAGCTTGTGTAATAATCCCAAGGCGAGGTTGTCCGTGCTAACACATATACACACAAATCACACTCGCGCGCATATAGACACTTTGTTTCGTGAAACACACAGCCGACGAAAAGAAAATTCGAAAGAACTTGCAATTTTTTTAACTCAAATTTTAACAGTCTCCACGCTTGTCACCTTGCTCATTATTGTTATTTTTTTTTACATCTTTATCCGTTGTTCAAAGCCAATGGTGAGCAAAAAACACGCATTAGATTCCTTGACATGGTGCCCTGGCGTTCGTCGTCGTGTGGTTTCGTACTCGATGTTCCCGACGCTTGGCACTCTCGCGCTGTATCCTACTTATATATATATATATATGTGTGTGTGCACACAAGTCTGTGTCATGTATCGATTCCTGAGAAGGAAAATGGCGTACTCTTGTCATTTTAACAGCTGAAGCACGCTAAACCCACGCCTTTTCATTTCTCAGCGTTTTTAATGGATACATGGTACGTTTAAACGTGTGTCAAGTGTGTGTGTGTGTGCGCAGTTGCAACACACACAAGTTCATTTAACGCTACTCTGCCTCGCGCTCCGGCCACCGCCGCGCCGTAACACTCGAGAGCGCGCATGCTGTATGTATCGATAGCTCGATAAACCAGGGTGTGTTGCTTATACGTTTTATCCTGCTTTTTTTTTTCCCTATTTTCAACTCTTTAATCCGCATTGTTTCATTCGTTCAATCAGTTCAAGATGAATGAATGAGCTGGTGTGGGAGATATTTCAACAACGAAAACATGGAAGGACCGAAACATTTTTTTTTTATTCAGTTTATCGACGGCAGGAAAATTCTGGATTCTTGCTTTTTCTCTCTCTCTCTCTCTCTCTCTTGTGAGAGTGGGAGAGAGAAAAAGAGAATCTCCCCACCTTTTTTTAGCTAGAGCCAGAGAAGAGAGGGCAACTTCGGGCTTTTGGGAATTTCGTGTTCAGCTGTATCGAGGGCGTACTTTCGTGGCGCGGCAAGCGTTCGTTCAGCTTCGACCATTCTCGGTATCTTTCGGCTTTAATGCGAAACCGTAAAAGCGCGGGCTATTTCAAACTTTTACACCGGACACTTGACACTTTAACTCGGCGCTCCATCCATTCCATGAATTTCTATTTAATTTAATGCGCATAATTCGAAGAATCAGCGGATAATATAAATTTTTTAATAAAAAATATATTTAGTTTTTGATCTATCTCAACTCCGAAGTAACAAATTTTTACGGAACAACTTTGACGAATGTTCATCACTCGTGAAAGATACAAAACACTAGTTAAATTCATTTTCAGTGTATAAATATTAATCTTTTTATGTTTACTTAACATTTCAAGTTTTTACTCAAATTGTAAAACTCGAAGAATTTCTGTAATTTTTTAGACAAATTTAATCTCCGGTGAAGTCAATAATTAATTGACTTTTCAATCGGCGTATATCAATTGCTAATTCAAGTAATTTTTTAATGTACAGAAAATTGAGATTCAAAAAAATCCCGCCAGAAATAGGTGCGCGAGGATAGATGGCGTTGCGAGAAAATCTCAAATTATTAACGCCCAGCATATAGACGACGCGGAGAATTTGTGCCGGAGAGGAGAGAAATCGATTGTGAGCTTGTCTCGCTCTTGCTCCCTCCGATACGAGAAACGATCGAAAGTGTTCATACAGTTATATAGTAAAACGTCTGACCAAACTCTGTGTCTCGATTTCCACTAATGAAAGCGAAAGAGAGAGAGAGAGAGAGAGAGAGGATGGTGAAAAAATATTTTCAGTATAGAAAGAGAAAAGATTCGAATGTCAACCGAATACTTGATATCCGGCGAATGAATGACAAGCGATACGAAAACGTGGCAAGGAATATAAAGAGAGGAGAGCAGTATAAGGGGTAGGAAGAATCCCTCGGGCGCCCTCCACGAGGTCGCGCCACATGCCCCCCTCCCTCGCCTTCCCCTTCTCAGATGGCAAGAGCATCATCGGAGCCCAAAAGTATTTTTCAAACCAATGAAAATGTCCTTCCCGCACTTCTGTTGAAACCACCGGCCACCTATCCGAGTTTACGAATAATTAGGAATCTACCGGTTGAAACATCAAGCGTTCTCAACATTTTGTTTTATAGCGGCTGTTTTCATTCCTCGTTAGAAAATGACCGTTATTTTCGGCTTCAATACGAAAATATCGTTATGAGTAAGCACGAAAGAATTCTCACTCCTCCTCTCTCCAATTCATAAGCATTCATGTACTGATAAACTTTTTTTTTCCTTCCTTCTAACGCTAATTTACTACCGAAATATAACAATTTCTCACTTTTTTCCCCTGACTAGCGCTCTCGAATCATGAAGCTCGTGCATATACACGCAGCACTAAAACTCTGGTGCTGCCATCTAGGATCCTGTTTCCCGCACTCCTTAAAACCTATGATTTTTGTTTCGCGTGCGACTGTCGTGTAAAAAGCGAAAACACGATGGAAGATTTGGAATAAGCATAACACAGAAAACATTGTGTTTACTATACATAAAGAATTGTAAAGAAAACAAAAACGGATGAACCCAGCTTGAATTTTTTTTCTCCAAAGTTTCGAATATCTCGTGAAATAAAATTGCCGAATCGAAGGACCTTCGGTATAACGATCAAGTAAAATTGGTGTTTACAGTTGTTACCGAAAAGAATGTGAAATATTCAGAATCAGTACAAATTAGCTGGAAAATTGACGTTTCAAAGAATTGAAAAAAAAAAATGGCTAAAAAATACATCTTTTAAAATATAAAGAATGGATCGTTACGACCCGGCGTGAAACGCGCCACTTTAACGATTATTTTTGATAAATGCAACGTTTAATATGTATATTAAAAGAGAATTTTTAAGCCTGTCAAATTGATAGAATTTTAGAAGCAATTTCTAGGATCGAATGATATTTTGGAAATGAAAAATAAGACTGAAAATCTCGAGGGGGGGGGGGGGAGGTCTCCCTCGCACGCTAGGCAGCCGGCAACCATCAGCACGCCATGTCATTCATCCCCACCATTGAACCCGGCTTCAACCTCCTTCGTATCTGGGGCTCACGGCAGCGGCGCAACTCGCGCGCGCCCTAATCGAACTATAGTTGAAGTCCCCTTATCCTCCTCTCTCTTGCCCTCCTCTCGTCGGTCGTTACCCCCACCAATAGTAATCTGAAGAACCGCGAGTCTCTTGGACACAGTTTCCCCCACTATTTAACATTTGCGACACGCTGCTTGTGTGTCGCGTACCGCAGCTTCTCGCTCAGCTCTCTCTCTCTCTCTCTCTCCCTCACCCGTACCGACCGATCTATCTATCCTCTCCCTCAAACTCCCCACTTTATACCAGATTCGCAATTTTTCTGTTTTTCCACCCTTTTTTTCCCTCTCAATCAGACTTTTTCTCCCTCCTTTCTTCCCTCTCTCTCTCTCTCTCGTTCGTTCAAGGAATCTTTCACTCGTGTTTATTCTCGATCTGTTTTCCCTTCTTCCCGCGGCTTTCACCCAACAAAACGCATGTACTTCGCACGCACGATGAAAAAAAAAGTCTGTTTTTATGAATCTTTCTATCTTTATCTTCCCGCCTTTCTTCTTCTATTTTCCTCTCGCTATTTTCGCTTCTTTTTTCACTTCGTTTCTCGTCGATCGCTTCTTCACTCGCAAACGCCAAGAGAGGGGCAAGGGAAATTTTGATTCTACAAAACGTCAAAAACCCCACCGTATTGTCAATGAGTGTTACGAGACCAATTGCAATGCACATGGTCGTCCAATATCCTCGCGTCCCTATACACACGCGCGCATCCTCGTATTTTTAGCAATACCCGCTTTTTTTTTCACGTATCGCGTTAACAGTTATGTGCACGGATTTTATCCGCATTTCGCGTTATGGAGTCGTGTTACACGAATCGTTTCTATCCCTTCGAATACGACATCGCATCTCCGAGGGTTACAAAAATAATTCTTTCCCAACTTCCTCAATTTTGCGCGTAATTAACGAGATTTTTTTTTTCACAATCATTTTCTCTCATTTACCACATTCTAAGCCTACGTCATAACTTTTTTTGAATAGTATACAAACAAAACTCAAGTGCATTCTGTTGCAAAAAAAAAAGTGACTTCTTGACCATCGCAAACATTCAATTTTTTTGATTTATAACGACCTCAAACAGCTTCAATGAAACGGAATTAGAATTACAAGTTTATCAAGTATCGAAATTACAATTAATGACCATAGCCACAGGTCAATCGAGTACGATGGAAAAAAACTAACAACTGCAGCTAAAGCAAATTTACAGACGATCGAATAGTTGAAAGAAGAGATTTGTTTCATCAGCAAAGCCTTCAATTTTGTCAATCGAATGAAATATTGAAAGAACGTAGAAAAAAAGCTCGATCCTATCGCTATAAAAAATCTCTGTCACGAGCTATGCTTTTGACACTTTGAGAAAACAACTCGGTGCATCGAAATTTATATCATCTGAGAAAAAAGAAAACGCTCAAGATTCATTGTGACGATGAATGATGAATTGCAACGAAACGGTAAAAAATCATATTCAAAATTAAACTATGACAGTGAACATAAGAAGCTGTTCTTATTAATCACGTTGGTCAATTGAAACTTTCGATGACCCCTAAACTCTCTCACAACGTGAACGAACTTTCCCAAGTAAACGTTACAAAAAGAGGAACTTTCTTCCTTTGATAATTAATTGCGATTCGAGTGTTTCATATTTACTCACCCCAGAATCGATTCCTTGAGTATTAGGTGTCGTCGATCGTTGCATATTGTGAAAATTCTGGAAAAATTAACGAAATTGTAAAAAAAAAAGGTAGGATTTTGATTAAAAAAAAAAAATGAAGTTGGAATAAATAAAAATTCGAAAAAAAATGATTTTTTTTTCTTCCAACGTGGTTCATACCTGTGATTGACCAGGTTGTTGCGGCTGGGGTGAAGCCGAGGGTGGTGGTGCAGGTGATTGTGAGAGAGCTCGCTGTGGCGATTGACTCGAAGAATTGGCCTGATTTGGAGGCGGGGGTGGTGGATTCGGTGGACCACCTTGATTCCAACCACGTTGTTCCGGATACAACGTCGAAGGATGACCCGCTTGTGCGGCATAAGAATTTAACTGTAAGAAAAGAGAAACGATTCCCGTTATTGATGCTTCTTATGCCGTGATGTTGAAATCGTAGAAAAACGGCAGGAGTGGAATGTGCCGGAGTACGTGTTAAAGTTGGTGACGAAAAAAAGCATGGAAAGTAAAAAAAAAACGCCACCTGATGATGACTGTAGGGCGAGTGAGGCCTCGCGGGTGACGAGTAACGCGCTGTGTACGGTTGATATTGCATCGGTGTTGGCGAACTCGGTCCTCCTGGGCCTGGATGTAACCTTGGTGAACCCTGCAAAAAAATCAAATTTTTATTTCATGCGATTCGAAAAATATTCATACGTTGCATAAATTGTTGTTGATGACAAAAATTTCCCGTAATTCGATATGATTTTGTACATCAAAAAAACTTTGCCATTAACAACGATCTTGATAATCTTTGAATTTCGCATTTTTTTTTTCTTCTTTCAAACCGAATTCATTCTGACCAGTTTTCAATGGTATCTGACCGACTCGTTCACCCATTTTTCAAACATTAATAATATCGAGTCGGTGATAAGGTTTTGCAACACCGAAACGAATATTTTCATACAAAAAGTGTTCAACTACTGTCTTTCCAGTCCCCAATATCGAATTTCAGTAGAGAAAGAATATTATTTCCGTGCTCCATCAGATTGTGTTTTCCATCGGGTGCAGAATTCATTTGATTAAAAAAAAAATAATTGTTTTTTCATGTCACAACTACGGTTTCTTTGATTTCTTTCAGAAATATAGTTCTTCGTTTCTTGAACAATAACCAAGCCTGTACCATCGATCAGAGCCCTGCAAAACTGTAACGCTACTGTTTACCATATAAAATAGTACAAAACTCTATGGTAAAGCTCTTGGATCGATGATTAGAAATCATTGCATTTTTCTTAAAGAGAACTCACTATTCTCCGGGGCTCATTATATTTTTTCATCGATAACTGTTCCTCAGGAATCGTGACAAAGTAAAAAAGAAAAAAAAGAAGTATATTAAGGGAATGAATAGTAAGTACCGTCTGGGGAGGTCGTTGGCTGGGCTGTGGATAGACGGGCGGTACGACGGGTGGTCTTTGCATGGGCCAAGGTTGTTGATAAGATTCCGGTCCGATGCCAGGATAATTGGCATGAAAACGATGTACAGAGCTGGTGGCTTGTAACAGTTGATTGAGAGTAGGGGTGGGTCCGGTAGCTTGAGAGATACTCTGTCCCGAAAGAAATCGTGGTTGAGCGCCGAAGCCGCCGGGTCCGGGTCCTATGTGCGCCAAGCGCGGTTCTATTTTAGAAACTGCGTAATGATCTTCCATATCGCTAGGATGTACTCTCTCGTTGTCGTTGGACAATTGTTGTTGCTGTTTGGAATGATAGTCGTGTTGTTTAACAGGAAATTCAGCACCTTTGCCACCGCCGTACTCTTGTTGTTGTTGCTGTTGTTGTTGCTGCTGCTGTTGCTGATGCAAATGATGTTGCTGCTGCTGCTGCTGCTGCTGTTGTTGCTGCTGCTGCTGTTGTTGTTTACCGCTGTACTCCGACAACTGTTTGTTGGTGGGATAATCGTTGGGTTTATTTGGATACTCGTCGCTGTAATCCCTCGTTACAACGGTACCAAAGGGATTGGAGGAGTGGGTAGTGACGTGAACGTTCTGCTCGTTATGATCGGTCTTGTTGCCGGTATTATCCTGACCGGTTAATACGACCTCCCGTGGTGACTTGACCTCGCCAGGAGCGGTGTGTCCGCCAATGTCCTCGCGATATTGACTCATCTCGAAACAAGAGTTCACCTCACGATTCACATACTTGAGCGGCGGCTGCTGGGCACCGCCCCTCGACCCTCTATCACACTTGTCCGTATCAATCTGTTGCTTTATGCAAACACTCGCACTATTCACGCTCAATGATGAACGTTTCTTCGTACATTTCACTTTATCGCTGTGCTTTACATCGTTTTGTTGGCTCTCGGCTTGCGTCGCAGCCATGTTCCTTCCATCACGGTCCCATACTAGTCTCGTAAATTGACCAATAGGGGCACATCTCGAGTTTGCTGTAACACGGGTTTAACGCTAACTCTAACACGATTGGCTGACGCGTCCGGCTACCGTGAAACACCAACAATCGCATTCTTGTACCCCCGTATACATTTATATCTATATATGTGTCTGTACGAACATATATAGATACAGTTCCAATATATATATATATATATGTATATGTATATATGTATATATATATATATATATATGTATATAGAGAGAAAGAGCGAGATTCGGAGTAGATTTCTGTATATATATAGATATATTAATATATATTCGTATTATGTATTAATTATATCTCCATATATTCGGGGTTTATGTATACATACATACATATATATTTATATAGACGTATATGTATACATGTAGTATATGGTATACATATGTATATATGGATGTATATGTATATATATATATATATATATATATATATGCGCGCGCGATGCTTCGTGTCCGTTCCCCGTACACGCAAAAACCTGATGCGGGGTTTTTATTTCTTAGTTAACAAACGCCAAAAAAAAACCGAATGATACTGTACAATTCCAGCCAGCACTCGCGCACGCTTGTGGCGCTTGGTGAAAAATAAAAAAAACTAAGAGAAATGTTCTGCGACTCCTAAAGCGTTTACACACTTTCGAGTGACGATTTCCGACGGAAAATCTTGGTTCGTGTTCCGCACCAGGACGCGCTCGTTTTCGTTCCCCGCGTTTGTTTTTTTCTCCTTCACTTTTTTTTTTATTAACTCTTATTTGTTCTTCCTCACCACCGTCGTCGTCGTCGTCGTTGTCTCCGTCGTCGTCGTCGTCGCTTTTTCCTCACCTCTCACCCCGTAACGCCCCGTAAGGAACGCAAAAAACAACACACACTCGCGGCACTAACGTCAAAAGTAGCGTCGCACGGTATACGCCATCTTGTGGTTGAGCGCGCTAAGGTCGTCGATCGAGAGATTCGCGCAGATGGGCAAAGCGACCATGTTTTTTGTTCCGTGGGGTCGGGTACGGCGCCAACATCGCTTGTACAAGCAGAGGGGGGAATCGAAGAATATCGGTATTTTACTGTCGGCTATATAGACTGGGCACCATTCCAATCTATGATTTTTGAGCAATTACTTGAATTTTTTTTCTCACTCCCTTTTCCAAGATCTGTTTTGTGAAAAAAATCCAGGATAATCATAACAATAATGGGCATAGATTTTCTTAGTTTTATCGTAACACATTTATTTTAACGTTATTTGTTAAAAAAAAAAAAAAAAACTCATTTTGACAGGTAGCGCCACTATACAACGAAAATTAAATTACTCCCTGAAGCCCTGAATAAAATCAACTTGATAATCTGCTTTTTCGTTTTAAAATCTTTTATTTTTGTTCACTATTTACCATAATGTGCTGAGATGATTGAAAAATTATAAAATGAGAATCGTAATATTACCATGCATTAGTAATAATGCACATTGAAAAAACGCTTCTTCTCTTTGATCCCCTTTGTATATTTCTTTTACATCCAATCGAAGAAACGAGTACGAAGAGACGATGATGTTACTTATACAGGTCATGTTCATGCCCCATGACTCAAGCGGACGTTACGAATTTTGATTATTTGAATCGTTGTCCCACAATTGTTTCTTTGCCCTCTTGAGGTATAAATCGTGTTGTATGACAGTCATAAAGTTCAACGATCGAAAATGTGAAATAATCAACGGCTAGCATTTATTATTGTCTCGAATAACCTGATGAAATGTATATTCGAATAGCGAAACTTCATAATGGCACTATACACTGATAAAATAACAGCGCTGTTATGCGAGTGCAAAATTTTGGAGAATCAGGAAAGGCAAAAAGATAAAAAATTAGCTAACATCGTGAACACCCACGAGTCGAGAAACGAACAAAAAACGTCTCGCAAAATCGAATGCAATTATCTTCGAAAGTATCACAATAATTTAATAATAACTCCGAACGATGTTGATTCGCAAGAAATTTTATTCAAGGATATTCAATCTTTTGTGTCAACTGCAAAATTTCGAACTACCAGTGTTGAATTTTCGTATTTGAACAAAATGCTTGCAATGTCATGTTTGGCGGTGAGTAAACAAAAAAATAGTTGTAAAGCAACTCCGATGACGCGGATGGATTTATCGTATCAAAATACAACTTCATTTATAATCACAGGTCGGCGATGAAATGACCGCGATAGAACATTTGATAGAATCTCATGCGGTCATATTGAAACAACATGTTTATCATAGATACACAAAGTCGCTCGTGAGGAAAGAATATTTGAGCCAATCGCAAGAATCTGGCCTGAAACCGGCTCATACAAAATTTGATCAAAATGTCAAAGACGGTCAAAGCTCGATAAGAGCAAAACTTGCCGAAATGCCAGAAGGTAATTTTTACATTTGTCAGATTTACTTTTTCTTTTGGCTCGGATGTGAGTGAGAAATCTGTTCGGACAAGGAACATTCTTACTTGGCCGATAATAAATAACTTGACCGTGTACATGCATTTTTTTTTTACAGAATGGTACATGGCACAAATAACGGCTGGGTACAAAGATCCGTATTCTTCTAGAGGCAACGATTCGGTCCTCGATACCATGATCCCTCTACACATAACAGTATTCCCTACCGGCAAAGATGCCATCGAGCCTTTTTGCATAACACTGCCGAATCCTAAATATGAAGAAAGTCAGGGGTACGACGGATTGAACGAAATAGTCAAAATACAGAAAAATAATAAAGCTGACTTGGAAGCTTATTACACAAGCAATAAGTCTTACTGGAAAATGAGGGAAAATCAGAATAACAGAATGAAGGTGTTTTTATTGCGTAACAAATTTTGATACTTTCCAATTTCAATATCTTCGATCAATTAGTATTTCATTTTATTCAACTGTTATTTATCGTAATTTTTTTTCAATGTAAACGTCATTTTTTTATGTATGAGCAATATATTTTGTTATTTTCTATCAGACTGCGGTGAAGGAGATCGAATATAGTTGGTTGAGGGAATGGAGACTACTATTGGTTGCCGATTCTTTGGAAGAATCACCACTAGCGAAGGAAATGAGCGATATGATCGACAAACTCATAGCCGACGATTTAACTGTGTAACACCTCAATTATTCGTTTTTGAACTTTTTCAAATACTCGATGAGTTTGAAAAAGGAAAAGAATCGTTTTTTTTTTTCGTATGAAAATTTACGTTCATTCATTTTGCAGAATTGCGATATCGTCGCGTTCGAGATGGCTTTTGAAAAAGATAGCAACGAGTTCGTATTTTTTGAGCAAAGTTGAAATTGCCAGAGCAGTTCATTTCGTTCTCTGCGGCAATAATAAGCTCGCAAATAATATTATACTTTCGATAAACGCGAAATCGAAGACCATCACTCATCCACGAACTGAAAAAAGAAAAACTTTGATAATGATCGTCGATGAGGTGAGTCAGCGAAGAAAGAATAGAATATCGAATTTCAATATTTTCCAATATGCAAACTCTACCCCGTAGCCCTCGAGACAAAATTTATACTCATTGATCTTAATTTTCAGTGTATCGATCACGTACCTTTCGAAACAATGGATGTATTGGTGCGTCATCCAGTTACGCGTTTTCCCTCGTTTCACATTGCCTATGCAATGTTCCAAGAGCACAAGGACAGTATAGTCAAGGGTTGTAAAATCGTGAAGAATATCAAAGAATTTGGCACTTTCATCGTAAATCCAGCTCGCAATTTGAACAAAATGGAGAAGAGAATGAAACTGTTTATCGACTATTGGCTGCCGGATTGGAAGGGAAAATATGGGATAGAAGTGGAGGAGAATATTTTTGAAAATATTCTTGTCAACAAAGAAGTGCTCATGTACTCGGGTCATGGCAGCGGAATACAATATTTGCCTGGTGAAAAAATTGAGAGGCTGCGTGTTCGAGCTATCGTACTTTTGTTCGGTTGTTCAAGCGTCAAACTTTATTCGACCGGAGGAAGATTTCCTCCTTATGGCATCTCGAATCAGTATCTCATTGCATGCAGGTACGTTTCTCTCTCAAAATACTCCCGCCTCCGTTCGATATCAATTTTAAAAATCGGAAAATTTATTCACCGAACATATTTTTCGGAACTTTATCAGTCGGTCGATGATTTACCAAATTTTTCTTGTTTTTTTTTTTTTCCAGTCCTCTGATTTCTACGGTCATTTTTTTAATTACATTTATTTGGTGTTTTTTCTTCTCTCCCAATAGTCCTTGCATGCTGGGTATGTTGTGGGAAGTCACGGATGGCGATACCGATAGAATGACTGCTCGTTTTATGAGCGATTGGATACCATCTGATCCTGAAAAAACTTGGTCCAATGTAGATATGAACGAATGGTGCGAAGGAGTTTTGAGTTAGTACAACTATCGAATATTTTTCTTTTGCCACGCTACGAAAATCATTGAACGAAAAAGTTCACACCTAACTCTAGCGAGCCTTGCTCATTTTTTACCCCATAAGACGGGACTTACGGTTCTCCCAATCAAATGATGCAATCCGATTTCTCTCTCTCTCTCTCTCTCTCTCTCTTACATTGTCTATGAGCGAAAGATTTATGGTTTCGAAAAAAGAAGAGTCGTTGAGGTAGCCATGGTATAACCCATTGTTCGAAATAATATTGAATATAAACGTATTATCCAAAGTCTCAATATTGCAGAATTCAAAACGCCTAGTATTACGAATTCGGCACAAGCGTCGACGAGCGAACCGGAGCTTCTTCGAGCGGTGGCAAAGTCTAAAGAAGTCTGTACACAACATATGACATCAGCGGCTATAATAGTACGGGGATTGCCAATAAGACTGGAATAAATCTCGGTATATTTAATCATTTTGTAAAGTCATATAAATAAATGGCGCTATCATACAAGTGTTTTTTTTTTTGCGGACGAATAAAAAAAAGATAAATAAATGTTTGGAAGAAAAATTTGGAGTAGAAATGTGCTTGTATAGAATAGTCACAATATTATGTCGTCTTTTGTTTCAGGAAAATTTGGCGCTCAATCGCGTCACATGATGATTTGAGGCTCCGGAACGGAAACCCCAATGTTTTTATGGGGCAAAACTTGTCCACCGTTTATGTAGAGCTCGTCCTTGACGATAACGTCTTCACCGAGTACGGTCGTTCCTTCCATTCGTACCCAACGGCCGACTACGCTTCTCCAGCCAACGATGCAGCTTTGAAGAGCAAAAAATGAATAATCAATTATTGCAATAATACGCTCGAAGGCTATAATAAAAAATTTATTGAAATTCTCACCCTTCGAGCCACGCGTGCTCCTTCACCGTCGACGACCGGAGAAGCGTTGTTCTCTTGACGCAACAACCATCCGCTAGCGTGACTCCCGGTCCGATCGTTACGTTCGGACCAATACGACAGTCTTTACCGATTTTTGCAGTCGGATCTACCAAAACGTTGCCAACGACACCCGGTCCGTCGTACAATTGTTCCGGTGATTTTTGCCTCAATGATGCAAGGTACATGCACATACCTAATGAGTTCAAATCTCCGATTATTTATTGCTAAGAAAAAGTTGTGGTAATAAGGAGAAAACGGTCAGTGCGTGCATGAAGAAAAATGAATTTTTTCAACCTGTGAGAAAATCTTTCGGTTGGCCCACGTCCATCCAAAAGCCCGACAATTCCATGGCGTAGAGTTGACCATCTTCCGCCATTTTCGGGAATACTTCTTTCTCTATGCTCATGGGTCGCAGTTCTATTCTGCTCAGTACGCTAGGATTTAATATGTACATACCTGAAATAATCCAAATTATTTTCACTGTGCTGTACACTAGTAATTTTAACGATAATAAACAATTTGTACGTCTTTCAATTGTATTTCAGTTAATTTTTTTTCCATAAAATTCGTTCGCCAAGATATATTATTGGACTTTCTTATTACCGGCGTTAATTTTGTTGGAGACGAATTCCTGAGGCTTTTCAATGAAACTCTCGATCCGGCCGTCCTCACCATAAACTACGACGCCGTATTTCGAGGGTTCTTCGACTTTCGTAACGACAATTGTTCCTTCGCATCCGTGTGATTTGTGAAATTGAATCAGTTCTTTGAACGGAAAGTCGCATATTATGTCTGAATTTAACACGAAGAAAGGCTCACTGCCTTCCGAAAGAATCTCGCGAGCCAGGGCAAGAGGACCGGCGGTACCCAGAGGTTCGGTTTCGTGAGAAAATATTAATGTCACGCCCAATTTTTCAGCCTCTTTAGCCAATTCTTTTTCCATTTCTTCCGCTCTGTAAGATACAGCAAGAATGACTTCTTTCACATTTGATTCCACCTGCAAATTGAAAATTCATTTTTTTACCCAACTGCTGAACTATCCCTCATTCGAATTCTACAAGAATGTATATTGTCATTTTTCAACATTAAGTATTTGACTTATCGGTCAGCACTTTTTGCCATAGTTGTAATCTGAAACCTTGGGACAAGCGTGATCAATTTATTGTGCAACATTGTAAACGAAAAAAATTTAGCATCCTTCAATGAAATCAATTCTCGCGTTATGATTTGTATGTTTTTCAAAATCACTGGTTCAAAATTTGCATTTTTTTCAATAACTAGTATAAGAATATGTGTCCACCAATTATGAAAGATTCTTAAAAATTATATAAATTTTCTCCTTGTGTACAGTACTCACCAGAGCTTCGATTTGGTGAAGGAGCATCGGTTTATTAGCAAATTCGATGAGAGGCTTCGGTCTGCTCAATGTCAGAGGACGCAGTCTTGTTCCATAGCCACCAACGAGTATAAGAGCTTTCATTTTTCCCATATTTAATTTTTCTGGCATTATATATCTTTTGTGCAAGAATCAAAAGTCGTTGGAACACATCCCCTGGATATAAAAATCGATATTTTTGTTTTTGTTCTATCATAATAAAATTTGAATCACAAAAAAATAAATTCGAATTTATGACAAAAAAATAAACTATTTTACATTTTAAATGAATACAGAGATCTATTTAGAATCATTTCAGTTGCGAATTTTAAGAACGAGAAATTACGAAAAGAGATTTCGAATCAATAGAAATTCATTGTTATCAAACTGGGAAATTATATTCACAATGAATTCGTCGTTTTTTTCATTTACTTCGAAAAATTATTGTTGAGTCTATTATGCTACAATTTTGGAAAACAAAAAAGAATATTAATCATATTTACACTTTTTATCTTGGATGATTTTTCCTAGATATATCGGAAAAAGAATGTCACAATGCTATGCCACGTTAGAATACTAGCCACGTATTCCACTCTTGTCTAATCTGATGTTTACTGTTTCTTATGCCGCTCGGTGTCGCACACATCTCATTCAATCGTGCGTTTTCTGTCAACTTTTGACAGTATGCCAGGTTGACATATATCGTTACGTCATGAAGTCCAAAGTTTGATCTTGATCCCACCATGGTGTGGTGAAAGACCAATGATTGTTAACTCGGATGAATTGTAGTGTAAAATCTGACCACCACGTCGCTTCAAACACTAAATTCATACAATTGTTTGCACGAGCGGTTTTGGCGGGGAGGCGAAGCTGGCGAAGTCATTTTCACTAGCACACACACTCTCGAAAATCATAAACTATTTCGTAGAAATAAAAATTTTACAGCAGTGTATTGTCACTTTTATTTCATTTAAAATATTTTAACTATATACAAGCTAACAGCTGTTCCTTGTATTCATTGCGCGCGGATGCACTCATTTTTGCTACGATCGCTACTGCAGAACCACCGCACAAGCGGAGAACGTACAATTTACAATTACGAAAATCGTAAACATACGATCTGTTAGCTATGAGGTTTGTGGGCACATGCGTAAAGAAAATCATCCGAGGGAAGAGATGAGGAATACACTAGAGACTTTTCAGCTTTGACTGCGGCGAGTGGAAAACGGAATGAAATACTGCTGAGAAATTTTTTTTTCAGTGCTTTTTCATGAAACATGATTTATTGCAATTTGATAGATACTATCGCTCAACTGGAAATCTTTTGAAATATCAATTATCGCGATTACGTGTCCAAAGAAAAACCCGACGATATTCTGAAAGGTTATGTTATATTAACTGTACGACAACGTCATTGAGAGAATTTCTCGAAAATTCTGGACAATTCGAAAGCGGAGTTTATATATAAAACGGAAGAGGGAATCCGAGGCGCTCAGTCTTGTTTACGTTTACGTACGTTTGTGATAATTGGAAAATTAAAATTGTGTTTTAACATTATTTCACCATGAATTTAGACTACGATTCCATGAGATTGTTAAATTTCGAAGGATATTGCACTTGTGCGGCCGAAGACTGCAACTGTGGCGAAAACAACGGTAAGTTTTATATCATCTGTCAAAATTTCGACGAGAAACAATAAAAACATAAAAAAAGCCCTGTCATGGGTTCAAACTTCAAAGACAACAATGTTGAAAGTTATTATGATTCCATTTTTGCATGAAAAATGTTCTAATTTTGAGATATCGAAGTTTGCACCGTTTTTCACATTTCGATTTCAGTAATTGGAATAAAAACAAATTTTCATTGATCATTTTGACCTTTCGTCGATCGCGTATGATTTTTGCTTAAATATGATTCGCCTATGAGTTTCGATCCAAAATAATCCAAATGATTCGCGCAGCGATAATTTGTCTTTGGATAAAAAAATTTTAATGAAAAATCAAGAGAAATTTGGACGACTAATATATAATAAAAATATTGCAATCATTGTTTCTGAAAAAAGAAAAAGTTCTAGTTCTAGCGGCGCATTAAATTCCTGATGACATAACCAAATTTGTTATTTCTAAAATTTAGTTCACGAATGGTCCTGGGATGAAAATTTGGCTACGAGCGCCTCTCTCTTATCGAGAAAAAACTTGGAGGTCAAGTTTCATCCGAGTTACAGCAGTGGAACAGTAGCGGTGAGAGGTAATAAGCCTATGGAAAAAGCCAGGCATCATTACTGGGAAATAAAGATGCTTACTCCTATCTACGGCACCGACGTTGTATGTAAATCATTCATTTATCAATCACAAATAGTTATAGCCAAACACCCTAGAATAAATTGTTACCCGTAAAAGATTTGTTTCAATTTTGCAGATGGTCGGCGTCGGTACCTCCAAAGCTGATCTTGACATGAGAAACACATTCTGCTCTCTCTTAGGTCACAACCGTGAATCCTGGGGTTTTTCATACAAAGGACATCTTCAACATGCCGGAGAGACTCGAGAATACGCTCAATGCTTCGGGCAAAAGAGTCTAGTCGGTGTTCATTTGGACACGTGGAAGGGAACTTTGCAGTTTTTCCTCAATCGAAAACCATTGGGTAAAAAAATCATTTTTCCAACATTCTACTCTATGTGCGCATATACGAAGAGTCTCGTCATCTCGTTCGATGCAATAATATTGAAATATTTTTTAGGTGTAGCATTTAGCGGTTTAAGGAACATTGAGCTTTATCCGATGGTCAGTTCAACAGCGGCGCAAAGTCAAATAAGGATAACGCACAGCTGTTCAGCCCCGGCGTCGTTACAGATGGATTGTCTCGGTCTTCTTCGACCTCTACAGAGATCTTATCTCATAACTGCTTTCCCCGGTCTACGATATCTTTCTAAAAGTATTTTTGCGGATATTCTTCGCAAAGAAGGCTGTAAGTGTTATTTTACAAAAAATTTCACATATTTCCCCAACATTTGCGTTCACCCAGTGTTCCGTAATTAGCCAATCTTTCCTTTCTTTATAGCTGACAAAGATCTAGAATATGATTACGAGTATCCTGAAGAATATCTCATCTTGGATGACATGTCTTACGCGTTGGTAGGCTTCGGGCGACGAAGAAAACGCAAAAATTTAGATCCAGCAGATCCGGACGAATCTTCGAGTAGCGTTCCTGAATTGCGTTTAAAGAAAATGGAAATCTGAATTAGGTCCATCTTAATTCGACCACATTGTATATAGCACTGATATGCAATCGCGTTACTTATAGAACCGAACAATTATTTTACGATCTAATCCTCCTAGGAAAAATTTTTACAAAGATATACACGTTGATGCTCGTTTTCACGAGGTGCGAACGGTATTAATTGAAAAGAGATTTCGATGTTATACTAAAAAAAAAATGTAACATTTAAAAAAATATTTCAACATTGTTATTATCTCGATTTTAATTTTTATTGGAATAATAACGAAAAATAGATTTTGAGTCTGTTTTAGATACAAAAATACGATGACGATTTAGCTGTCTCCTTCAAGACAAAATGAAAATTTGTCAGTATCTATTTATGCTGTGAAAATATCAAGACTCTGAGTTGTAATTCGCATCTGCAATGACATTGTGTTCAACGCGAGTGCCAAAAAATCGTGAAATTTAGGAACAAATCAGAAATGCATTTATATATATATATATCATTCGCGATCTTCGTTTAAACTTTTACAGAATCTCCGGTTTTTTGGCATAAAAAACACTCTTATAGCAGAGAATAAATGTTTTGCAATTTGTAATAAATATGTATCTCTACTGTATTTTGGACGTTGTTCCGATGATAAAATATGCAGAAACATAGAATGAATTAGACATCGCGTTAAATGTAAAATGACTCTTAATAAATATGTTACAAGAGTATCACCGATTATCAGCTTTATTTACATTTCTTAGAACGAAATACAACGGTCATGTCGTCTGTGAATATTTCCACATTCGAACAAACTAAAAAATGAATCACATAAAAAACAAAGTATCACTTTTTTTTGAGTTTTTTTGATTTGCTCGTTTCTTCAGTATTGTTCGAAATTTTTTGTCTTTTCGGTAACATTTTTTTTCCACTAGCACCAATTTTAGAGCAGAAAACAATGGTCTGAGCCCATCCGGCGAGTGGACCCCAAAGTTTTCTCAAATATGTACTAACTTCCTCGTGGATCTTCGGTGTCACGCTTTTCTGATTATTCAAGTGCGGCATGTACATTGCTCTGGCCACTTGAAAAATGTGAGTATCAACTGGAATCGCCTCAAGATGTCCCAGCGACATGAGACAAATGCAATCCGCAACTTTTGGCCCAATACCCGGCAACGTTATCAGCGCTTCTCTCGATTTTTCATATAACCCACCGTTTGATTTGTGCAAATCGTTCAACCATTCACGACCGCCTAATTCCTTCAATTTTTTTGCTGCATTCGCTATGTAAGCCGCTCGATATCCAAAACCTTCGTTTCTAAGTATATTTTCCACCTAAACACGAGTAAAATTGATTGAAATAACAATAAATTTCTTATCAACGGTCGATAGTATTATATTTGATGATTTTCCAAATTTGTAAAGAATAATTAATTACCTTTGCCTGAGACAATGTCTCAATCGTTGGAAAATCGTAATACTGCTTTTTATGTACTTGACAAATTTTTTTCCCAAAATGTGTGCACATTTTCTCGACCATGCTCGAAATTCTGTGTGCCAATGAAAAATATATATAAAACACATGTTGCCTCTTTTTTTTTCCACAAGGGAAGTATACAAGATTATTAAGAAAAAAAAGACGAGAATGAAAAGCTATGATTAATGACCTTGGAATATTGTTGTTTGAACTGCAAATGAAGGAAAACAAATTTTCCACTATATCTTGGTCCAGAATTCTTACACCCGCGGCATTGCTGCACGATTTCTCAAACTGCGAATCGCACGAAGACCATTCATTTATGCTATCCCGAAGAGAGATTTCGAGATTGAGATATTTTTTGAGAACATTCGAACAGGTGGTTTCGTCGTTGGTCGATGAATTATGTAGAACGTAATGAAGATTTTCATCATCCTGACTAAGGGTCCACACGCATCCAGAAAAAACACCACGATATTTCGCCCCATTTTCTATAGCCAGCCAGCTACACAATTACCGGGAGGAGAACAAAAAGAGAATAAAATTGATAAATGTTTGCATGCCTCCAAGTTTCACGAATATTCCATTCTTTTTCAATATCCTAATTCAAGAACAAAAAAATCTTGCGCGTTATTCAAAGACAGGAAGTTTTTGTGGCGACATCTTTTGTTTGTTTACATTCATCCCGAGAAGTCCGTGCAGTGTGTACTGACAGGTACTGACTGACTGCTGCATGACACACGCACAAACTACTTCCAAACAAAAACCGGTGTCTCGTACGTCCGCGCGAACAATTTAGCCTGAATTCATAGTTAGTAATTATTATATACATTTTTTTATCCTTACCGGAAACTTTGTCCACCGTTCAGAGTTGTTCCAAGATCAAGTTCTTGCCTCTTACATGCGATTCTTCCAATTTTCATCCCGAAATACTCGTGTGCTTCGAGGTTAATTTAATACTCTATTCTCCTTCGTGGCACACCAGTGGCGGCACTTGAATCTGTCTGAATGATCGAATGTTCGTTACTCGTCGGAATAACGGACAATTCTTGAGAAACGCATGTAAAACAACAACGCGATATCTCACTTATGTAGTACAACAAAAATGTTTGGCGCTAGTTAACATTTGTTTTGTTTTCGCCATATTGGAATATGACTGGAGAGGAAGTAGAACTCGCACGCAGGTATTCGGATTTGCGGCAATCCCTCTGTAGTTCTACCATAGAAAATTATCTGTAAAATGTCTACCTGACCGATCTCTATCCAGGAAATTTCAAGAACAATACTAAAAATAGTCAGTGGCATATGGTCATGCTCGATCAACAAAGAATCATGCAGTTGTCAATAACAAAACATTACTTATTGGTAAACTTTTTCTGTTGGCCCAAATTTCTTGGGTAGAGATCGGTCAGGTAGACATTTTACAGCTAGGCTTTTCTTTCTCGACAGCGAGAGGTGTAGGGGAGCCAAATCGGCCATTTTTGCAAAAATTCAAGACATAAAATTTCCATTTACGTCATTATTTTTCTCTTTATTATATAATGCTTACTCTTTTGTTACAGATCATTACATTTTTATAAAAAATCGCCTATCACAAATTTAAAATTGTGTAAATATCACTCTACGAATGTATTTCTCTGTGAACTTAAAACTCGGTACGATTTTTCATCATTTTACCCTTTCGTTAATTTTATTATTCATTTTCTTCGTTCGTGTATAAACCACCGTTTAATCTCTTTTTTTTTTTTTTTTTTTTTTTTGCATATACTCAATTTTTCTTGTTTCAAAAGCAACAAGGACAGGAATGTAGATGATATTCTTATGGTTTTAGTTAAATACTGGAAATATATTTTTTTTTTCGTTTCTTTTTCACGACGATGTATGTGTTATTAAAATTAGCAAAGAAAAGCAACGAAATATTTTTTTTGGTATTTTGTCCACGATTTTGGAATGTTTGTATCTAGTCAATGAAGAGTGTACGTAATAAATGTGAACAAAAAATAAAAAAAATTTTTAGACAACAGAAGTGGAAAAAAAAGAAATAAATTTTCGTTGCATCTCAACGAAACGATCATCGATATCATTGATTGTTCGCTCCATGCTTTTTTTAAATCAGTGATATTTCATTTTTAAAAATTTTTTTTTCGATTTGCCTGAACCTGCTTCGCGAATCGAGTCTTAAAATTTTTCAAGCTTTACAATCAATTTTCTTCATACTGAATCTTAGATTCGAGTGTGAAGAAAAACAAAAAATCTCGTTGCGTTTCCAATGAATTGAAAAATCGTGAATCTCAGACGAATCAACATTGTTTGGTCTATTTATTACAAACGACAGAGTTTCCTGACCTCCCGATCGCGATATCTCGATATATATACATAAATATGTATATATACGTCCTTGTACAAACGCCATCATTAAAACGAACATGACTAAATTTGACCGCTCATACCATCTAAATAATCATGAAGTAATTAATAATATTATTTTATTGTTTTCCAGTAGCCCAGCTACATATTCGAGTTTCTAATACGATTCGCCTATAAATTACTTTGAAAATAGAATACGAAATCTCGTTTGGCAGTGAGAGCAGAGAGAAGACGATTTATTTTAAAAAATAACAAAAAAAAAATAAAAAAGTCAAAAGTTTTCTCTTCGATCATTGAACCGGCGGCGTGCAGTCTTCATTTATCTTTTCAATTGACATCGTCTTCTTTTTTCCTTCATAACACACCTCACCCATTCGTCGACTTAATATTTCGATAGTAACGTTGCGAATAATTACATAAATTGACGAGATTTTAAGAGCAACGATGTAATTATCACATCCCTGAGTCTTTGACACTATTTCGATTATACAATTTTCTTCTCTCGTTATACAGGTATATTATTATTATTATTATTATTATTATTATTATTATTATAAGATTCGTGTATTCTGTAATGCGAATGAAACAAGAGCAAAAAAATGAACAAAAAAAAAAATGGTGCGTTTTTGTGTGATCGATGAATCTTTTGTTCGCCGGTCGAAGGAATTTCGGTCAGAGATCGAAGGTCGAAGATTGAGAAGCAGTTGAAAAGGGAATCATCAATAAGGAACATTGTTCCTGAGATGAGCTTGTTTTTTGTACTCGTGTTTCTCGCATTTTCCCCACCAGCTCTGTCGCGTGCAAACCTTGTGAGCTTTAAGTACGAAACATTTAGTCTGTACAACGTTGAAGAATATCCTTCCGATGAAATTGGCCGAGGATGTGCCGGCCATCTTCAGGCACGTACGAAAACTGTAAAATCAATCAACGATATAAATGAGCATTTATTTCTCTTTGAAAATGGATTTAAGATGCCTCATGCCCGCTGCTCTACATTTTCTACCATTCTTCGTTCCTTCGCGCTACGATCTAATATCTCTACCCAAACGCGTCTGCCTTTCTTATTATTTCTACTTTTCGTCATATCAATATAATCACGGATCTTAAAATATTCCATTTTACTTGTGCTCTATTCTCTACTCGTATACTATAATACAGGTGAGGAGGAGGAGGAAATATTTTCTAACTACCAAACGCCCTCAAATCGATCGAACCTGGGAGTTTTTTTTTTTTTTTTTAAATTTTTTTCAAAGAAAAACTTGTTCGACGAGCGTATATGCTGAGAAAAGAAATTTTGTAAATTGTGACGTTAAGCGTGCATGTAGTTCAATCAACGAATTAAATTGTTGAGACGATCAAAATATTTTGTTGAATCCGTTCAGAAGCTGTTGAAATAACTGAATAATGATTACATCAACAAACTTGAAACCTCGGATCGTTCAACTAAATTTTAAGTTGGATGCATCGAATTATATTGTCTCATGAACACAATACATTTGTTGGAGATACTAAAATATTTAAAAAATGTAGGATTTGTTGGGTGAATCCGTTTTGACAGTATCGAAATGAAATAGGTTGTCGGATCAGCTTCTCGGCCCGGCCACGGCGTGGCGCACAGCGCCGAGGCTCTTCTCGCATACACTCCGGCCCACTGACGGATATAAATAGCGGAAGACGAGTAACGTAAACCGTTTCAGCTTTCAACCATTTCCGATGCGAATTGGGAAGTAAACATTTTTTCGTTGAGAAATTCATCGGAGTCTCGTTTTTCGTGAGTCGAAACAACCGAATTATGGTTTTTTTAAAATCGAGGATCGAATGTTTTGAGTCCGCTCTCCGTGACCGCAGGATCGTGTTCGATTCAACAAATTTCTTTTCTCAGTGTATAAACCACACGAGCAGGCACTACTAGGGTGGTATAGGTGAGTTCGAAGCGATGCGTTTAAATGCACATATTAAAACGTGCACACGTCTATCGTATTCTTATATACATAAATATCGATTGTCTCGTTTGTTCGTTTGTTTTTATTTTACCGCTCGTCACAAGTACAATGCATAATTGTTGAAATGCCCCAGTTGAAGAGGCCGTAACGGGAATCAAAAGCAGGAATGTAAAACGGACAGGCAGTGTCGTGTCTTCGACAACAGGAATCGGCCTTTCCAAAAGCCCCGAGATTCGTGTATTTAGTTGCTCGATTACCCCGTCCGCACCATTGCGTACCCGGTATCAGAAGTATTTCTCTCCTGTTACGACTTCGACTTGTTCTATCTCTTCGTATCCTCTCTCTCTTCTTAATCATCAATCTTCGAGCTATTGGTATATCCTTTGGAAAATTGCTGTGCCTGCGTTATATATACAATATTTCGTATCCCTCCGACTGTATCCAAAACTACTTCTGCTTCGAGAATATTATTATATATATATTTTTATGCGGGGAGACGTGGAAAAACGGTGGTTCGAAGAAACCCCCGTGAGACGCGTCGCGTTCTTAAAAAATTTCAAATTAAATAATCACGTTATCGCGAGATCTCGATTTAGTTCTAACTCAAGACGGACGCACCCAATGCCCCCCCCCCCTTTTTTTTTGTTTGTCTATCATCAACGAGTTTAAACATTGTTTTTGTTTTTTCGAATTTCGATTTTTTTACCTCTGATCGCAGCCACAATGACTCAAGGTGAATGGCATATAATTCCAGAGATTGTAGCGTTCCGAAAAGGGCGGTATAGCGCGATAGCAGTGATCGTGCCTCCTGCAGCATCTGTCCGCGTGATCCAACGCCCCGAGCTCCTTGTACGTATTCGCTGTTCTGTGGGGACCGCACCACTTTGTACCCGGTGCGATTACCATCCTCTGTAGGCTCCTTCCGATCCTCCTAACAATTCCGAACGAGCCTCACAAATTAATCGCTTTTCGGGGACAACGAAACTATTGCCCCCGCACCCCCATTCGTTTTATCATTCCGATACTTTCATAGCGATCCTTTTCAATATCGATTTTTATAGAATTTGATCGATTTCTTTTTTTTTTTTTTTTTTCGATCGTTTGCTCGTGGCTTGTTCAATGTCACATTTTTTTCAACCGCCTTTACTTTAAATGTAAAACAACGAATCGATGCTTCTTCGAATAAAAATAATTTGACAAATTAAAAACGTGTCGAGAAGTTTTCTTCGTTTTCATAAATTATTCCAATGTATGTGGCAACTCTTCGATAAGCTACGAGCGCTCGACGATCGCGGTATATCGCTTCGGCGACTGCGCCCCCCAGCTGTTAACACGTTGTACATTCTTTTACGAAGGTTCCTTCGTCTCGGCATGAAGTCTCTTTTTTTTTTTTTTTTTCAATTTCACATCAACATATATTCATGAATGTTTTTGTACGTTGAAATAAATAAGGCTCGAGCATTTCTATAAAAAAAAAATCGATCAAATAAATTCGGAGATTAATTTTTATCGTTTCGAATGTATAGAGAATCGAAAGGCAAGAAAACGAACGCTTGGATTGAAAGATTAATAAAAATCGCGCTGAAAAACAAAAAATCAGCAAATACCATTTCGAATGGAAAGAGCGATCCGTTCTGTTTTTCAAATACCCAAAATATTTAGCAATTTTTTACTTTCGATATTTCGAAAACTTTGGGCAAAAAGAAATTATTTTTTTACAGACTCTCCGACGTTTATCACCGCGAGGGATTATTCGTTTATTCCGCGGTGTTCCCAAGCTGACGGACTGACGAAATCGCAACCCAGCGTTTAGAATATTTCGAGGTCGACGTTATTTCCCGTTGACCCGCCCTCTGTTAAGCGCTCGAATTATCAAATAAATGTTTTTATAGGCACAAGAATGTTATTGTGCGAGGATTATGAATGAAAATGAATAAAGAATTGCTCCTCGTCTCGAGACGGGGGGTTCTTCGTGTTAATATTTCAAATCGTCCAAAAGGAAGAGAGAGAGAGAGAGGCCCAGCCGCGAAACATTATTTTGACAATCTTACCTATGCTTCTGTCGAAGCATCGATTGCTCGCGAGCCCTTGTCCTCGCGTTGATACATCGTTCGCCAAGATCTCTGGTCGAATCGAGCCATTGGAATATTGGAAAATTCTGATAAATCTCATCACCCTCGAGTACCTCGATTCTCATCATCGCGTTTGTAGATTTTTCCTCCTTTTGCTGACGAAGCGAGCAATTAAGATCGTCATCGTCGTTCAAATTGTCCTCGATGCAATCGGTCAATCTCTCACCCTCGTATATCAACTGAAGCTTTCTTTTGCTATCTTCGAACAAGACTTCCCTCAGTGCGACATTCGTATGACTGAAATATAAAACGAAGCGAATTTTCATCTCATTTCGTTCGCCACGATTCGTTGATCCAACGTGTCGAACCACAAATTTTATGAAATTCTGACAGCAGGTTTTATCATTTTGCATGACTCCTTAACGCTTCGGGCGACAAAGAAAATTGCGCGTGGCGACGGGGTGTCCCCGGATTTGGGCATTTTCCTAGACAATGGTAAACCACCGCGTATAACGATTTACGCTAGATTAAATACGAGCATGAGAATGATAGTTAATGCATGATTGATGCGGCGGACATTGGGACGATTCGAAGAACGCGCGTGGCATGCAGGACCCTCGCGATCTCTATCGTTCGGTGTGTTACGTCCGCTTCAACGAACTTATAATTTCGATAACTCATTTGTTTCGTCGCGCATTTCCAAAGTCAAACGGACTCGGATCATTGGCTCTTTCGATCATCGTTCGTCGAAGCATTTTCTTGATCAAGCGAGATCGCGGAAGAAGAAACAAAAATAATAAAAGAGTGGAAAATTATGGTAACCGAAATTTTGCCTGAAACGCTTTTGAACGCGCGAGTGAAGTTATCTATTTTTTTCATGTCTAACTCGACAAACGCGCGCGATGCAAGGGAGTAGTAAGTCGTGGATAATACGAGGTCGAAAGTGGTCTAAGTGCAAAGTGAAGTGCTCAGTGGTCGCACAGGATTCCTTTGTATCCCCGTGAGAGTCATAGCAGATGAGAAGAACATGCTGGTTTCTCTACTCGTGACATCTCTCTTCCAATACCGCGGACTCGCTAAAACACACGGTAGAGGGTAGCGAGTAAAAGCAAGCGCCCGCTCGGCTCGCACAGATCACGAAAACATCGCTCTTCTAATCCTTGCTTACTTAACTTGACGCTTTTCGGCTTAGATCCTCTTGCCCTCGGCTTTGCGGTCAACACCACGAAGGAGTAAATCGCAATTTCTCTTTATTTAACTCGGTAGAATACTCTTCGCGACATTGATTTTCTGAATTTTACTGTATTAAACTTGCTCGACGCGATACGAGATCAATGAGAAAAATCTCTTTTTTTTTTTTTCATTAGTCGCCGCGCGACTCGTACCATTCCGGCATTAAATTCGTAATAATTATGCTCGCGACACGTTATTTTGAGAAACGGACGAGCCTGTGAGAATTGTATTACGCCCGAGAATGCACGCAATCGTTCGAGCGAGACCGCAACGACGACGCGTTCGAAAGTCCAGGAGCTTGGTCTTTACCGATGTAACGCGTACAGTTAAGCTACTCATGCATACAGGCCGTACGCGCGCAGATATCAATTTTCACTCGCGGTTTTGTCGCGTATAGGTGCCGGACCGAGTCAAAGAAATCTCTTGTTGACTCCTCGCGAGCTTTGTACAAGCACCCATTGTTCCTCCGACTCGTTATGGAATACCATCAACGAGCGCGATTCACCCGCATTTCCTGCTCCGCTCGACGCAACAGATTTATTCGATTTTCAAACTTAAGTTTCATATACAAACCCCCAATCGACGATCGTCTCCTTCGTACAGATTCCTTTCCACCTGGCGATTCTTTCGATCTGTCCCTCCGGAAGAATTTTCGTTACGGAAAATGCGCGCGAATCCTCCTCCTCCTCCCTGCTCGTATATTTCTCGTAGCCGGTTGAAATAGTATCGTTCGTTGGCAGTACGAAGATTTCGTTATTCCGGTTAAGAGCTCCGACTATCGGGAGCACCAGAATCAGACTCAATGCCAGCGGCATCGATGAGGCACCGGTTAGAGATCACACACGCTTCCGAGTCACTTCGTCAACTGCTTTCCTTTTTTTTTCCATACAATTCAAACGTATATCAATTATATTCGACTTTCTCAATGAGACGATAAAAAAAAAGCAATGTGCCCGATTCGACGAGTAATTTATCTCAAATGTCATCTACCGGCAGGGATTCGCGAGCGAAATTTCAATTCTAAAGTACGATTCGTCGATGTATCATAGAGGATTTTTTATTTTTCGAAATTTTACCTCAAAAAATTTACTCAAAACCCCGTAAAAACGTCCAACACTCGGTCGAGCTTCTTCCTTTTTTTTTCCTTTTACCCGAGCTTTTTTCATTTATTCTTTATTTCATGTTCGTTAAGAAGTCTTTCCGTTCAATTATATTGTTCGTCCGAGTTTAAGTTGGAGGCAAAAAGCTACTAAAATCCATAAATCTTCGTTCAAACGATTTTACCCGAAATCCGATTGAGTTATCGATCATCGTTCGGAATCAATCATCGCGATTGGCCGAATAATTTACGAAAGAAATAAGGAAATGCGTTAGATAGCTAAGTCCGAGAGATTGGAGAAATATATATGCCCGGCTACGAATTCCAACGAAGGAGAAAGAAAGAGGATGAGAGAATGAGAGAAAAGTTCCTGGAGCCGTTGGTTACAGACTAAAACACCGGTTACATGCGCTCTCGACTCTCGTTTTGCCTCACTAAACAGGTTTTTCTCTCTGCTCTCAATACACTCATTCAATTATGTTAACAGCGAAAACCGGTAGGTTTGACGAATAGAAAATTTTCATAAATGTGCAAAATCGCACGAAATCTAATTTTTTTTTTTTTTTCTGGCCGCGTATCATTCAATCCTCCGCGCGTCACGAGTCAACGTATGTACAGTCGCAAACTTATGTCTTATCAGTATACGATTAGCGAGGAACATTTTTTTTTTCAAATTTTCGTTCGATCGTGCCAGAATTATTTTTGGTTGAAAATTTTCATTCCCCAGCTAATTTCGAGAAGAAAAAACGTAATAATTTAAAAAGGACGAAAAAATCGAATTGTAATATTCGCACCCACCGAACTGTCTCGAAAATCCACGAAAAAATGTAACGTTTTGAGTTTCTTCGTTTTGCGCACAATACGGTGATTAATATATCGTCATGTTGATAAATCTAGAATAATCAGCACACGCGTGTAGTCCGAGAAATGTATATTTGCACGGAGAAAGATCGATTTAGAAATTGGTATGATCGAACCTCGTGGTCGAAGCGCGGCGGTATGAAACTGGCGCGCACCGGCCGTGGACCTCCCTTAAATACTCGAACGTCCTGGTGGCTGTCCAGATCCAACCGCGTACTACGTACTACACTACCCCCCGTCGTGGACCTCGCACGAGAGACCCCCACCACTCAACCCTCTGTCAAAGAATGGAAGATCGCGCGCGCGAGTGAACCAACAGTCAGCACGCGTCTCAGCAGTCTCTGTACGTGTGTGTCTGTGTGTGCATGTGTATACATGCATTTCTCCTCGACGTCTCAGCTCATCTGCCAAATCCGATCCTCTCGCGCGCGACTCTCACCCCGAATCCGGACGGATCCTCCCAACTTTTCCATCTCCTCTCACGTCTCACGTTTCGCGCGGCACACATGCAACCGCCGCACCCCCGATACGATATCTTTAACAACGCGAAACTGAGAACACGCCGCGCGGCCACTTTGTTTTATACGCCCGAGAGACACGAAACAAAACGAAATAAAAGGAAACAAAAGACGCGCGAGACACGTCAAAATCATGTTTGTACAATAAACTCTACCGCGCGCGCTTCGATTTTACTATACGCACACACTTATTTGCACTCGATTTCCAGCTTCAACGCTCCAGGGAATTCTTGAGATTTATGACTCTTCCTCTCTCTCTCTCTCTCTTCTCTGCTGACGGAGATTCCCGTTGAATCGCAGAGATGCCTCGATCTTTTTTTTTTTTTTCTCTCTTCTTTCATACATTCGTCTCTCCGTCGTCAAGGCTCTTTCTCTTCGTGGTTTCGGTAACCTCTCCGGGGAATTGCTCCCGGGGTTAGCCGAGTTATCGTCAATACAAATTGGATAATCCGAATCATACTCGAGTCTCCGCGACAAGATATATATTTGCCTGCGTTTCAGCTCAAGGATAGAGAGAGAACGAGAAGCTTTCATTACGCGTGGATACTCAAAGTACAATGCGGCGATGCTGACAGTCATCAATATATTTGCGACCCGCGAAACAAGAAGATTTTTCTGTTTATCGGCGATAACGCGTCGTTCCGATTCGGTGTTCCGCATTTAAAAAAATACTGCTTTTTTGAAAAAAAAAGTTTCCATACCTGGAGGCGCAAAATTTTGAAATTGAGCAACTTTCGAAGAAAGCGAAACAGAAATTCGTTGCAAATCTAAATTGCAATCGCGTATTTTTTACTTAAAAAAAGTACTGATTTGGGTCAATGCGGTTGTCGAGGATAGACCTTTTCTGATCGAGGAAAATTCACCGAGTGAGGATAGTCGATGCACAGACACTTTTTTTCTGTACATATAGTTACGGCCGATTTTCAAACGATAAATTATGCAAATCGAACGGTCGAAGCAATCGCGACTACATCGCGTCCAGCACTCGAGATCTGTCTCTTTTCTTGCTTTTCTCGCAAGCTCGTACAGATACGCGCGGGCACATAGGCGAGTACGGGCGCTAACTCGAGCGTCTTTTACCAGCACAGCTTCGAAAGGTGTTGCCGCCGCGTTGGATCCGTATCAGATTTAGTCTATCAGCTAGCCGATTGGCACTTTTCCAAAGGTCGGTTTTTGCGTTTAACCGCAACGGGACAAATTTTCATCTGCACTCAATTTCAATCTTCGATACCGCCTCGACGTTGCATCACCACCGATGGCAACAGAATCCGCCCGCATTATCCTAACTCCACCGCGTGTTTCGACACCGTTATAGCAGGGAAAAAATAATTGGAAACTCCGAATTAAGATTTATTCGTTTCTTTTTATTGTCCTGTATCCATAATGGTTGAATTTTTACATAAAAGGAACCGTAAAAAATTTCGTATTACACGTTCGACTTCAGCATTCCGCGAAGCACTTCCGCGGTGGCCTCGTAACAGCGGATGTTTGCATGGATCATCGTTGGAAAATTCATCGGAGAAACCTGAAAAAAGTTTCATTAAAGCTAGTAATAGACAAATGATCAAAAGAATAAAAGTTGGAAAATCCCGCGATGTTTAATCATACTCCCGTAGTCTTTAACGATCAAACCGAAAGCTCGGTTCGCGCAACAAGTGTTCAAGTAAAATTGACAAGAAACGAAAAGGGTATATAGTCGCTAGCGGGGCTGTGCGGTGGCTGGTGGTGGGCATTAACGGAGTACGAAGCAGGGGTCATGTCATCTACCGGCGCGTATGCCGCTGCGGTACCCTCGAGTCTCCACTTCTAGCGCGAACTCGCCTATTCCTTTCACCAAGTAACGAGACAACCTCCTTAATAGTGGTAAAGAATAATGGCAGTAAGAAGATGAGGGAGGGTTGGACGCGGAGAGTCGGTCGTGTTACGAGTAGCACGAGCGAGAAGGAGAAGGAGGGGAGGGGGGGGGGGGAGGAGAAAAGAGCAAAGGGCTTTTTCCATTGTACCGTTGCGGTTATGACTCCCCCGTACTCGAGAATCTTGAAGGAACATTGAGGTACGAGTGCGAGGGAGAAATGGTAACTGCGAAGCGAGACTATAGCGCGATTCCAAGTTCCTAAGGTTCCGCCCTGCTCTCGCTCTCGACGGACGCACGGGCGTCGTTCTTACCAGACGTAACACAGGGCGTGTTGGAGTTACCGAGTTGCCCCCTTGTCCTCGAGTCAAGGGAACCCATAAATGTCAGAGCAACACGATTTCGAATGCCAAAAGAATCGCGCAGGATCCCTCTCCTAGCTCGAAATAAGAGAATTCAGGAGCTGAGAAGAGGACGAAGGGCGACGTAAGCGGGAGGAGCTACGAAGGGTAAAGGTGTAATTCTTGTCTGCGGCACTCGGAATCCAACGAGGTCTCAAGAGTCACACCGCATCCTGCTCCGATCCTCACTCGCCCCTTCTTTCTTTTTTTCGCTATACCGATTACCGATCCAGCCAGCAGAAGAAAAGCCATTCTAAATAGCCTCTTGCCAGAAGGAAACTACCTTTCAAAATTATTTATCTTTCGATTCTTTCCAACCGGCACGAATTTGTTTGTGGCCGAGTGTGAAAAAGCCGCGTGGCCAAAAAAAAAAAAACAGCGCTTCCATTCTCACATTCTTCGTTCACTATTTCTCTCGTAAGAAAAACTCGAAATTCTATCCTTCTACCTTTATATTCATGTATACTGTGTATACAATTGAAAATAATCATGGTAGAAAAAGCTTCGATGGACCACTCTGTGCTATCCTTTTATTTATACTAGCACGAGTGTATGTAAGCAGCTCTTCGAGCCGTTTCAACATCTACAAACACCGGACTACCGAATTCTTCTGCATATCGAATGATCGTGGCTATTCTCATGTATACACTCAAGATAGAGAGAGAGAGAGACGTCGAATCTCTTTTGTGTCTTTTGTTTACGCTGGTGGTCGTGTCAAAAAGCTTGAATTTTTCTCGATTGTTTTTACAACCTCTTATTGAAGGACCATCGACAATGGATGCAGATTCTACCGAGGCATGAATCTCGATTGAAAAAAAACGTGCATTACCAATCATTTTTTTAACTCACATTCGTGAAAAGGGATGCTGCGGAAAAGTTACTTTTGATTGGGTGGAAGAAAAAAACTTGTTCTACGAATTTTCCAATGGCGATGAATACGAACCGTCAATAATTCGAAAGTTGCCAGAAAAGTGTAAAAGAGACGTGTAACTTTTAACCGAGTCGACATCTTCCCGAGAATGCCACTCCGAGACATTGTTAATTCTTCGTATCTTGGGATATACACGCGCGGATACGTTAGTGGTGTGTGATGTTATTTGATTTCTCAAATGAACCGGACGTCGCGGCGCCTCGCGCGATCGCCTAAAAGGGATGTTGAGAAAACTACCTGATCTTGGCAGCCTCTGATTTTTTTCCCAGATTCATTCTCACTCCTCTTATTTTCTCTTTCTCCGGTGTACCCACAAGGGCCAATTATCTTTCGGTCTTAATTTTTCCTACTCGGAGTCTCTTGAAGTAAAATAGTTTACAGGCTGCTAATCGATCATGGCTAATCGCCGATACTCGATCGGCTACCAGATTTCAACGATTAACTTCCAAAGCGGTGCAACTGGGATCCCGAGGCGTTGGAACAATGAGAATAAAAAGAAAAAAAATATTCTTTGCTCGTCATCTCGTTGAGAGAGGCGGAGAAAGAAGCCAAATGAAAACTAAAAGTCGTACGAAGCATTAATCAGTTTCGTTAAAAGATATATGAATGAAAAAAATCGTTATCGATGACAGAGCCTCGAGCGAGCGTTGCGGAGGCAATAAAAAAAGAAACGAGTTCAGAATATATACCGCTCGCGAGCATAATTCAACTGCGGTTGGACTATTAAACGTTTCTCGATAGGTCTTAACGATTCGAGAAAAGAGAACCCTCGTTTTGCCTTCCTCCGGATCTGAGAAGCATAGACTGCTCAAAAATTTCTTCTCTCTTCTACTCATCGAGTCTTCCTGCTCCTATACCGGTGAGCTAATTAATTTTTATGGCGTCGGGCTCTCCTCGCTCGCGATGAGCCCCCCGAACATACGGGCATTCCTGAGCCTCGAACGATCGTGTAACTATTCACCGGTCTACGTTTACACGAGTAAAGTGTGTGCGCGCGCGCGAGCTCGTGTGTTTGTCCGGTTTGTAAAAGAATTTTTAAAAGTGGCCCTCGGCGATCCGCTTCTTATATAAATTGAAACATAATATAAATGCAATCTTCTTTCTCGTCATTTGACTAAATCAATGAAAATATTATTCGCGGTTTTCACGAGCATACGTCATACCGCTCATCCACGACAAATAATAACATCACTGTCTCTTTCAACTTTCAATCGCTTACACAATTTTGACGTTTCATACACGTCACTCGTTGTTTTCAACCGATGAAAGAAACTATTGAAGATAAACATTGTTGCACGTTCCGCTGATTATTCACAATTCTCTTTTGCTACAGAGATTACAAAAACTATTTGTAATATTGCGTCTCGGGGGAAAAAAAAAAAAAAAAAAAAAACAACTTTTTTGCTAATCGAGAAAGTTATGTTGGCAAATTTGAATTCGTTTGGATTCGTTTGGAACGGCGACGACAAATGCTGCTGGTCAGAAGAGCACAATCAACTAAGATTAACTGATGCCTTAATATTCAGTAATAAATCAAATCATTCGGAGCAACACTCAATCTTCGTTATTGTTGGACCAATGCAAAGCCGACAAAAATGTATACAATTTGAAAAAACAAATAATTTGGTACGAGAGAAAGCATTTGCGTTGTCCCTTACGAATTACGGGCGTTATGAGTATTTCAACAGATTAATTAAGAAAAGGAAAGTTTGGACCCGCAACAAAATTCAAATTGAAAAAAAAAAAATCAAAATTCATTTGATCAGCGGATCAGCGTCGGAGTTTCCCTGGAAAAATTCTCTTCTTCCGGTCTTTAATTCTTCGAAAGAAGCAATTGAATCTTCGACGGTAATGCAAAAATATGAGAAAGTGCAACAATCGCCTCTCATCGAAATAGATAATTCGTTATGGATGGAAAAATATACAACGAAATGTATTTTAGTCGGTGATACGCCGCGGCCTGGTTCGGGACTCGTGGTAGGATAACCCCGTCTGTCGACCTCCCGAATTTACGGTCTCTCAATGTCTACGAGAAGCGGCAGCTGAGCTCTGGAAAGCCAGCACCGGCCGCAATTTCATTTCATGATTCCCCTGTATATCGGCGAGAAAGAGAAAAATTTTAGGCACTTGTCTCCTTCCGAGTAAGACGACTGCGAACGCGAACAACGCGCATAGCAGCTTGTGTTGACCGCAAATTAGTCGCTTCTCGGAGTTTACGGCTGCAGAAAAAAAAAATTGTAGCGTGCGATGAGACCTTTGAAATTCGGTAGAATTGGTTCAATCTTTCGTCGCATTATCTTCGTAATCGTTCTGTGGAAGAGAGAGAGAGAGAGAGAGAGAGAAAAAAAAAACATTTGGAAGAGAAAAAAATGAACGGTCCGCTGTGTATTCTTTGAACGTCATTAAAAATAGCCAGCCAGAGACGTAATATCTCTGGCAATTCTAGATAAGCGGTCAACAATACAGTGATATCGTAGGCCGTAGGTCAAAGACGTATTCTTTATTTATTCAGGAAAACCGACAGATGCTAACGTAATCCGTAGATGAATGAATTTGTGTATTAAACATTTCGAGCCAACTTTATACATACTTTCAAACCCGAAACCTTGAATTTTCTTCGAAATCTGCTGCTGATCTTGAATATACGATTAATCAGCGGACATTATTATTTCTTAAAAGCAGAATCATCAAAGTTTTGCTGATTCCACCAATATGTATTTTTTGTAAAAGATGAAAATTTTGCCGATTTCCCTGTCATTGGCGCCGGATTGATTCTCCTCCGGCTGAAAATGCCTAAACAATTTCTAGATCATCGCGCGCCGAGCGAATGATCTTCTTAGCGCGATACAAGTTTATATGATTATTCGTAGCCTCGGGGCGAAGGAGTCGACGCGAAAATTGGTCAGATCGTTGAGCGTATATAACTGTATAGGCGTATCAACAAACGTTGCCCTCTCGCCGCATTTACATCGAGCGTTCAGCATTCAACGCGATAATTGCTCGTCGCGATGCAATAATTGCGTAATTCGCGTTGGCGACGTCGCAGTGAGACGAGTCTGCTCCAACGAGAGGGTTACCATACTAACAATAAAAAACGCGCGCTTCTGCGCCTATGTTTTATATCCCGGAAGGGCTTTTCTGTAGGGCTTTATTGCGGCATAGGGGCTCCCCGGTCTTGTTCTTCCCGGGTATACACGCGCATCGGTAAAGCTCGCATGTGCGCTTCAAACAACCACCTCTCAAGATGCTCCGCAGCCCAATAATGCTCAACAGGAAAACATCATCGCTTAGTCTAACCATTCCGGAAAGATCAACGTTGACTCCAAAAATCCATAAATTCCAATCTTTACAATTTTTTTTCTCAAATTGCCTATTACAGGGGTGGCGCTAGTCAGCATTTTCAAAAAATCGTTTTTTTTTTCATTTTCTCAAAGTACAGCATTTCAGAAGTATTTTCTAATAATTTTGGACAAATTTGGGCGTTACGAGTAGCCCTCGCTTCTTAAACGTAACAACATAATTGATTTTTTTTTTTTTTCGAAGATATACGGTGATGCTTTGATAAATAGTTCAATCTGCGACTCAACAGCAGGCCGATTGATCAAGAAACGAGACCACAGAAACTCGAACGATTTCGTCGTAGCGAAGATTTATTATTTCCCTTTGACACGGAAGCATATGAAAAAAGCTGCTCTTCGAAGTGCGATATTCTCCTTTGTTGGAGTATTTTGAAATAAAATTACTCCTCGACCCCACCAAAATAATAACTTGCTTTCGATGAATCGTTGCTGACGAGTCGATCATCCCCCAAAATTTGTATTTCTTCATAGAATATATATGAAGCTGCTCGATCGTGTTATTTCGTTGTAAAATACAAATATAATGGCTCTAAATGGAGAAGTATATAGTCCATCCATCTCTCTTTTTTTGTACATGATAATCGGGTGTGACGGACAAAGGAGCGAGGGATTGCATCGTACGTGTATCGTCGATGTACACATATATATACGCATACGCGCGTATTCAACTTCAACGCTCCTGTTCTCCACAAAATTTCGTTGTAGAATTATATTGAGCGTGAAGCGAGAATATATACGCAATATGTATCGGACTACACGGTGTCCTGGAATTCAATATCAATAACGAGAACTCGAATTCTGACTCGCGAAATTTAAATTCCGATAGATCGGCTACGACCTAATAATTTTTCTTCTTTCCATTTATTTTTCTCTTCATAAATATGAATATAATTTTTTTACTCTCTATGAAAAATGAGAAATTCAAAGTTTTTCGCAAAATCAAACGATTTCTTGTTTGATCGAACGATCGATCCAACAACGCGATCGCCACAGCGTCGAGCAACAACAGTCGATGCCTTTAATCGGGCTCGAACTCGATCAGAATGAGCTCCCGTTCGATATACCTATATCGAGAGTAAACCCTGAGACACCCTGTGTAAATTTCGATAAGTCGTATCCGTCTCGAGTTTTGCGGGTGCGAACGCGATACCCCGAATTGGTATACTCCTCTTGACGGGCGATGCATGACCCCCTTTTTCTCTCCGAGTTATTCCTCGTAGATGAGAGAGAAATAACCCCCGATGGATTTCACCATACATCATTAGAACCATCTGTGCCCGCCGCGTATTTATGCTACTCGATATATATACGGTATACAAGCGTTATTCGCAACAACAACAAAGTCCCTAGAATTTGTCCTAAAAGCCTCAGTTCGTGATCAAAGAACCGTCAAAAGATACGCCCTATATTCCCCCACCCCTCTGTACATCACAATTCTCACGTGAATTCCAATCCTCGACACTACTCGTACAAAGCTTAAATATCGCTTGGGATTCGAACCGCGACTGATCTTTATCCTCAACGTTTCATTCTATATCTGCGCACAAATGCGCGCGTACGACAAACTCGTTGATAAATTTTTAACGAAATTGCAACGCGTTCCGCATCCCTCCGATTCTTACGAGCATACAATTTTACATACGACTTTTAACGACTCCGTGGACTATGCATATGTTTCATAGTTTTCAAAAAGTTTGAGTCTCAGCGAGTTATTTCTATAATAAAACGGAAAATAAATACAACTACCGCGATCTCGGGAGAAAAAAGATTAAAGCTGTTTCGTATAAGATAACAGACGGATATAAGAATTATCCATGATGAAATTTCATAGCTCTCTCGCTGTATTGGAGAAATAACGGTCCAGATGGCAGTTTATTGGCATTATTTCCGGTCGAGTTCTTTATTCAATTAGACTCGATTCGGCTTTTTTCGACAGTCCATATAAGCCGGAAGAATGTGAACAATTTCAAAAATTCAAATATATTTATGAACAAAGTGATTGATAAAATTCGTTTATCGAACATTTCTTTAGAAAAAAAAGCAAAAAAAAAAAACAAAATGACAGAGTCATTATTTTGGAAACGGAATATGCAGGAAGCTTGGCTCGATACGAGTTTGAACGTTACATTTTTTTCAAAGGGATGTAAATATGGCGTGTAAAATTTCGTAATTTACAGTCGGATAGGCAAATGGGTCGGGGTGCATAACCATTTGCTTAATGTTTAACAGGATTACATATGTTTGAGTTTTGACAGGACGCGCGCGTTACGTGTATACGCGATGAAAAGTTGAGATTTAAGCGGAAACGACGAAACTTTTTTCCAATATAATCCATCCCACGTGGCACACGCGATGAGCCACGAGCATTCACAAAAAGCGTGTCATACACCATTGGTATTCGATATTACAAAAAGAGTTGGGATTGAAGAAAAAGAAAAAAAAAAAATCTTGTTCTCACAACCCTGGACGTGCCAGTCTCATCCGCTTGTGATTCTCTCCTCCGACTCTTATATATCATTCGTTTCTTTTATTCTCACTGCATTTCCGAGCACACTTCGGTGCTGGATTATAACATAAAAATCTATTAATTCGATTGATTTTCCTTTTTTTTTTCTATTTCCCATAGAATTTCTTCACAGATAAAAGAAAATGAAAGCCCATTATTTTTTTTTATGACTATCGAATGCACGACGAGATACGCTCGTATCTCAACGGGGCGAGTAATAAAATAGAACGATTTAATGTATACGAAAAGATGAAGGAAATTTTGGAGGAACCTCTTCGTTAGAAGACTCGTCGAACCCCTCTCTCTCTCATTATGTAATCATCTCTTTTAATTAAGCCGAAAAGAGGTGAACGAGAAGGAAAAGATTCGTAAGAGTCTCTTTCCTCGAAGAGACGAAGCTTCAAACCCGTATCGCGTTCGTTGCGTGATTACCTCTCGTTCGCTCGTACCACCGCTCGAATCCTGTATGCGGGCCTCTTTCGGCTCTTTCGCGGTTCTCTTTCACAGAAAACAACAACGTTTCTTGCGACTCGTAGCTGCGGCTAAACAAGTGGCTGGGAGAAGAGACCGGAATAACCTCACCGAATCGAGAATGCCAGTCAGTTGCGGGGGAGAGAGAGAGAGAGAGAGAGAGCGAGGAGCGAGGGTAAGAGCAGAAAGAGACAAGCAAAGTCCGTCACGCGAAAAGGAAGTAACAGAGAGGCTTGAATATTCACTTTTTGACCTACTCAGCCCGAAAAGCTGCACACACGGTTCATTTGCCTCTGCTGCGCCCTCCTAAAACTAATTTGTCATCCGGGGACCGTTTTTTTTCCTCCCCGCGATAGATCGCGCTGGCCACACGAGGCCTGCTCCCCGTGCGACCAGGAGGAAAAAGGTGCTCTCCGCGCCGCTCGACGATCGCTGCACCTTGATTAATTTCATTTTATACTTTATTCGGTTTTGGTCTTCCGCGGACAACGTCGAAGCAGGATTCTTAACGAAGAGAGAATACGTTTCGTCGAGTCGAGAGAATTCCGTTGCGGGATTACGAGCTAATTGATACATCAAAATTCTACTACCGGACGGCCACGACACGCTCGTCGCGCAGGAGAGAGAGAGAGAGAGAAAAAGAAAAAAAAGAGCAGCAGCCGCCCTGGCTTTCGACGAGGCTTTCCCTCGACGATGGCCCATGCCAGCCCAGCCCGCTCGGCGACCAAACACCAACGACGAGATGACGCTTCGGTATCGCATTCACGCTTCGCTGCTCCATACGATTCGATTTTCATCCTCCTCCTCCCCATAGGCCTTCCATCCCTCTAAACGTCCTTTCTCGACCCTTCACCATCCTCGCGACCCCCCGCCCCCTGGAATCCTGTAAAAACCCACGGATCATTCCCGTTCCTTCCTTTATTTCCATCATCCTCTATCGCTTCGTCGCACAAGTGGTGTGTAGGTCCGCGTATACCGCACACACACACACCGCCCGCCTATCTCTTGCTTTCTCCTCGCCCCCCCCCCCCCCCCCCATCCTCCATCCTCTCATATTCACCGTCCTTCTCGTATCTCTCATTCGATTTATTCCAGTCATAAAATGAACCCTGCTCTCATCAACCAGTGCGAATGTTTACTCCAGCTACCTCTCTCTCTCGAGCTCTCTCTCAAAGAATTAAACAAGAGAAACATATTTTCTTCTCATCATTTTCATCATGGAACGAAAATCGCATTTGGCCTTACTTCTCATTCATTTTTTTCACAGATCCGATCTTAAGCTGCAGTTTCTGCAGTACAATTCTATCGTTTTCAAAAGCAACGGGCCAACTTCACATTCGATCGTTGGGGGGGAAGAAGAGACTTCGCAATTTTTCGGAAACGTGTTGAATGACGAAAATTTTTCAACACCGGAATCGGCTGGTCGTTGTTTCATTGGGAAAACTGTTATTGACGCAATGACCAATGGCAAATTTGAAGTAAATCTTGAATGATGCCTAAATATAGGAAATCATACAATTCGTTGGATAATGAAGTTTCAAACGAGAGCTAATCGGGAAACGTGTATCAATGGCGTTAATTCTTTTGTTGGAACTTTATTCACATCGAAGACTCTCTGGTACCACGGGAACGTCAAGGTGGAGAGCTAATGTGGAAAGGGACCGGCGACGTCCAGCTGCCATCTCAGGTCATTTTCTCACCGTTCCACGTTCGACCGCTGAGCGAACTATAGAATCACTAATTTCAAAATCGAAAAATCATTAATCGATCGTTCGAATAAACAATTATGAATACAATGAATTTCGATATAATTAGAAATCGCATTTCTGGCCTGACGGATCAGCGAGTCCCAAAAAAAGTCTCAATTGGGACTCGGAACTTGAGTGGACAAGTGAGACCCAAATTAAGTCCCAAACGAGACTTTCTCCTCACTCAATTTCAACTGAATGTGACCTCATCAGTCCCAAATGGGGTCTTTTTTTTGCGACTGGCCCTTGACAAAAGTTCCGGTTCGAACCGAGCGAGGGGAAAAAGTCTCATTTCGGACTAACAAGTGAGTCTCACTTGTCTACTAAAGTCCCAAATCCCGAATCCCAATTGGAACTTTTTTCGAATCTTTTTCCAGGGACTCGCTGATCAGCCAGGTTGTGGAATTGTAAATATAATTAGGAAGCACGTCATAGGCGGCGATATAACAGATTGAAAGGCGAGAAATAGTCGACACGCACGACAAAGCGAGAAAGTGGATGCATGGATACACGATATTTTCCTCAGCAGGCAATCTCGCGTGAGTTGGACGTTGAGAAAAATGCGATTGGCTTATTCTTAGGAAAACAAGAAAATTCTAAGCGCTTTGTGCTTGGCATATATGTCTGTGACAGACGCGCGATGGTTTCTTACGTCCATACGGGAGACTATCTTCACCGATACATTTCGTGTGGTATTGTGCCAAACGAGTATACGATGGCAAAGAGAGAAAGAGAGAGAGAGAGAGAGAGAGCGAGATTGAACGTTTAGTCAGCTCACGCCTCAACGAAGCGAGTGAGGAACGAATGCCGGGGCATGCTAATTAGCGACCGTTTAAGAGGGAACGAAGGAGCGAGGATGTGAGGGAACAAGGAATATCCCGAGGCGATAAGAGCGAGGGGGCGTGAGAGATTTCGTTGAGAGAAGATGCGGAGAGAATGTGAATGAGCGAGACACAGAAGTGAGGCACGAGCGAGGGTGAGAGATTTTAACGCGGAACGGGTGGGGCGAAGCATCAGGTTCAGGTACCAAGTCGTTAAGTGGTACGGAAACGATATATATCTCCTGCTCCGCAGTGAGGATTTATATTTTGGATATATAACGTCAACGCGTGGTGTACGTAGATACAGCACACGGTATATATATATATATGGGCAGATCCATTACTTTTCGACGAAAGTGTGCGCGCTTAGATCAGCGATTTTGATGCTGATTTTTTCCTTGAAAGTACATCAGAAAAGGAGATGATCCTGAAAATTTGAGCCCGATTCGATCAAACCCGGTCGTTGGAGAATTTTTTTGAAATTTTAGCAAAGTCAGTTTTTTCATCATTTTCAAAAATTTGTATTTCAGCCACTATATCACTTAGAGATTTCGTTCAAGCGGCATTCTTTTCGGTAAACGTCCTACTTTTAAGAAAAAAATATAAATTAGTGACAAACTCAAATTCGGCTCAGCTAGAAGCTATCAACTAAACCACTAAATCACGCAAATTTTACTTGTTTTTAAAATTTTCCCAAACCTACCAGTTGCCAAAGAGAGGGACAAATAACGGGTGTTCTATTTTTGTGAGGGTGTATTCTGTTGATATCTGCCCTAATTTCCCCCGATTGCTTCGATTTCGTCACTGTAGAGCCATCCAAAGATGATCGATTTTTGAAAAATCGCTATGTTTAGATAGCTGTCATTTTTTTCTCCGAACTTCGATTTTCTTCAAATTTACAGGAAAGTTGCTTTGATATGTCCCAAAGAAGCCCTGAAAATTTCAACTAGGGAATCGAGCTTGGATCCGAGTTATGAATTTTCAAACATCCCGAAAATTACACTGTAAAAAATACTTTTTGCAAGTATATCTCATACGTCAAATGAATTATTGATTTTTATATAGTCAAATTAGGTATTTGATCCTATTAATAAGTAGTAAAAGAATACAGTAGTATTCTTTTTATTAAGTGGCGCCACTTATTTAGGTGGCGCATGAAGTAAGTTTTTATATTCTTCGTTTAAGAATTTTTTCTATAACGAATATAATTATATAAGAATATAAAAAAGAACCAACATTGTTTCAGTGTATGCTGGAGGTGGCGCTGAAGCTATTTTAGGAAGAATAAATTATCAAGAATAAAAAATGGAAAAAAAAATTGTTTGGGTTTATTTGGGTTTAATAAACCCAAATAAACCCAAACAATTTTTTTTTCCATTTTTTATTTATTTTATTATTATTATATTATTTTATTATATTATTATTATATTATTGATATTATTATTATTATAATATTATATATTATTATAATATTATTATTATATATAGGAAGAATAATTATCAAGAATAAAAAATGGAAAAAAAAATTGTTTGGGTTTATTTGGGTTTAATAAACCCAAATAAACCCAAACAATTTTTTTTAAGGAAATTTTAAGGATTTAAGGATTTAAGGATTTAAGGAAATTAAATAAAAAGAAAATTTAAGGAATTTTAAGGAAAAAAAAATTAAATAAATAAATAAAAAAAAAATAAATAAATAAAAATAAAAAATTAAAATAAATTAAGAATAAATTATCAAGAATAAAAAATGGAAAAAAAAATTGTTTGGGATTCTTGATAATTTATTCTTCCTAAAATAGCTTCAGCGCCACCTCCAGCATACACTGAAACAATGTTGGTTCTTTATTATATTCTTATATAATTATATTCGTTATAGAAAAAATTCTTAAACGAAGAATATAAAAACTTACTTCATGCGCCACTTAAATAAGTGGCGCCACTTAATAAAAAGAATACTACTGTATTTTTTAATTTTTTATATTCTTTTTTATTTTTTTATATTCTTCGTTTAAGAATTTTTTCTATAACGAATATAATTATATAAGAATATAAAAAGAACCAACATTGTTTCAGTGTATGCTGGAAGTGGCGCTGAAGCTATTTTAGGAAGAATAAATTATCAAGAATAAAAAATTGTTTGGGTTTATTTGGGTTTATTTGGGTAACCCAAATAAACCCAAACAATTTTTTTTTCCATTTTTTATTCTTGATAATTTATTGTTCCTAAAATAGCTTCAGCGCCACCTCCAGCATACACTGAAACAATTTTGGTTCTTTTTTATATTCTTATATAATTATATTCGTTATAGAAAAAATTCTTAAACGAAGAATATAAAAAAATAAAAAAGAATATAAAAAATTAAAAAATACAGTAGTATTCTTTTTATTAAGTGGCGCCACTTATTTAAGTGGCGCATGAAGTAAGTTTTTATATTCTTCATTTAAGAATTTTTTCTATAACGAATATAATTATATAAGAATATAATAAAGAACCAACATTGTTTCAGTGTATGCTGGAGGTGGCGCTGAAGCTATTTTAGGAAGAATAAATTATCAAGAATAAAAAATTGTTTGGGTTTATTTGGGTTTATTTGGGTAACCCAAATAAACCCAAACAATTTTTTTTTCCATTTTTTATTCTTGATAATTTATTGTTCCTAAAATAGCTTCAGCGCCACCTCCAGCATACACTGAAACAATGTTGGTTCTTTTTTATATTCTTATATAATTATATTCGTTATAGAAAAAATTCTTACACGAAGAATATAAAAAAATAAAAAAGAATATAAAAAATTAAAAAATACAGTAGTATTCTTTTTATTAAGTGGCGCCACTTATTTAAGTGGCGCATGAAGTAAGTTTTTATATTCTTCGTTTAAGAATTTTTTCTATAACGAATATAATTATATAAGAATATAATAAAGAACCAACATTGTTTCAGTGTATGCTGGAGGTGGCGCTGAAGCTATTTTAGGAACAATAAATTATCAAGAATAAAAAATTGTTTGGGTTTATTTGGGTTTATTTGGGTAACCCAAATAAACCCAAACAATTTTTTTTTCCATTTTTTATTCTTGATAATTTATTGTTCCTAAAATAGCTTCAGCGCCACCTCCAGCATACACTGAAACAATTTTGGTTCTTTTTTATATTCTTATATAATTATATTCGTTATAGAAAAAATTCTTAAACGAAGAATATAAAAAAATAAAAAAGAATATAAAAAATTAAAAAATACAGTAGTATTCTTTTTATTAAGTGGCGCCACTTATTTAAGTGGCGCATGAAGTAAGTTTTTATATTCTTCGTTTAAGAATTTTTTCTATAACGGATATAATTATATAAGAATATAATAAAGAACCAACATTGTTTCAGTGTATGCTGGAGGTGGCGCTGAAGCTATTTTAGGAAGAATAAATTATCAAGAATAAAAAATTGTTTGGGTTTATTTGGGTTTATTTGGGTAACCCAAATAAACCCAAACAATTTTTTTTTCCATTTTTTATTCTTGATAATTTATTGTTCCTAAAATAGCTTCAGCGCCACCTCCAGCATACACTGAAACAATGTTGGTTCTTTTTTATATTCTTATATAATTATATTCGTTATAGAAAAAATTCTTAAACGAAGAATATAAAAAAATAAAAAAGAATATAAAAAATTAAAAAATACAGTAGTATTCTTTTTATTAAGTGGCGCCACTTATTTAAGTGGCGCATGAAGTAAGTTTTTATATTCTTCGTTTAAGAATTTTTTCTATAACGAATATAATTATATAAGAATATAATAAAGAACCAACATTGTTTCAGTGTATGCTGGAGGTGGCGCTGAAGCTATTTTAGGAAGAATAAATTATCAAGAATAAAAAATTGTTTGGGTTTATTTGGGTTTATTTGGGTAACCCAAATAAACCCAAACAATTTTTTTTTCCATTTTTTATTCTTGATAATTTATTGTTCCTAAAATAGCTTCAGCGCCACCTCCAGCATACACTGAAACAATGTTGGTTCTTTTTTATGTTCTTATATAATTATATTCGTTATAGAAAAAATTCTTAAACGAAGAATATAAAAACTTACTTCATGCGCCACTTAAATAAGTGGCGCCACTTAATAAAAAGAATACTACTGTATTCTTTTACTACTTATTAATAGGATCAAATACCTAATTTGACTATATAAAAATCAATAATTCATTTGACGTATGAGATATACTTGCAAAAAGTATTTTTTACAGTGTAATTTTCGGGATGTTTGAAAATTCATAACTCGGATCCAAGCTCGATTCCCTAGTTGAAATTTTCAGGGCTTCTTTGGGACATATCAAAGCAACTTTCCTGTAAATTTGAAGAAAATCGAAGTTCGGAAAAAAAAATGACAGCTATCTAAACATAGCGATTTTTCAAAAATCGATCATCTTTGGATGGCTCTACAGTGACGAAATCGAAGCAATCGGGGGAAATTAGGGCAGATATCAACAGAATACACCCTCACAAAAATAGAACACCCGTTATTTGTCCCTCCCTTTGGCAACTGGTAGGTTTGGGAAAATTTTAAAAACAAGTAAAATTTGCGTGATTTAGTGGTTTAGTTGATAGCTTCTAGCTGAGCCGAATTTGAGTTTGTCACTAATTTATATTTTTTTCTTAAAAGTAGGACGTTTACCGAAAAGAATGCCGCTTGAACGAAATCTCTAAGTGATATAGTGGCTGAAATACAAATTTTTGAAAATGATGAAAAAACTGACTTTGCTAAAATTTCAAAAAAATTCTCCAACGACCGGGTTTGATCGAATCGGGCTCAAATTTTCAGGATCATCTCCTTTTCTGATGTACTTTCAAGGAAAAAATCAGCATCAAAATCGCTGACCTAAGCGCGCACACTTTCGTCGAAAAGTAATGGATCTGCCCATATATATATATATATATGGAGAACGTCGCTCGAAATTCTCACAGAGCAGTGTGTCGTACCGATCGAGACGTTATTATATAGATGCAGTCAATATTTCTCTCATTTTAGAAATCCAGTTCCTTCGAAATGATCGATAGAAAAAATTCATCCAGAAGATCAAAAGATCTGTATCAATCTACTAGGATCATTTATTCGATTATTTTTTAAATTTTAATCAAAAAAAAATTCTATTCGCAGTATTTGAATCAAATGATAGATAAAGTATTATTCGGGTACCCAGGGCAAAGCTCGTCGTTTCGACCACTACGTGGCGCAGAGCGTCGAAACATTTCTCATATACGAATCGCACTCTGGATGTGCATAAATAGCGGAAACCCGAGTTATACTCACTCATTATACTAATGAGGTTTTATTAATTTTTTACTCAAACAAAACGATATATCAAACTTGTTCAAACATTTAGACGAAACAAAAATAAACAGACTAATAAGCCTCAAGACACGGGCAGGCATAGTCCTTATGTGACAGAATGTGATTAAAAACATTTTATTCCAAAGAGAAAATAAAGATACTTCAAAAACTAAAAAAAAACTATTCTTACTCAAAACGGACCATGTCTAAAAACAATTAAATAGACGCACGTGAATTTTTATGCCCACCCAGCCCACCCAGGCTTGCAGACCCATGGAAATATTATTTAAATAACAATAATATCAAATATGGTGTAATTAATATTATAAATATTTTTTGCAGCTCGACAGGCATGCTTGTTAAAATTGTGGAAACTTTTTGACATTGAAAATCGCGAAAAATAGATTTTTGATTGATCTTAAATATAAAAATATTCGAATGAAAGAAAAAAAATTCTTAAAAAAATATTTATTTGATTTAAATAGATCCTAGTTGAATCGGCTATTTTTCCATAGAGTCCGCGACCTTTGTTATTCGCGATTCGCGATCAGTATTTGATCGTCCGGAAAAAAAATTAGATTCCAAAATTTCGAAGTCGTCCTAAGATGCGATCGAGTCTTCGCATTACGATAAAGCAATGACAATTGAGGTTAGGATAATATTCGTGCGACATTCTCAAGCGTTTTCATCGGTAAAAAGGTATGAATATCGGGGCCTGCTTAGATCGGGTGTTTCACAATGGGCATCTAAACTTTGGCCGAAGTTTGTAGACCCGAGGTAATAAGGGTTATACACCCATATTCTCGGCCGAAAAATATTTGCATAAAAACGCTGTAGGCTCATAATTTCTTTCTTTCATTCGCTCTATGGCTTTGCCCATGTTTATTTTCTGTTCATAGTCTCGCGGCATATTCCTCAACCTACTATTATATTTAATACTGTAATTAGACTATAAACAGCGATTTCGCTTCTTTCTCATTTTTGTAATCGTACGAAAGAAACGAAAAAAAATGTTACCGAGTCGTCGAGGGTACGAAATAGGCGGCTGAACCGACCGACAACACGTGAATACAGTCCCGCCACTCCACAACGAGCTCCTTCAACTCACCGCTGCTGCCGCTGCTTCAACTGTACGGATAAAGTGAAATATATATCGCCCGACGTACGAATAAGGCTCCTGATAGAAACCAAGTCGCCATAAAATCCATGCAGCCGACAACAAGAAGCCTCCACTTCGTTTAATAAATTGAAGCCTCGTCAAAAAAGTTTTCGACTGGCCTAAATTGAAAATATTCTAATTCGAAAATCGTCATTGACGAGAATAAGCAAAAAAATTATTTAATTTTGAACCGGTTTTGTCAATACAACTGTCAACTTGAAAGAACAATCGTTGAATTTTGATACAAGAATGTACAACTGATAAACTAACAGCAATATTTGAACCTCTGGAGAAAACAGAAAAAAAAGAGTGTCAATCACTTAGCTCATGACTCACCTGTGAAGGCTTTGTATAGTATCCTCCCATGAGAGAAAGCTAACATTGGAAAAAAAAAGTTTTCTCAAAGAAGGATAAGGATCGAACTTTATTGTTCAGGAAAGGTTAATTTTTATTATTTTTCAAAAGAGAAAGGTACAATGTGCATAAAAAGCTTTATAATCTTTCTATTATATATTCTCTTGATCGCAGGGCACAAAAATATATCGATGTGAAATTTGTCATTCTCAATATCCCTAAAAAGACATAAAGCCAAATCGAGCTAAACAATGCCACGATGTTTGTCATTTTTTTTTTGACTATATGTGCCGAATAATTACAATTCGAGATAGTGGGAGAATCAAGGTGGGTACAATTTTTTTTTTTTCACTCATGTCCCGACCCGTATAGTATTTTTATTCGTCGCGAGAATCCGATCGTACTGATATTTCGATCTTTCCCACTATACCTGTATACTAGCATTTAAAAATTGAATAAACCGATCACTAGAAATAACAAACACGAATCTGTGTAAAAAAAATGTCATCGACTGAACTGTAATATAGCCTGCTAGCTCAAGGACTCTATACCTGTATCCGTTAATTTTTTTGAGTAATAAAAAGTAACATTGACGCGAGCGCCCGCTGGCGTAGTTGAAGTTAACCTTTGTGTGAGTCAGAGATCTCATCGGTATCGAGCGTATCGAGTACCTCCTCGGTTCTTCTTCACACGTGGATCTGCGTTCTGATTTGAAGATATAGAGTTTCTAAACTTATTTTAAAAAATTCTTTAAATACTATAATTCAATGCCGTTGATTGATTATTTTGATGATGAAATTCAAAAGTTTACTCAAGGAATTGGTTCTGGACACCGTAGAGACGCTATATTCGCGAGGGGGGAGGGGAACGTGTGTGAAATTAGCGGGGCAAAAGGCTGACGCTCCGCAGGTACGTAATTAGAATCGATTCACGATGGTGCCATGCTCGAGAGACGACGCACCGTCGAGAAAAAAAACGCAAAAAAGAAAAAAAAAAAAGCTGTTGGCGCGTAAAAAAGTGGTCGTAAGTTCTGACATGCTCGTTGGCTTTTTGCCAAATAAAGAAGTCTCTCGAAGGTAAGGGACGCAGTACGGAGGATTAGAAGCTTTATATCGTGTGGCTTTATCCCATTAACGAGGAGGAAACGCGGGTAGCTGCTTATCAGTTGCTGAGTCGACGCTCTATGACCAACCGAGCGATGAGCTGTTTCTGTTCGTTCATACCTAGAGGCCCCCAGATCTCGATGCTGCATCGCCCCCCCCCCCCTCTCCCCGCCCAACTCTTGTTTGCACACTCCTATAACCTCCCTTTTATTCATTTTCAGAATAAACGTTAAATCGAGCAATTCGCTACTCCCGGAACGTCGTTCGTATATGGTCGTTTGTGATATTTGACATCCACTCATCAAATTTCGATATTTATGGCGACCTCATCGAACTTCGACACTGCTGCTACTTTTTTTTTTTGTTCAATACTTATTTGACTTATTCGTGACTGATGAAATATATTCTTTATACACTTTGCACACTGGAAGCCCCAATTTTATTTCCTGGTAATTTTTTTAAATCCTCGCTCCTATTGTTCAATGATTATTATTTGAGTTTTGTTGATGAATTCCACGAGACAATGGAGGTTAAAAGTAAGCGACGGTCGAAGGAGCACCGGAGAACAAAGCAATGAAAGGAGGGGACTCTGTCCCCACGTGGTAAGCCGGTAGGTACGTCCCTGGATAATTGATCGTTAAATTATTAGTTATCCGCGCAAAGACGCAATAAGCTAGATTTTTCCGAGTTTTCTTGATTTTTTTTTTTCGTATTTCGCTTCGCGCTTTCAAGTCATATACTGGATAATAACATTTGGTAAAGGCGTGCAGCTCGCACGGAAGAGCTCGTTAATACGAAGGAATGCTCAGAAATCTGAGTGGTATCAGATTCAAAATAGTAAGGGAATCGTTTTATTTTTTTTTTTTTTTTTAGAGATATAGGTTCGATGACGGCGGTGCTGATTTCGTGTACGACGACGACGACGGTGCGGGTATTCAAATATGGCGGAAGAAATCTCGCGTCGGCGGGACAACAGTGCTGCCATTACACGAGAGCTCGATGACGCTGTTGACCGTGGCGTTGCTCCCTCCAAAAGTGTGGGTGCATTGGCAACATTGGTTTTCGGTAGTTTACAAATAAAATGGCCGATATATGAGGCTATTTTGTATGGACATGTAAAATATGCAATTGTGTAAAATAAATGATTATCGCGGGTGCGGGATTGTTGGTTAACGTGATATTACGAAGAGTTTCGACCGTAAGGTTAAGCGGAATAAAAGAGTCGGGCGATCGGCGGAGTGACGTGAGAACGCGAGGTGGAAAGAATTGTCCTCTTGGCCTTATAGACGCCGCGGATCAACGGGAGAAAGAAAGACGGAAAGAGAGAGTGAGAGGAAGAGAGAAAGAGATAGAAAGACGAGAAAGAAAGATAGACGATCGAGTGAGAGACGGAGCGAGGCTTTATCGGTGTGTAAGTGAAGAAAAGAGCGAGAGCATACATAGACGAGAGCTCACGCGTTCGTGTCGCCGCCGCCGCCGCCGCCGCGTTTCGAGAGACACAGTGAACCATACACATATACTGAGAAAAAATTTGTTCGGACGAACGGCGACCTGCCGTAGTTTTTTTTTACTACCTTTCTTTTCAGTCGCGCGCGTTCAGCGAGTGGCAAATATACTCTGAAAAAAAAAAAAAACGCGGTTCGTAAATTGCACGTATATACGTATATAGGTGTGCGCGTATGTGTATGTATATATATATATGCATACATAACGCGGTGGAAAAGATTTTATACGGGGCGTGCGAGAGTGCGAGTCGGAAAGGGGGGGGGGAAGAGTTTCCTATCCCCGACGTCTCTGTGTCTTCGGTAAGTTTTCCGGGGACCAAAACTTAGCCAACTGCTTCCTGGACGTTCTCGTCGACGACGAATCATTATATATAAATATATATATATAATAATAGGCTCATGTATATATACATGTAGATATCTATGTATATATATATTCATCGATCTTGCGCGGGATCACTTTCGCAAAAACTCTGATACGTTCTTCGTTATATGTGGTACGCGAGGGCGCGCGTGTGTGAGTGTGTGTATGTGTGTATACGCGAGTCTTCAACCTGGTACGAGAAGTGCAGGCATACACCGCGATCTTCTCCACGAGTATATATTATATTTTTCTCGAGGAGGCCCGACACAGAATTGTGTATACCCGTGTTGTATACCCGGAGCGAGAGAACAAACAAAGCTCAAGATCCCGCCAAACGCGGCGCGTCTTACTCGCGCCTCTCTCTCGCTCGCACGGTGCCTAGCGCGCGCGCTCTCTCCCTCTCTCGCCCACGCTCGAGATCGTCGCAGGGTTAACCGCGATTTATCGAATATCGCGGCGGGGACGTTCAACGATACGTCGTTGAATTCGACGAAAAACAGAGAGAGAGAGAGCGAGAGAGAGTGAGCGTGTGTTTGGTATTGAGTAGTGAGGAGAGAAAAATCTAACGATAGCGGAGAAGCACACCGATTTAACGTCGGTGTGTAACATGATAATAGTCAAAAATTGCTCCATCCCAGTACACGAAAGCCGAGATACTGGAGTGTGACGAGTACCTCGGTTTGGAGACCGTCAAGATATTTCACGCTGACGATTTCGTCGTTGTCGAGTCTATCGGTACGGAGGAGGATGACGCACTGACCGTTAATTTGGCACCGAGCACTAGTACCGAAGCTAGTCAGAGCGAACGCGGTACTGTCTCGGCGTCCGAATTGAATACGGAGGAGTCGTCGTTGCAGGGCGATACAACGACGACCGTAAACAGCGAAGAGGGTTCTATAACGACCCTGACAAACATGTGCACGACGCCCGGCAATGCGGGCACTGGTTTCGGTTACGCGTGGTCCTTCGGCGGCCCCGGTACCGAGACCAGAGAAAACGCTCAGGCTGATTTAGCTACAAACATTAATTACGCGGTGAACAACAATCAGGATCAGGGCTCCAGTCAGAAGATTCAAGTGGACATTAAGCCGGCCAAGGTGGCTATAAGCGCTACACCACGCAGGCCCATGTTCGCTATGAACGAGAGCTGTCAACAGACTACGACGGCTACTCATCACGGACACACAGCGGTAGCTCACAATCAATCCCACGTGAGAATCAAGAAGCATCACGACGTATTTTCTCTGACCTGCGACAAGGGAGGCTGCAACTGCGACGCTGCGCATCCTACACCTCCCCCGTCGTTATTTTCAAACGCGCTTGTATTTACAACCGCCGACAAACACGCTATGAGCAAACACTTTATGACACCTCTTGGACCTTTGCAGCTCACGGCCGAAGAGTGCAACGAGATACTCATGAAGAGAGCGGCCGCAGCGTCCAATCAGACAAACACCAACAACGTTACGACCGGCCAGAGCGACGGGGGCACGCATTTTGGTCACGTACTCAGCCACGTCAACACCGCCCAGATCGAGACCAAGACGAAACAGCAGCAGGACATGGGGAGCCAGGTACGAGTACCCAAGGAAAGACCCTATTCTTGCTCCGAATGCGGCAAGTCTTTCCTACTGAAGCATCATCTTACGACCCACGCGAGGGTACACACCGGCGAACGTCCCCACATTTGCGTACACTGCGGCAAGACCTTTGCTCACAAACACTGTCTACACACTCATCTGTTGCTACACAGTGCGGAGAGACCTTATCAGTGTCGCGAATGCAAAAAATCATTTACCCTCAAGCATCACTTGGTTACGCACACGCGTGTCCATACGCGCGAGAGACCCTTCGTTTGTCAAGAGTGCGGACGTGCGTTTCCCCTTAAGCGTCATCTTGTGACGCATAGTAAATTTCACTCCGGCGAAAGACCTTTTGTTTGTGAAGAGTGCGGCGAATCCTTCTCGCAGAAGGATCATCTCACCATGCATTCGCGCTTCCACGGTAGCTTACATCCTTTCGTTTGTCACGATTGCGGTGCTACCTTCCAGAGGAAATTTGAACTGGTTAATCATGGACGTCTTCACGGACGCGTGCCGCATTCTTGTACCGCTTGCGGCAAGGAGTTCCTTCAAAAGAGAACCCTCCTCGCTCACATGCGTCTTCATACCGGCGAAACACCCTTCGCCTGTACCGTTTGCGGCGAGGCTTTTCCTCGCAAGGTTGATCTCGTCGCTCACTCCAAGATACACAACAACAATACCAATTCGGATGAGAAATGTCTCACATGCAGGTCGGTCATCCCTACCCCACACCGTTTTTACTTCTTTCTTCATCCAACCCAAATTATTCGACGATACTCATTCTCAACATTTTTATTTTTTGTTTTTCCATCAGGGAATGTGGTTTGGATTTCTCCAATCGAGAGGCCCTAACTTTGCACCTGAGGCTACACTCCGGTGATCGTACTCTCGTTACCGATCTTTGCGGATTAGCTGCGGCCTTCCAACAAACGCCAGGACACTTTTTAACGCCAAACGCCACTGGAACGCATCAGGTACATACGTATATTATTCTCTTTCTTTCTCTCTACCTTTCTATCCACGCGTGTACAAACTTCAATTCAATCTTTTATCTTATCCGTTGGTCAAGATTTTCGATAAAAACTCGTCGAGTGAGAGAAAGAACACTGCTGTCCGAGCGATCAACGAAATTTGCTTGAATTATCAAAACCGAATGATATTACGAAATCGTTGATCACCTGTTTTTATTTTTTTTTTAATTTTTATTACGTTCTTGTACAAAGTGATTGAAAATTATGATAATTATTTGTTCAGATGAACGGACCGATCGGAACGCCGGGCGTGAGTCATATGCACGGAGCGACGCAGACATCGCCACCGGTATGTTCGGGACCGAAACCGAAGCCACATCTTTGTCCGGATTGCGGACGTGGTTTCGCCCAAAAACACGGTTTATCCCAGCATCAAAGAAGACACACGGACGGAAGTTGTCACATTAGATCGCACGTGTGCGACAAGTGTGGCAAGGCCTTCTTTCAGAAAAATCATTTGTTGTTGCATCAACGCCAACACATGGATCCACCGCCGAGTATATTGCGTCAGCAACAGAGACAAGCGGCACAGGCGGCCGCGCAACAGGCGCAGCAAGCACAGCAACAACAACAACAAGTACAGCAGCAAGTGGCGCAAGGAAGTACTCAGCAAGCGCAACAGCAACAGCAACAGCAGCAGCAGCAGCAACAACAACAAGCTCAGGTACAACAGGCGCAACAGCAGCAAGTTCATCAACAGACGCAACAGCAACAACCGCAGCAACAACAAACGTGCACAGTCGATACAAAATCTATACAGTTGCAAGCGATACAACAGCAAGTGCAACAACAGGTACAGCAACAGGTGCAACAGGTACAGCAGCAAGTCCAGCAGCAACAGCAGCAGCAACAACAACAGCAGCAACAACAACAACAACAACAACAACAACAACAACAACAACAACAACCACAAGCGTGCTCGGTGGACACAAAAGCAATACAGTTGAACGTCACCATGTGAAACGGTGGTGATGACGTTGATATAAAAAACGAAATGAGGGACGATCGACGAGGCGAGAATCGTGTCGACGATAATCCCCGTTATGATAGCATCCCCGAAAGCGCACCCAGCTGCAACCCTCTGCACGCACTTCTCTTGTACTAACACACATACGGACGAACATACACGAAAACAAACAAACATGCACACACCCACGGAAAACGGTATTGGAGTACGCAATCTTCGAATGCAGTGAGATTTATCTTTTTCTACATCGCTTGCATTTTTTCGGCAAATTCTTCCTACAGAATTATGTTAATATTTTTTTTCGTTCCTTTTTTAAGAACGAACGGAATGAATCTGTTGATAAGTTCGAATAATTTGAAAAATTAAACGATCTAAATGTAGAGAGAGAGAGAGAGAGAGTAAGAGAGAAATGTTGATCGCATTCGAACGATTCAAAGGGCATTACACCTGGAAGGAAGAGTTGAAACAGTTTTAAGATATTGGATTTACGTGTTTCGTTCAATATCGGAAAACTCGCAATATTTATTCAGTGAATAAATGGTACACGTGGTAATAACGGCTCGTAGACGATCTATCTATAGAAAAAAAGTTGTATATCAAAATACTTTCTCCCATCGTACTTTATATCGTAATCAACGAATTTTTAAATCATCCAATTTTGACAATCGACGAACGTTCTACGCTAAATTATGGTTTCAAGTGGAAAAAGATACAAGTTGAAACAAATCTCGCGATGATGAATAAGAGTCATACGACCAAGTATTTTTTTTCATTTTTTATTATTCATCCGCCGTACCACTGCTCTTGATGAAAAAAAAAAAAAAAATTGTTTACGTTTCTGAAAATGTTTGAACGATGATAAGCCTTTGTCCAATCATGCAAATAGTTTAATGAACGAAAAGTCGCTTTTTATATAATCCTTCCACGTGTAAATGCCCGATAGCACTTCAACGCCGTTATAAAGACGAACGCGCTAGATACACACGATCGCCCTCCCTCTCCGTTTTGCACACGCTGAAAAATGTTGAAAATAATGAAAAAAAAAAAAAAAAAAAATGAAACGAACAACAACAACAAAACGACACACCCAACATGCATACACATTTTACACATTAGTTATATTTATTATTCTCTAGAATCAACTATCGGAGTAATCAGTTTTCCTTTTCCTCATCCCTTAGACCCATTTCTTCCCCCGGCCCGATTCACTACCCCCCTCACACTCTTCTCCCGTCCTTAACCGAAAAGCCCAGTCGCCTCCACCAACCTCGCCGCTCTCCCCTTTTATTACAAGAGTATATATACAAATTATACATATTATATTCTAATTATGTAAGGCTTGTAACAAGAAAAAAATAAAAATAACCATATATTAGTGTTTTACATATACTTTATATATAAATTATATATCATTTAATTTAGGAAATATTAGATGTAAAATGGAGTACTAAACCACAACAAATTAGTTGCCTTATTGAAAAAAAAGATAAATTTAATGAATATATATTAATTACGTATACACATGTCTATACATATATATACATATATATATATATATATATATCGGTTCCTTTTGTTTCTTATTCTTTCCGTTATACCAGTGAACTCGTTTTGTTTTTATTTTTTTCTTTAGTATCAAATGCGCCATTTTTTGTTCTTATGTTTCAATCTTTGACGAATCTAATAAGCTATTCGTAATTCATTTTACCTTGTTTCTTTTTTAACGTAACAAAATAATTCGTAGGATAATGAATTTATAAGGAAAAAAAAAAAAAAAAAAAAAAAAAAAACATTGAATAAACAAAGAGCGAGAAATCATTTTTGTTTCTCAATTTTGCACCGGTTTTCCTCTTTTTCGTTTTTTGCTGTCGGAAAAACATCGATATAACACACGTGGCCTCAGGGAATTTCTTTGTTATCCGCATTATTTTTTAAATTGGTGTATTTTCAAATGCGATAGGGATTGATACGGATTGCGAGAAAATCCTTGAAATCGGTGATAGCTCAATTTCATCTCGATTCATTATTTTCGGTTTCGCCCTTCGCGACGCGTCAACATTCGTCGCTGTTCAATGCCTCCATGTGGCTCTTTGTGAGAGTGTAGGCGGCTGCTTTCCTCACGACCGTGTATCGCAACACGACCGCGGTAAGCACATGGCAGCACTGTACAGATACACGATAATCGTGTGCGTCGAATGTCTCGATTGCCCTATGCGCGGAGAAAACCATTGGACCACCGTGTGACCTTATATTTTCTACGCTATTCCCTCTCTTTTATTCGTAGCACACTTATAATTTCTTCTGTGTTTTATATTTTATTCACAACTTTATGCAAGCTCTTTCTGAAATAGCGGAGAATAAAATTATATCCTTTTCCAGGATTCATGTCTTCGATTTTGTTCGCCGCGATTCGTACGTCTCAAGCGAATTTGGTTTGTAAAATTTGGAGCAAGTTAAAAAAAAAAAAACGAACGCGTATTTTATGCGCACATATTCTTTATCTCCATTAAACAAAGTAGTTTACCGTTCGTTTCCCGGCTGAAAATAAACCTGTTTCTTTTTATGGTTTCTCGAATGAAATATATACGATTGAGGTTTCTGATAATATATTGAAAAAATTCAATTGTTTTGAGGATTTAGTACGACAGAGAAAAATTGGAAACACGTTTTTAATCAAAACTGTGATTCGTATTTTGATGAAGTGGTAAATTTTCTTGGGCAATCGATGCAATTCGTTTATGAACGCTTTCGCAAAATGTTTGCGAATAAATTTATATTCATAGCATGCTGATGCTGGTGGGTATCACTTGACTTTTCTAGCCTGGGGATTACAAGTAATTTTGTTCGCATCCGTATACATTCTATCATTTCGTTACCGAATGATGTGAGAAAAGCGATCTCGCGGGATTTATCAAGCAAGACGGTGAAGCATTATGCACGTTGTCAAAGAATTCAGCGACGTACGTTGTCGATAGTAGCGACGCCACCTTTAATAATCGCATTGTAAGGTGGCGTCATTGAGCGGCAATGTCCGGAGATACTCTTAATGGCAAAGCGCATGCGTTACCGAGGTTTCGTCCCGCCTGCGGACGAACCGAAATAAATCGAACAACGCTGAGCCTGATCAGCAGTAAGAAAAGTACGGTGCTCGCTGGAAGTGATAACTGCTACGCGAGGCAGACGCGCTCATAGCGAGGTAGTGATGATCAAAACGGGTTGTTTTTTTTCCGTGGCACCCGCGAGGACAAAGCCGTGATCAATCTCGATAGACTGCTGTCCGCATCGTCATTAGTTGGCAATTGTCACTGTCACGGTTACGAATGCATATGGAGGTTCGTACACAAAAACAAAAAAAAAACAAAACAAAGAAAAAAAAAACAAGACCGTAAAACGTGTTTTCCACCGTCGCGATGCAATATTATAAAACGTATACACTTTTTTCTTCTACGAGCTACGAGCACTGTGCTCTCTCTCTCTCTGTTATATGTTGTGATACTGTCTCTCTTGCATTGTCGTATATACGTTTACGAAATTGCTCAGAATCGCGCATACGCCAAGTTCACATCTTTCGGTAGCGCTGACACGCTTCTTTGTTTGGGTTTGACAACCAGCGAGAGAGACGGAGAAAGAGCAGCAAGAGAAAGACAACAAAGGCAGGGACTAAACGGAGAGAAACCATTTTGCGCGTTGCATAAAGGAATAATAAATAATTAAAAAAGAAGGGAAAATAAGTAAAAAAAAAAAAAAAAAAAGCCTATGTTCGTTGAATAAATTTGTTCAATGAAACGAATGAAATATCCGAGAAGCAATGAAATTAACCAACAACCCCGTTGTGTCTGTGATATTGTGTCAGTGTACGATAGTTGAAGCGCAGTTGGGATAGCAACACCATCGTCCATGCTGCGATCATACCTCCCTTCCCCCCTCCCCCCTCCTCCTGCATCTTCCTCGCTTACTCGCGCTTCCCTCAACTACGCAATATTACTTTTTTTCTTATTTTATTATTTGATTTCTTTTTTTGTTCCATTTGTCAATTCGTTCTCTCATTGCGTCGTCGTCGTTGCCGCCGACGCCGCCGCCGCTTTGCGATTTCTTTATCAATATATTTGTCTTGTCCCGTTGTTGCTTTCATTATCTGCTGCGCCGCGAGTCTTTTTGTGTTATTGTCAAGGAGATCATCGCGTCGAAACAGACAGGCCATATAAAGGTTTTACGCTACAACGAATATTATTATTTACTCAGAAAATCACTCAATTTTTTTTCTTTCGTATTTTCCCAATTTTTCTCTACCTTTCGCATTGTTCCGTTCATTAATTTGTTATGACATGTCAACCAGCAGTTTGTACTCTGTCTCGATCATGGAGAACGCGCAAATCGATTCGCTTCTCTCTCTCTCTCTCTCTCTCTATATTCTCGTCTCTCATATACCTCGCTCACGTTTTCAATCCACTCTCAGCTGTTGGCTAGAGGTCCGTCAGCTGTGTAACACACACACTCGGCGAATCCCTTCAGAGCTCTGACTTCCATCATCGATTCTCACTTCCGCTTTTTTATCTTACTTCGCATTCACCTTTTTGTATACGATTCTTCGTAATGAAACGATCCTTTCTCTTTGTGCCTCTTTTTTATGCACCTCGACGACCATTGTCTTTGGGGCGAAATGCAAAATCTTCTTCAGTTAACTTCTACACATTTTCTCTGTCTCTCTTGGTGTGGTTATTCCTTCTTGGTTCCTCGTGAACTCGTAAATAACCGCTATATCTCTCTCTCTCTCTCTCTCTTTGGATATCTGTATTGGACACAATTCCTCGATGCTCCTCCACGTTTGTTGTTCTCTCTCCCGCGCAGGCTCGCCTCCTGGCCCCGTTCTCTTCTTCTCTTACCAACGTCGCCACAGCTGCATCTCGTCCTAACAAAGAAACAATGAAAAAAAAAGTATTCGATGTACACAAACGGGACCGATGAATTTACGGGGATCATCAAACACAACTGTTGATTTTTGTATATTTTCAATCTAATACTCCCGAGTCTTTCTTCAAGTTACGTTTCGACACGGGGAAATTGTAATTGTTGTTGATTTCGTAATATTGTTCGAGAGTTCGAGTTTTTGGGTCAGAACGAAAAAAATTTCTGTTCTTTCAGTTTTTTTTTTTCTATTTCATACCAGCTGTGTCTGCGGGCTTTGCCCATAGTATCTCGTTAGGCTCATTTCGTTAGTTCTTCAATTTTCTGTAAATTGGTAATTCGATTTTTTCATTTATCGATAGCCTTCAATTACCGATGAGTTTTTAAATTTGGAGATTGAACACGAAATCGTTGAACTTTTTTTTTCTTGCATTTCTGTAAAAATCAAAATATCGAAATTTCTCAAAACCACAAACACTATTCGAATCATGATCTTTAATCTCGTGAAAGTTTCGTCGTATTCGGGGCTCGGTGGTTTTCGATCGAAAAACGGACAAACATTTTTTAGCCAACAGATTTATGTACAGAGAAGATTACCATCGTTATTGTTTTCAATAAAATATTAAACAGCCTTTCGCTGCACTAAAAATCTGGAAAATATTCGTCGAAAATATAAAATAAAGAAACTTCGATATGGAATATTCTTTTTCGTCTAGTAATTGATCCAAGTTGTTTTTTCTTACCGACCGCGTGTAGCTAATCTCGCATCTCAACGACCGAAACACGCAAAAGTTACAACGTCAAATGAAAATAAAGATATCAAAGTGAAAACTTTTTTATCGCCAGGTGTTTTGCTTTTTTTTTCATGTCCAGCAGTGATAAAGTTACCGTACTCGACAACCGGTTTCTCATCCCTGTTACACTTATTCCCCTTCGGAACATCTGACAATCCAGCACGTGGATTCTCGTGCTGGATAATCAAATCGAGTGGTGGCGGATGGGGAGGGGGGGGGGGGGAAGACTCTGTTGAGCGTTTACAGATAGCAGGGATATTCTTAAACGATCCTCGCTAAAAACGATAAGATTTCCCGCGTCTTTCTCTCTCTTTTATTATGTTTATTTTTTGCTCTTTTGCGCTCGTGGATACGTGAACTTGCACAGCTGACTCGTTTCCGATATTACGCTATTGTTACGATTCCCTTATCAATGTATATCTCCTCCTGCTGCGTAACATAGCACACGTATACGCGCTTCGAGTGTAACGTCTCACTTCGACAAGTTCAAATATACGCATTTAGTTTTCGAGGATAAATCAATAATAACGCGTATAAATACGTAAATTCATTCCATCATGGAAAAAATCGATTTTGCTCTGTAAGTTCTTGGCCATCGTGTTATTCTTTTTTTTTTCTTTTTAGAGGTTAACGAGTAAATAATAATTGTGACGCCTGAGGGAAGTTTCTAAATATTAGATTGTAAAGAGCGTAAGTGGGCAGAATCACGTTGAAATAATTCACGTCCGTTCTATATTTTTAGTTTTCATTTAAATAATGTTTTTCATTCATTATTATATCTTCGATGTAGCGAAACGTTGGAGAAGGCAATTTGTGCTCGGTTACATCCTGTTTTACCACCAACCGTGGCTCGGCGCTATCGCAACAGTTCGAGAAACTTTAGGCTTTTGCGCGTGTTCTATTCGCCCGAAGGAGAATCTCGTTGGATTTTATGGTGTAAGGTATCTAAAAATACACACTTTCTTCATAAATCGTTTGTCAAAGAAACACTTTCGGCTCGGGTCTTCTTTATATTTAGCCTCCATTGCCCATGGGGTAAAATGGAATTCTTCGAGAATATTTGAATTGCGTCGTGTTTTTGGTATTCTTCGTAAGGAGGCTAATTCCGGGACTGCCCCACAATCTCAACTCGATTCTTCGTCGTATACTCCATCAATATTATTATTCATCATTTTTTTTTTTCAGAATAAAAACAACACACCCGAACAAAAGATCTATTTCAATCTACTAGGATCATTTATTCGATTTTTTTATTTATTCTAATTTAAAAAATTTCTATTTGCCTCAACTAAAAAGCTGTATTTGAATCGAATTAAAAATGCTATTCGAGTGCATTTATTCGGGTACCAACGCCAAAGCTCATCGCTCCGACCACTACGTGGCCCAGAGCGTTGAAATATTTCTTATATACGCATTGCACTCTGGATGTGCATAAATAGCGGAAACCCGAATTATACTTACTCCAAACTGACCATGTCTAAAAACAAACAGACGCTCGTGAATTTTCATGCCCACCCAGGCTTGCAGACCCGCAGGAAAATGTTATTTAAATAATAATAATATTAAATATGGTGTAATTAATATTATAAATATTTTTTGCAGTTCGACAGGCATGCTGGTTAAAATTGGGAAAACTTTTTGAAATTGAAAATCACGAAAAATAGATTTTTTGATTGATCTTGAATATAAAAATATTTTTAATGAAAGAAAATAATTTCTTAAAGCTAAATAAAGCTCTATCAGGCCGTGGGACAAGGAAAAAACATTTATTCGATTTAATTGTCAGCTTTTTCGAGAAGTTTTTTCATTTTTTATTTTTCAATTGTAGTAATGTCGAAATTCATCGAAATGGATATTTTCCAATACGTCGAGATGAGAAAATAAAAAAATTCAAATAGAATGGATTTTTCAATGTCGCGCATTTAACGTTCTCTATCTCGTTGACGATTAGTGAAATAATAGGTGTATCCTTGAAAAACGAAGTTGAGTCTAACGTTCTATTATTCGAAGCAAAAAATGGATTGTTCGAGGGTCTGGTCTTTCAGTTTGATCTTAGATTTTTTAACGGACCACTTGTTCCAACGAATTGAACTTTGAACCTTTTCGTTACGGCAGAGTTGGCTCCGCCGACGCGGCCGTTCGAACAGGACATTTGACCCTCGGCCCTACGCTCTACGGCAAACGTTACTGCTTTGTCTGTTTACTGTTACTGTTTGTTATTACAAAAGCACTCGGCAAACGACATCGCTCGATACAAGTACAAAGTTAAGCGGCAGGTCCTGTTCAAGGAAAACGTTTGTCGAGTCTGAAAAAGCTCACCAGCGACGAGTCATTATTTATCTTTATTGATATATTTTGAAAAAACTGTAAAAATTGAATTTGCTTCATAATTTGAAGGAATTACTCGAAAAATAATCGAATTCGGTAACTCGTGAAGTAAAATTTGTTTTTAATATGAATAATAAAAAGTAAAATAGAAACTTAATTTCTTGCACGTTCAATATCACGAGGTTTTGTCTCTCGATTATGAAACAATAAACCAGCGTGAATCTTCGGCGACGACGGATTATATTTCCTGGTTCGGTGTTTCGTCGCGGTGTATAGTCTTGTGCAAGATTCCATCTTGTAATAGATAATTTAATATGTCGCGCGAGTATATGCGGCATGTTGAATACTTACTGGAGTCTATTTTGTACATGATCTCGGCACGGATTCGCATACTTATAACACCGCGAAACTAGTGCATTACTATTGCTATACAGCGACGATGAACCCACGCCAAACTGGCCCAAGGCTTCGGTACCGGGGCTGAATTGAATAACCGCGTACTCATTCATACATGTGCATGGCATTCCAAGCCAAATCGATAGGTCCATGACCGCTGTTTTCTCCATTTCTTTTTTTTTTCGATTTCGTTAACGATCGTCTTGAAAAACGTCCAATTTTCAGTTTTATTTGAATTTTTATCATAATTTATCAATCTTTCAAACGACATAACGACAAAAGTTGAACTAACTCTGACTTTTGAAAAATGTGTTGACGCAATTAATTTTTATGTCTCTCGCAGAGACAGAAAAACTAAGTTGGCTCTGTATCATATTTTTAAGTTCCATCGAAAACAAAACAAAAAACAATGAAAATCGACGAAAATAGACGACCGGGCTGATCCGCGTTCGAAAAAATTTTTATAGAATTTTAGATCACTATTCAAACTTTGTTCTCTCGTTCTAATACCTTCGAATATATAGGTTCGAACGAATTTTAAAAATAATTTTATTCCTCATGATCGAAAAAAAAAAAAAAAAAACTAGATAAAAGTTCACGGTCATCGGTCTCACTCGAGCACTTCGCGAAGCGTAATATCCTAACTCGCAAGAAAATCAATGAAAATGATTTTGTCGATTGGTGATCGAAGATTTTCACGGATCTGAGCAAATCAACGCACTCGACAAACATTTTTTTGTATCGAGGAGCAAACTTCAAAGAATTATTGATCAACGATCGTGAAAATCGTTCGATCGAAACATCAAAACTTGTCGCTGATTCGATCGGGAATCGTCCCAGTGATTTCTCGATGCGAATAATCGAAACTCTTGAAGCACGACGATAAAAAAAAAAATTCAGAGACAAAAAACAATCAATTCGAAAATACCACGAACGTTATATATTTATCGCGAGTTTTTATTGAATTTTGCGTCGTGACACAGCAAAAATAACTCTGTTGCTGAAGCACAATAATGAGGGTTACAATACCGTCGAATTGACTCGGAACGCCTCATAGGTAACTCGAACCTTTAATTTGGGGAACAAAGGTAGGTATAATGCTATTACCATGATCCGCAATGATGCAGTTATGACCGAGCACAACAAACGGCACCGTTTTACTCGTGCTTTATGCACCGAGACAGTCCTAAATACGAGCGTATCCTTGTCCCCTTTTCCAATTCGTCATTATTCATACGAGCAATGGTTTATACCGTACGATACATATATGTATATATATCAAAGGGGTAGTGCATGTAAATCGGGTCTATCAGAGCCATGCTGGGCCAACTATAATGGTTCTACATACTCTCCTAGGATTATATCGCTGCGTCTGACTGACCGACGCTCTTGACATTTTATTCAATTTAATAAATCACTCTTGTTATTTATCGCCTAAGTAGACGCAGAGGAAAAATTATTGGATCAATCGCGTTTCTGATTACGGGCTTTCAATCGTATCATGTTATTAAGTATTTAGTTATTGAATACTTTTTTTTTTATGACCAAAAACACTGCGGACTTGAATCGATGAAATCTTCCAATGACATGAAAACTCATTGGATCTACAATTTTGATTTTTCTTCGTGTATGTTACGCGAGCAGTGCAGACGTATTGAGGTGAAAACTGAGAGAAAATCAGATTACCGAATGTGAAGCTCTCCGAACTGCAGTTGATGAGACACCATTTTCAGTTTTCTATTCAAACTGCATTAAACTTTGGATGGATCTATTCCTGACGGGGCTCCCCCCCTTATTTCAACTACGAATGTTAAAATAAAAGTGAAAAAAAATTGACAGGTAGTTTCATTTTATTTCGTCTCTCCTTTGCCTCCACCTTCCTTTATTCTCGGGTCATAATTTAATACTCGCCGTAGGATGGCTCGACGCGTTGGTTGACGCTCTTGATCACGTATTCATTATCTCGAATCATTACGCGGGACTGAAATAATGAAATGTAGAAATTTTGAAGAAATAAAAATCAAAATTTTGCAAAATTTGTTTATTTCGATAGAGTTTCAAGTCCACAGACGTGCGAGAGGTATTAATCCTTCGTAAATCGTATGATTTTGATGGGATGCTTGACTCAAAGTATCTTGTATTTATTGGATTAAAAAAAAAAAGTACAAAATCTATCCGATCGAATGGTCAATGTAAAAATAATTGTTAGTTTTTCGCATAAAAACCTGAGGTTTACTACGTTTTCACATCCGTCGAGCTTATATTCCTATAAAAAATCTTACAAATTGTAAATAAAAAGCGATAAATAAGAAAAAAAAAAATTGTACGTCGGAGGAGGAATCGATCTTGAGCTCCCGCTATTACGAGATTCGCACATACTCGCTGCGCTGTACGGCGCATACGTATGACGTATCGTTTTTATATTTTATAATCTCTCTCTCACCGAGATTATTCTCAAGTTAAGAGAAAAAAAAATGGTTTCGAGCTGCCCGGAATGATTTTACAACGCGATCGTTGATCGCAATCGTAAATAATTATTATGAATGATAGTTATAGGCATATAAACCGTTGATAATGGTTTTTTTTTTTTTTTTTTTTTAATTTGTTGAAGGTGTCCCCGAACCGGCGCTGTCTGAACCAGCTCAACAGCTGATCGCAGTACGAAGCGGCGGTGAACGGGGCCGCTATTGCTCCACCACCCCGCGTCCGGAAGAAAATTGACAACAACCGAATAGCAATCGTATTATTATATTCTAAAACATAATAATCACAATAAAAATAATTCAATTGCTCGAATGTAGAGCGAGACTCGAGAAGAAACAAAAAAAGAAAGAAAAATAACAAAAACACGGAAGAGTGCTCGTTGACGAATTTGTGAAGGATTCCACGTGTAACGATACGTAATATCGTAATACGCGAAAAAGAAAGAATCGAAGGAGAACGGAGTTTCGAGGGTGCTGTGAGAGAGAATCGTCGCGGACAAATGCGTAAGAAGGATCGGCGACGACAGAAAATACGAATCAGAAACGTGTCTCGGAGACAAGAAGGAAACAGCAGCTTTTTTTGAAGAAGAAAAGCTCACCCAGTCCACCCCCCCCCCTCTCCCTCTTGTTTGACGTTTTCCGGATACGTCACCATGGTCAAAACTTTTCAGGCTTATCTGCCCTCCTGCCACCGCACTTACTCGTGCATACACTGCCGTGCTCATCTCGCGAGCCACGACGAACTCATCTCTAAGGTGAGATTCAATCGTTGTCTCTGGTCTCTCGTGTATTATTCAAAATATAAGGGGTATCCTTTGTCTCCTGGAATTTCAAGCATTGAAAACTACGATAATTATTTTTTTTTTTTACCTTCCTAATTTAATTCAACAGATTCGAAAGCTTCCAACTAGTTTGAAAAAACTTTGTCCATACATTTGTTTGCTCAAAACTCGTAAGCCACCGGATTGATGTCGACAGAACTTTATTGACACCGGATAGTTCAGAGCTTACCGTACGACAACGTTCTCCTGTATTGTTTAAAAGTTTCTTACGTTGACGCATGCGGATACATAAACAACAAAAAAACGAAACAAAATAAATAAACTCGGAATAGGAAAAGAAAAATGTTTGAATTTGAGTCGCGTTGCTCATACTTGTGCACGTGCGTCGTTGCCGAATTTTGCCATCGTAATTGAGTCATCGCGAGACACTGCTCCGAAACAATTCGTCATCAACGTGAACTCGAATCGGAGATCTAATTTCAAAGCCGAACGTCTATTTTGTATTTATATCGTATAAACAAAATAAAAGATGGGGTAACATTGATAGTTATTTTGCTGGTGCCTGCATCATATCGATTAGATATTACTCGCAGCTCTTGACGGGAACGAGGGGGATATTCAAACCGATGCAAATCGCTCATTCGCTATGCATCGCTAGCTTTTTTTTTTTCGTACAGAGCCAATGTTCGTAAGCAAGTTTATATATTTTGGCATTGATTTACCACCGAAGGGCACATTTCATGGCCATATTTTGAAAACTCCACCAGTCGACGTTGATATTTAATATTTGAGATGAAAAATAAATGCAATTTGAAGATTTATCATTGAATTATTTGTACTTTTGTGTGTTTCAGTCCTTCCAGGGCAGCCAAGGTCGTGCCTATCTCTTTAATTCCGTGTAAGTATAAAATAATTCAATGTTCCTTATCTTTGATCGAAAGATAAATCGATGCGTTCGTAGACTACTTATGAATTCGTGTTTTTGCGATTCTCCTATCTCATTCATCTCGCATCGCAGGGTAAACGTAGGCTGCGGTCCCGCCGAGGAACGAGTCCTATTGACCGGCCTTCACGCTGTCGCCGATATTTATTGCGAGTGCTGCAAAACGACACTCGGATGGAAATACGTGAGTACAGGCATTACGAACAGTACAATTTTCATTAGAAACGAATTTTTTTCTTCCTTTTTTTTCGAGACTTTTTTTTTAATGATGATAATTATTTTCAGGAGCACGCGTTCGAGTCGAGTCAGAAGTACAAAGAGGGTAAGTTCATAATTGAGCTTGCCCACATGATAAAGGAGAATGGATGGGAATGAAAGGCAGTGACGGAGGGGATCCGGAACGACATACATAAGCATATGTATAGATAACATATATAAATATATTTATATGCGCGTGTCTATATATATATATATATCGTGCCGAAACGTCTCCAACGGGAGCGATGAGGAAACGATTAGTTTTCCGTGAATAAAGCCTGCAGCATCGACGTTGGTACCGCTACCGATGTAAAACCGAGAAAGAAAAGAAAAAAAAAGAAAAAAAAAAAAAACACGAAGATGGCGGCGACTACGGTAAACGCGATAACGTTGTTGCGGGTAGGATCAAGAAGAAAAATATGGAACTCGAGACCACCGCTGAACACTCCCCCGACAAACCACCAACGAAAGTCTGTGATTTCATTTGTGATTTGTAATCTTAGTAGCGACCTTTATTTCCGTTCTTTTTATTATTTCGAACGATTCCCGAAGCCGTCGTCACTCGCTCGTAAATGTGTTTTTTCATTGCCGAGTACGAATATAATCGACGGTTATCGAATTGTTAAAAGAAGAAGAAGGAAAAGGAAAAGAAACCCGAGGCAACGCGATAACGAAAGGACTTGTATATCCGAGAATATTACGCGGTACCCTCGCAAAGTATTGTAAAGAAATTATTTTTCGAAACAACACAACAAAACTAATGAAAATGAAACTAAAAGAATCAACCGACAGGATATATACTGGAGATATATTGAAAGAAAAAGGGAGAGAGAGAGACGAGTCGAGTCGAGTCGAGAGAAGAAACGTTAAAGCGAGGTTGTAGCCGATAAATGATGAGCCCGAGCGTCGGTAAATTATGGTGAAAAAAGGTGCAATGATCGAGAAGACGATCGTACACGAATGTTCATTCCGAGTTATGGGGTGCCCCCCCGTCTGTACCAAAAGGTATGACGAATGCGCGCGCGCGCATCGAGTATATTTTCGACCGAATTCACCACGGTCCTCGACCCGAATCTTTTTTTACCCTATTTTTTCACACTATTGTGCGAATTAAAATTCATTAGTGAACAAACAAAAAAGTTAATCAATTCGATGCTAAAATTAGCGTCGATGCGACAGACCAAATTTTTCCTTTTCACTTTACGCATACTTTTCGTGCTGACGTATATTAGTCCCCAAAAATCGCTCGATCGAAGAGTCATCGACTTTTCTCCATTGTGTTTTTTATATTACGAAATAATTAAAAAAGTTATGGTAAAACTGATTGGATTTTTGGGCGTGTGTCAACGGTTCGAAAATCTCTCGAATCGTGTTCAAAATACGCAATATTTGCATCTCGACTGCACACGTGCCTCGTAAGAGAAATATATTACGCAAAAAACGACGATAGAAAAAAAAAAAAAAAAAAAAACGAGAGAACACGAGAGGAGGGCACCCCGTGAGTTCGATGTATACATAACAATAAAAAAAAATTGCAATTCATCGGGGAGCGGAGGCGCGGAAGTGCCACAGACATTGCAGGTGCGTCTAAGCTGTACATACACAAGCTCTGGTCATACTCGTGGACTCACCTTGCTGGACGTGACTGCCTGTCAGCCTGCCAGCCAGCCAGCCTGCCTGCCTGCCTGCATGCCTGCCTACCTGCCGCGTCTATTGTTGGAATTCCACTGCCGATATTCCTAATATTAAAATTAACAAACAAATATAAAAACAAAAAGATTGAAAAAACGAAACATCAACTAAACTAAACGAGGTGAACGAACAAGATTTTTGATGAATCGAGTTTAACCGAAACGACGAATACGTGTCGTACGCCGATAACGGGAGGATTAAACAAAAATAAAAAATAAAAACAACAACAAATATGGGAATAGGAGATGCGAAGCCGCGTTACTCTTTCCGTGGCCATGCAGATTCAGCCCCAACGTAGCCTACGTTATAATATTAGCGTATCAAAGCTCATATACGTATACACGTATATATATATATATATATATGTGTGTGTGTGTATGCGTATATATAATATAACTTGACATATACGTTGGAATATATCTATACATAATACGTATATGTGTATATTATATTACAATATTATGTAGAACTCGTGGATAATAGATATTAAGAATATTCGAGTAGGCCGACAGGAGAGGGTGAAAAAAAAAGAAAATACGAGAGAGATGGAAAAAGATAATTAAACACGGAAAATATAATAATAAAAGATTGAGGTAGGTCTGGCTCCCCGTGCGTGTGTTGTCCGTATGCTGAAGTACACGAGTCTGATTTTACGTTCACCGTATCTGCCGAACTGTTCGTTTGTCCGGCAGTTGCCGCTATAAACGGTAGTACATTGCTTTACTATCTTCAAAATCGTGAAATATCATCCTGTTACAATACGAACAGGTTTTAATACTTTCTTCGAACGAAACAAAGTTTGAAATACTTTGTTTCGCGTGATTATTGTGAATTCGTTGAGCAATTTTGAAAATTAGATATCGAGTCCACTTTCTCAGTTCAACGGCTCTGAATTTTGAATTTTCAAAGTGTCGAATGAAAAGTTTTCACGCGGAGCAGTAAAACGCGTTGCGAGATGCAAGAGACTTTTTTTTTTTTTTTTTCATTTCAAAATTTATGTCTTTCGTCGCGTCATCTCGAGCTTTTTCCTCAAATGCCGCATGAGGCTGTAGAAAAGAGAGAAAAAAAAAAACAAAACGATAATAGCGATATCGTTCGAAAATCGGTCTGTTTGTTGAACATTGAATTTGTATTTGTTGGCTGTGCAGGGTTTGACGTGTGTGTGTGTGTGTGTGACTGATTCTATAATCTCGTAGTTGATCTACAAAAATAAAATGATCGTATTCGCCTTCCTTCGTACGCACGAGAGAAAAAAAAAAAACAAGAAAAATATACGAAGAAATGGGTGGATAATGATAAAGAAAAAAGAAAAACTCGGAGTAAAAATATTTGCTCACTACTTCTAACGATCGATCTCATTTGTAAATAATGCATGGACGGGCGGGCGCGCCAGCGCCGGACGGAAATATACGGCGGCAAACATTTATCAGCAAATGTGAAAAAAAAAAAAAAACAAAATTCGACTAAAAATCAATTTGATGAAATTGGTGCAATTATATAATTGAAGATAAAATATTCGACGGAAAGGCGATCTTGTCTCTCATAATCAATCATGTTGAACCACAAAAAAAAGGCAAATAAAACGAAAAATTATGAACATTCAGAAATGAACACTTGTGCGCGCGCGCGCTCGGGCGTGTTGCTACATTTTTTAAACACCATTCGTAGTTCATCGTGCGATTAACCCGTTTATCATAATTTATTTAGTTATTATTGAATTCGATTGGTTAAAATTAAAAAATTAAATTGAATTTCGTTACGAAGGATTATCTCGTGCTCATCGAGATCCTAAATATCAGCGATTTATGGGAGCAATGTAAAAGCTTCCTATACCCCAGAATTTCGTGAAATATTTAAATCGTTGATTTTTTAAAAGTTAATTAAGGCGAGCGTACTAAAATAGCGGTGTATACTTGAAGTTGTGTGAATGCTCGTCAAGTACGAATGCGGTACGAATGCGCCGGCCTAATCCTCGCGCTGTCCTCTCTCGAGAGTAATTTTGATATTAATGTGTTTAAAACATCCTTGTATCCTTCTTCTCCGCCTCCTCACAAAGACCTCCTCTGTGCGTTCGATCCTCGATCCAACAACCACAACAACAGCAAAAAGCAACAAAAAAAAAAAATAAATAAATAAAAACGATCAAACACCTTCACCTTGCTAGGCCCAAATTTCCACCGACTTCTCATCACCAACACGACTTTGCTTTGTAAAACATGTTCGTAATAAAAATCAATACAAAATATTCGGCTTGATAAAAATTCATTCGAGCGAATCCGGAATTTCCCGATTTTCGTCGTTCGAGTATGAAAAGATTTTATTTTTCAATACACATTTTCTTGCAGATGTGAATCACGCGGTGTGATATCTTTGGAGCCATTATTTATTAAATCTTAGGAATTAATGAATAATGGCCCCGAAGCCACGTTTTCTAGAGTGAACCGTATCTCGTTTGTTTCAATCGGACTGAAAAAATTCGGTGTCGATGAATGACCGCGTGGTAATAAAAATCGATCGAAATGAATTTTCCAAACACGGCTAGTGGCGTACGTGCCTAATACGAATCGTCCAACCTTCGGCCGCGTCACATTTAGAAACAACTCTCGAAACGGGATTACCAAAGAAAACATTGACGTAGATCTCAAAAGTACCGGAAACTACACAAAAGAAAAAGTTTCGGGTTATGACTGGGTCTCCCACGCTCGTACGATATACGTGGGAAGACTGCACTGTTGATAAGGTCGTTTCTAACGTTTCTCACGTTGAAGGTCACATGCGTCTAGCAGGTGTTTTCCATACTCTACGTAAAATCTCTAATTCATCTCGCTTTAAAAATAAGCAACAAAAGTTTCTAATCATTTGCTGATTAATTAAACAACTTTCAAGCGTCTTGAATAGTCCCTTATTTTTTCTCGGTTTCATAACCTGCTTTTCGAAACTTCGAGATTTTTGTTTTGGAAAAAAGTTTCACTTGAACCATATTTCGGTTGGTATGCCGCAGATAATAATAAAAATCCATTCGCCACAAGAGTATACGTTTCATAGACGATTTTTTTGTTAAATACTTTGCGCGGATTAAATTCTTAACGCGGTGAACAATGGTTGCAAAAGCTTGTAATCCGAGACAAAAGAGATTTAGAAAATTTCGCACGAAAATTGATACGGTTCATGAAATTCAATTATCCGGGACGAATGGGACTCTATGACTAAGCTGTAAACCAATATTAATGTTGAAAATAATTCACTGCGCGCAATTCAATGATTTTCTTTAAATAAAATCTTCGACGACGATATACCATTCGAAGATATGTGCGTCGGATATGATTTATAAATTTTTCTGTTGAATATGCCCAATATTATTACAGAAATGGCCTACAGTAATGGATACGCAGACTTTTATCCTTGGATAAAGATTTGTGACAAATGCTTAAAGTCGTGAGAAATGATGTTCGTACTTGAAAGGGTAACCGTCCATATGATCCGTGAATTTTCAAAACAGACTCAAGAGGTAAATGTCGCGAGGTCATAACAAGCACTCAAATGCTATTAAAAGGGTTTTGTCATTAGAGAAGAAAAGTTGATTGAAAAAATACCACTGGAACCTGGATTGTATTTGAAAAATATATCAAGTGCAGGAAAGAGCATTTTTTGGAGAGGATATACTTGTTTTCGTTTGACAGATCACATTGACTATTGACTCGCGCGGTTACACCGTGCGACTAGTCGTTTTACCCGCGAAATCATTTCGTACACGTTTTCTATAATTGTAGTGAAGAACGATCTTGGAAACTATTTTATCAAAATGTTGAAGCTATCTATTCTTTATTCAAAATGATGAATAATTAATAAACTGATTTTTGTTTAATGAAAATACTACAGGAAAGTGTTGACACAGGGACATGATGATTTCGGAATAAACATAACCTCGCTTGGATATTATGAATATGTCGTTTTCTCGAAAATTTCATTGATTTTGATCGAAAAAAATATCCAGTCATTATTCTGTGAAGTGTAATAATGGAGGTGTAAGTATTTTTTAGTTTTTTTAAAATCATAAACTCAGCAATTTGTTTGAATACAGTATCATTTGCAACGTATTCACACTCAGCACTTTGTTTATAACAATTTGGAAGAATACTGAGGATTACAATGTTTATGACCCGATAGTTTGAAAGAAACTGCAGCGCATTTGAGCAATTACGAAGTTTTGGACATTCTGAAAGGATTGAAATCGAACAAGACTCAAAAATCAAGAAATCAGTTGGCAACGATCACGTATCAAACTGTAAGATACTTGGAAGAAACGCCTTGTAAAGAGCAAACACCCGAGAAAATTTGTAATTTTCTGAAGGCAGTTGAAGCGTTCAAGCTTACGAAGAGTGAAAAATTGATGTTGCTGAATTTGTGTCCAAAGACGGCTTTGGAAATTCAACTGGTACGATCATTGGTATAAAATACTGAATGAGGGACGATTCGAAGATCAAATTTATACATTGGGTTTATTTGTGCAGATAGTGGAAGATGGGGAAGATCGTCTCTCGGAAGAAGAAGTTGAGTCATTGCTACAAGTAATAACGGAACATTTTGGCGAAGAGGTGAAAGAGGAAGAAGAAGATCTCTAGAACGTACATCGATGATTATTCCTTTTTATTTACATTTTTGTCTTGTTCATGTATATAGGATTATCGATGATAATTTAGTGATAAATATTGTGCAAGTGGGATCGCTATTTCATTTTTCCTATCTCTTTTGATCACCCAAATCATCTATCGAATCCTCGTCAATCTGAAATGAATAAAAAAACATTCAGCATGAGAAAACTCTTGTTTCATTTTTATTTTTATTTTTCCATCTTGTTGGGATGACAGATTTTTTTCTACAAACGTTTGGATACTCACTTGTGGCCATTTATCTGGAATAACGTCAAAAAGATCATCCTTAACGTCACCCTGGATAACGATCTCGTCGTCGCCGGTCACGCTCGAGCCACAGGCAAACTTACTACCAAAGAATTTTGCTGCGACCTTAAGATCAATATCTGGAAATTTTGAGGAACCGGATTAACATCTGTAAGTGTCATCCGGGGGATAAAATTGTTTCATTCATTTACCAAAAGTACTGAGTCCAGTTACAACCGTCACAGACTTCTTTTTTCCTCTTGGAGCTCGTGATACAGTGACTAGTTTAGGTATGTCTTCTTTCTTCTTTGTTTTTAGCATACCCTTTCCACCTCGCTTTTGTCTTTTTTTCTCATCCTCTCCACCGCCTACTTCCGTCGCTCCATCCTCTTTAACGTTATCAAAAAGTGCATATGTTTTTTTGAGAATGTAAAAATGAAAATGAAAGTACCACAATTCAATATCTTTTTTGAAGTAAAACAAATTCATCGATTGTGCGTAGCTTGAAAAATTTGCAAAGTAGCGCACAATTGGCATTTTGATTGAATAAAGAAAAGTGTTACAAGAAGAAGCAGAGTTCAATAATTTAGGAAATTCCAATGTCGAAACAATGTAATCATCGAAAGGGCGATTATAACAGAGCATATGATCGAGGCATCAAAACTGTTGTAGCACTCACCTAATTTGACTTTCTCAAATTCCGTTGGGAGATTCCTCTCCAGCCATTGTTTACATTTCTCATATTCGGGGTAGTATTCGCAGTACTGGATAAAAAATAAACAAACAACAATATTGAATTCGGTCGGATATTATATCGATCGAATAAGAGGTTAGGTCGAACAATCGGATGCTAATCATTCGTGAGCACAGTTGCATTCTCAAATATGTTTAATAAATCTGTATATACCTCGATGGGAAGCGAACAATTTCCGCAGTAGTGTACTTTGATTGGATAAGTGACATTCGGATCTGGCCCGACTCGAAGATCTGCTTGTATTTCTTCTGACATTGTACGAACACTTTTCAACCTCGTCGACGAGATGCGAGATCACAAAACTCAACGAACCGGCAGCTATATATGTATATATGGCTATAACCTATCTGAAAATATCTACTCGGAGATAAACTAGTGAATCTCCACAAAATTGATAAAAGTCCGTTGTTATCTAAATGTTTGTTCTAATTGTAAAATTATTAATATAAAATATATAAAAAATCTATTGTTATACAGTTTAGAAAGTGTGATTTGTTATAAATACTAGAACGACCATTGTATACGAAATGGTGACTTTTTTGGCAGAACGTTGGTTATTATTTTTGACAATACTCTTCTTCGTCACCGATTGAAAATCGTTTTTACATAACGAAAAGAAATAGAACAACGTATGTCGCATTACATCTTAAATGGCTTGAAAAATAACTAATGAAATGAAAAACGTATGCAAAAAAGCGCTATCTGAGAATAGGAAAGGTAAAGATGTGAATTTCCCGCTTTTTTAAACGACTATCGTTGCTCCACCACGCAACCAATCATCATACTTATGTTTGTTTTCCTAGGACGCCGTGCGTGCTGCTGCCGCTGACCGCTGATTCTCCAACTCCTCTAACCTCCAATTCGAATTTGTTTTTCGTGTGAAATCTCGCAAGAACATTCGAACGGTGTTGTATTCGCAAGTATGGGGAAAGAAACTGATCCGGAGAGCCCGAAAAAAAGGAGAAAAACCGTGGCTACCGCTCCTGGAACTCCTACCAAAGATGGGGATATGTACAAAGTATATAATTGTTGAAACTAGTCCATAAAATTCATAAAAAGACAAACGGCACAAAATAATTTTTCATAGTAATTTATTGAACATTTGTGGTATTTTCGTTCTAATTTTCGATACACCTGCTTTAAATCCTTCTATGCTAACAGATTTGTATAAACTCTCTGTTTAACATTATTATATTTGCTAGATCATAATAAGCTACGAAGAAAAAGAAGCTATGGACAGATCGCCGGAAGACGATTCAAAGAGTTTCCTTTCCTGCTGTGAAGTAGTTCGCAGAGGGATGAATGAAATTGCAAAGCTCAAAGTTAGTGACGATCCAAGCGTAAGTGTAAAAAACATCGAGTAGTCCATTCCGTGTAAAACATTTCCTATTAAAATTTAGTCTAAATTTACTACGGGCTCAAGTCAAATTGAGATTGTACTTCGATGTTCAATGTCATAATAATGTTTGTTTTCCCAAGCAGGCTAAAGATGATATCAGGGAATTGCAAGTCCAGACATCTCTTGCGTTTCTTGAATTGAAGAAGCTCAACAGAATGGAAAAGTTCAGAACCAAATTTGCCAGAGATTCTTTGACCGCTGCAAAAAGTGCCGTCGATAGTAAACATCTTCAACTACAAAATTTACTCTATGAAGTAATGCATCTCAAAAAAGAAGTTATAAAATGTTTACAATTCAAGTACGTTCGTCCGAAACATCAGATATTGGGAACATTGAAAATTTGTATGCTTATTATTCAATTTTGTATTCAGGTCCAAAGATGAGACCATAGAACTGGTGTCCTTGGAAGAATTTTATAGAGAAGCACCGGAAACTATTTTACGAAAGGTAAGTCTCGAACGTTAGTCTTCTCTCTTGAAATTTCAGAAAATGACTAAAGTCCAAACTATTGATGACGTGAAATTTTTTTCCAGGACATAACTGATATTAATGCTCACCAGCTGAAACTCGCTCGTCTCGAGTGGGAATTGACACAGAGAAAACAATTAGCGGCGCTGTGCGACGAGCTATCCGACAGTAAAAAAGGTGTTGCCTCGAGTATAGAAACGAAACAGGAACGGCTGGACAATCTGGGGCCTCAGCTTCGCACGATTCTCGAAGCGAGCAAGCCTCTTCAGGATAGTTTTGGCTTGCCTCTGGATAAGATTCACCAGGAGCATCAAAAAGCTGCACTGCTAGTTTCGCCTCTGTATGTACTTTATGCAAAAACTTCGGCGTACAGAGATGCATACGGTAATTTATTTCGCAAAGAGAAATTATACTTTCTCACGTCAACATGTGGAAGAATATTTAACAATAATATTGCGTCGATAATTCATTCTTGTTTTGGTAGAACCACTTTTATGCGTGAGCGTTGAGGGTGACGAGGACGAGGCGAAACGAATAAACAATCAGGAAAATTCCCAAGATTCTGATTCGGATCAAGAAATACAATCGGAAAATGTAGTGGAAGAAGCTCCGGTTCACAAGAAAAGGCACCACAGATTATCTCGCGAGGCAAGACAGGAAGAGAAAAAAATGCGTCTCCTTCAAAGGCATCCGCTGAGTGTTCAAATCGTCATCACTTTATTCAGTAAATCGCTCGTTTATCAATAGATTTCGATGCTAATGACGTTAACAATGAGTAAATGAATGATTTATTTTTGTTCAGATGAAACTAAACTCACCCTAAAGTTTTTCTACATGACTTACTTAAGAGTCATTACCGTAGAATCGAAACTGGACACCAAAGATTGCGGAGGTATCACAGCCGGGTATAAACATGATTTTTCATCATTATTATTTCTGTCTCCATACAATATTGAAACTAAATATTTTGTTCTCCCCAACAGAGATATGCTGATTTCCGAATCGGTACTTCGTGAATTGTACCCGAAAGATCTGGGCCTCGATAGTCCAAATCCCGCGAATAATTATCAACTCATGCGACACAATTTGCCATCGTTCGATTCCCTCGGAGTTGGAATTCCTTACCGATGGGCTCAACGAATGGCTGGACTGCATTTTCTGTCACTAGACGTTAACGAGCAAAAGGTCGGTATAAATAAAAATAATTTAATTATTGCTAAGGTGGACAATAAAATAATTGAACATAATTTTCATCGAAAAAATCGATAAGATAAGTTGGATCGTTAACTCGTAATTTTAATGGCTTGCAGCGAACGAATCAGGAACTTGCGCAGGACAGCACAGAAAGTGTTTTGCGAGAAATAAAGCGACGTGTCAAAGCACGTCTTGAACTGTGCAACGAGATAAGACTGTTGGAAGAAGGCAATTTTCTCCCTGTGGCAATAGGAACTGAACCGATGCCGGAAAAAGTCGTAACGGAAATTTACCGATTTACGACTGCAACATGGAAAAGTTATTCCAACAGTCCGGATACTCTTGGCTTCTGTAAAAAGGGACTTGTCACACCGGTCGACATATTTTACGAAGCGGTACTTCGACGCGGAGGATGTAAATAAAATTTATTTATCTACGTATTATGAGTGAAATCTGAATTCAACTTGGTGGAAAAACTTTGAAATTTTCTTTATAGCGGAATTACACCGCGAGATTGTTGAACGAAACGAAAACTGTGTCTATTTTGCAGGTGAATTGGTGGCACGAATCGCCATAAAACCGGATTATCCAAAAGTCTCACCGGTATTCAGTATAAGCCTGAATCCTTCGATCCCATCTTCGGTCGATATAGTTCGAGATATAGAGCGCGAGGTTAACGTTATGTGGAAAAAGCCACCGACACTTTCGTTACAACTACAACGTCTTCGGGCCTGCTTTGACATTTATCTTGAAACAGAGAAAATTGTATCTTCGCGGGAGCAGATATTCTTCCATTCGGTAAAAGGGCGAACTCGTGCCCGACCCTACAAATACGTTGCATTAGGAGGGGGCGTTTTCACACAACGTTGAAGTTATATTTCATTGAGGACGATCGGATGTGGAAAAAAGTGTAAATTGTTCGACGATTCGTTTTATTTGAATAATATTTTGACACTGCTATTGAAATATTTCATTTTCTTCGTTTTTTATTGAATGATTTGCGTTGAAAAATTTTGCACAAGAACGATCGGTCTGCGTACAGTCAAAAGTACGTTCACGCGATAATTACCTTGTGACGTTTTTTTGTTGTTTACCCAAAGAGACTCTGGACAACGTTATGAGATAATTGCGCAAGGTTTGCCTCAAGCGTTTATTCTGCAGTGTTAGTTGATCAAGTTCACACTTCTTATGAATATTGCCAGCTTTCACATAGTTGTATTGTTCCCAAAATTTCTCCATTTTGTCGTACGGACTTGTGACCTAAGAGCACATCGTAGCAACAAGTAAAAGAGAAAGAAAAACAAAAATTAGTAAATTTTGAGCTATGTAAATTTCAATATTATGGAAAAAAAATGATTTTTCATCATTTACGCAAGGCTCATTCGTTTCTTCAGCCGTTTCGGCACAGTGTATCGCATATTTTTTGACAGCCAAAGCTGTCGGCTCCAATCCGGAACACATTTTAACGAGCAACAATAAAGTCGAACCTTTTTGCTCGATACTCTTTAAATGTTTTATTACAGCGATACCGAGAACACTCATACGTTTCAGTTTAACAGCATCCATTGTTTGATAAATCCTTATTTCCTGTCTCAATTTACATATGCTGTCGGTGGATTGTTTGTTTTGATTCGTCAGCTCATCAATTCGTGCAGATCGTTCGTTCGTTAACGCGTAATAATTGTCTCTAAGGTTTTCCACCGTGTTCTGAAAATTCGATTGTTGCCTGACAAATTGCAAGGTTTCTAATCTCGTTGCGTTATCCTGTTCCTTCAAATATTCGTATTGTTTTCTTTTATCAGCGCTAGAAAATTCGTACTCCGTTATAACATCGTTCAGTTGTTCCCAGAGTCTTTCCATCTGACCACCTACTCGCTTTCTCATTATCGAGATCTCGTCTTCCTTCGCATGCTCGATACTACACGTGTTTATCGCGTTTCTCGTTCGTGTTATCGTTAATGTCTCCTCTGTGCGCATCGCTTGTGCAAATATCACGGTCTCGAGGTACTTCCGCTCATCGGCAACGTCCCTTTTCAGAATATTCAATTCCTCGATCTCACCCTTTTCTTTTTCACGGATTGCCAAATTGTAATTTTCTCGCATCGATTCCAGCCTCTCGACCAGTCTACCTGATTCACGTTCAAGTAAGTAAGGCAAGTAAGAGTTACTAGAACCGTTCTTAGTCGATCATTTCACTAAAAAAAAAACCTCCGAGTTATAATAATCAAATAACGTCAATTTTAATGACTTTCTTACTGATCAACTTGTCTATCATGTCCATATGAGTTTCCTGCGTTTTTCTATTCTCCAGGTCCGCCACTTCTAATTCGCTGTACAATTTATGTACCACAGCATCTTTCGCCTTTAATGTTCTATCAAAGTTTTTCCAAAGATAATCAACTTCGTCGTATAATTCTTTGCACTTTATTTGACGAAGTATGAAACGCCATTGCTCGTTTATCTTTGCTGTATTCAAGCGCGCGAATGCTTGTTCGCGTTTCAATTTGTTCTGTGGTTCAAAGAAAATTTTTATTTATTTCATTGTTTCAAGTTTCAAGTGAATCGAAAAACGGATACGAGAATGAAACTTGGAAAAGCCTTTATTATTCTGTACAAAAATAGGATAATAAATATTTCTGAGACGAAAAATACGCTGGAACGATAATATCCATTGATAAACTGCTGCAATTCGATTGATTGTTTCATACCTTTGTGAAAACAGCGATTAATTCTTGTTTTCTTCTTTTCGCTTCCAATTCCAATTCCGCTCGGTGTTGCAAATAACGCAAGCGTTCTTCATCGTTCATACGCGCTAATTTAGATCCCTTGCCTTTTTTCTTTTTCGCCGGCATTTTTATAACGTTATTTTCTAATGATTCAGTACTTTTTTAAAATTTGTTCCACTTATTTGCCAATTCGGCACTGTTTATACCCCAAGACGGTCAGAGTGTTTGTTCGATAATTCATCGTGACGCTGGTGCATCATAAATTAATTGAAATGTTTTCTTTCCAAAGAGATATGGGGTTCCGTGATGGTGTTTGTACAGCTTGTTTCATAACTTGAAATCGAAATTCTGAATGTTGAAAGATCAAATATTTTCGTCTAAATGAATTATATAAAAAAAAACACACCTGGCTTGTCACACAATTTGAAATCCATCGAAAAGAAAGATTCAGAGTTTTTTGAACAAGCAATATTCCTTTGAATCATTCGAATATAAAAACATAACATTTAAAAAGAATTTTTTTTTTCATAGCGTGAATATCTACCTGTCTGCTGCTCGATTATATGATTCGACATTATTTGATTGTTGTTTGTTTATTTTGGTTAAGAGTGTGCGAATGTTTTTTGTTATGTGTGTTTTACTGCGCACACGCGAGAGAAGCGTCGGCTCTGCCACTTTGGATTCTGGAGTGGGGAATGTTTGATCATTCGTAGTGAAAAGTTCTTCTGAATCTTAACGATGGCTTTGCGTAAATTTATGCATCCGCGGAATAAATACAAGCAGGGTCCGGATTTTAAACAATTAGCCATTCTTTACCCAGATTTTCGCAAGCACACGACAACGGTGAGTATTTATTATTTTGACGTAACCTCAAACGCTCGGTACATTTTTGCGTTGTCAGAAAAAAATCGATGAAATCAAAATCCAAAACTGCCTTTTACAGGATTTGTCTGGAAAAATACGATATGACTTCAAAAATGTAGAAAGCCTACAAATTTTAGCCAAGACCCTGCTCAAACATGACTTTGGTCTGGACATTGACATACCTATGGAAAAATTAGTGCCGGTTATGCCGTTGCGTCTCAACTATGTTCTCTGGATAGAGGATCTTTTAACGTATGCAAAGTTGACGGATAAAATCCATGGCATTGATATAGGTGAGCAAAATCTATCAAAAAAATAGCAGCTATCGGACTGTCCGTTATAAATTTGAAATAATCTTGATTTCTTGGTCATTTCCAATTCAATTGCAACGATTACCTGCGCATATAATGACTAAGAAAATCAATTCTTTCTCCTCTTCTGAAATGTTTTTTCAACAGGCACAGGCGCAGTCTGCATTTATCCTCTGTTGTGCTCGAAGATGTACGGATGGAAAATGACCGGTACGGAAATAAACGAGACAAGCGTTCTATCGGCAAAAAATAATGTTGCAAAGAACGGACAGGAAAATCTGATAAAAGGTACATTTGAACTTGAATAAAATTTCAGATTCTCTTCAAATAAGTTTTCCATTTCTATCTGGAACTACGAATGATTGAGAAAACAGTAAGAAGAAGACAAAAATGTTGGATTTTAGTAATACACGTGAAAGATGAGTCATCGTTACTGAACGAAGCGTTGGAAGAATCGGCAGAGTATTCCTTCACGATGTGTAATCCACCATTTTTCACCACGAATGAATTCATCAAGAGGGAGAAACGTTTGCCACCGAGAAATGCAGCGACGGGAAGTGATAGCGAGCTCGTCGTTGAAGGTGGTGAAAAATCTTTTGTAACGCGACTCATCTGTGAAAGTTTAGAATTACGGGAGCGTGTGAAGATTTATACGACGATGCTGGGTCAAAAGAGCAGCTGTGCATTTTTTAGGTCCGAAATGAAAAAAAGGAATATCACGAATGTTACATGGACAGAATTTTGCCAAGGACACACCAAACGATGGGGTTTGGCATGGACTTTTTTACCCAAAGAAATAATGGATTTAACGAGTGCGCCGGTAATAAGAACACGAGATAGTTGTCAGACGATCAAACAACCCAAGGATAGGCCGAGCGAAATCGTTTTTCCTTTAGGCGATAAATTTCATGACGTTGACCAGCTCGTCGAAACGCTTGGTACGTGGATTCGGGAATTAAAGGCGAGTATCAAGTTTGTAAGATTGTTGTACGTTAAAAGGACTATATTAATAGCACTGCATAATAATAATTATTTCTTGTCATTAACGTTAATTAGATCGAAGTAGAAGAGTTGGAAATAACGGAAAAGGAGATAGACGGTTGGACGTGTCGTTTGAAAGCCTACGAGGATACTTGGTCGCACGCGAGGAGAAAACGACGAATGGCACAGAGACAGGAAGAGCAGTGTGCGAAAAAATCTCGTGTCGAAATTTCTGGAGCAGTGAAGAACGATGATGGTTTTACGGAGGGCCAAGAAGATAGAGAAACGAAGAGTTCTCGCACGGTCGGATCTACGAATTCTCTGTTGGAGTGCTGTATGATAGTAGGAGAGTTCGAGAATAACGAGGCTGGGGCGGAGAGCGAAGATGGGAGGCTCGTTAAAATTTGTATCTTGTACGAGGACGGACACGGTGGTAAAAACGCTATGGAAACTTTCCGCCAGTACCTGATAAACAAATTGTGTATTCGCGAATATTTACTGAGCAAATGTAAATCAACGAGTCCGAAGAAAAAGAAACGGAGGGATAAGAGAGTTGAAGCTGGTGTTGACGATTGAATAAACGCTGTTGGATTGCATACAAAATGATCTATTTCACGTTGGTGATTTTACCAAATTATATCATAACAGATATACACGTAAATCAGGTATTTAACTTCATAACAATATTCATTCATTCTTATTACCTATTATCTTTTATATGATACAACTCTACTAACAGGTGTGGTATTACAGTACTTCGGTACAACTATATAACGTATGAATCTATATATTCAAACGGGGAAACTGCCGCGTTTCTATATATTTCGATTTTTTTTATTTTTTATTATTTGGCTTGGTCGTCACGAACGCATTTGTGCAGCCGTCATTAACATCTTGGACACACCAGTAATAATGCACCGCTAATGACCATCGTGAACGTCTCGCGCTATTCAATATTCTCGAGTTTGAGAGAAAAAAAGAAGGGAAAACAGATCTTTAATCGCACTTTCTTTTCTCGCCGAATCGTCGTTCGTCGCTCCTCTGTTGATCGGAATTCTCGTTTTCATACACGCTATATCGAATTTATTGTATTTGGTTTTTTTTTTCTTCTTTGAGCGACTAACGTTATTGTACTATTTAATAGCAGTATTTAACGAATGATCTGCAAAAACAAAACAAAAATCAAAATAATGTCTTGGTAACGGGTTAATCCTTACGTGACTATCTGTCTATTCAACTGTATCTACTAAAGTCGATTCTTGTCTCACCTACCATCGGCACCGGATGCCTCAGACTCGTCTTACGTCATCATAGAAATCTGAATCAACGCGATATCACACCTGTTTATTTTTTGGTATGCTATTAATCGATCATTCTTAAACTTAAACCCATGATTACTACCGAATGATCCTTCAGCGAATCACACAAAGTCGAGCAAATTTTATCCACATATATCTTGGTGCATTCGCGGTCTTACACGAACGAAAACCTCTTTAACGTAAATGAACGCACGATTAAAAATTAACAAAAAAAAAAAGTGGAAGTACGATTATTCTTCGTCAAATCAGCGCCGTTGATAAAAAATATTTTCCACACGTTTGCAAAATTTAGACAAAATCGTGAAAAAACTCCCAATAGGCCTGCGCAAAATTTTGTTGCATGCACCAACGTTTGCTTATTCTAATTGAACACAACGAAGCTTTGTTCACCGATAAAACTTTTTGTAAAATTTCGAAGACGACTTTTGTCTTATTGCCAGTATAAATCCTCATGTTGTTTGATATAAGAGCGATGATATTCCGATGAGAATATTGCAAACATTCAATGCGAATCCGAAAGTAGTGCATTTTTTTTCGACACTTTCCGAAAACTTGAGTTTTCATGGTTGGTGATAAATATCGAAGACAATGAGGCATGAAAAACAAAACAAACAAAAAAATACAGTATCAAAGGAAGATCGTCGAAAACGTGTTCAAATATATTTTTACGTCGACACTAAATAAACTTTAATAAAATAATCGTATTTCCTCAACAAGGGAAGCTTTTTCAGAAATTAAATGGGTTTAATTAATAATGAAATAATGGTAGGAAGCACCAGCGGGCCTATCGCCAATAAAGTGTCGATCAGGAACGTAGAATCAAGTCATAAGGGTGCACATAAATTTTTGTTCTCTCATTTCATTTTTTGGCTCATAAAAAATCCAACTTTGTGATGCAGTCGAGCGAGCAACTAATACTGAAGATCAGCAAAATATGATTTAAAAAAATTATTTTTAAGTTTCTAAATAAGTGTCCTGCAATGTGAGGCAGTGTTGATTCAACATCGGCGTCGTAAAATAAACACGGTCTCTCGTAGATCGTGTCGCTTGTTGCATTTGGTGAAATTCTTTTTAGTATGCATCCACCGAGTATAGCGTAAAACGCTTGTGTACATGTGTGTGTGTGTGTGTGTCCGATTTGTTATCAATGCCTTATAAAACGTTTCGTTGCTACGTAGAGGTATCAACGAATATCGTCTTTTTTTTTCTTCAAAAATCTTTGATCAAACGATTTGTTTCGTACCTCATTGCTCTTTATTTTTTTTTTTTCCTATTGGATTCAAGTCCTCAACAAATCCGATGCTCCTCAATCGGTCGCTTCTTCTCAATGTACTTTTTTGCATCGTGAAAAATATCGTGCGTTGTTTTTCGCGTTAGACACGATTATTTTAACAGAGTAAAATGTATACGGGCGATTGGCGAATAACGCGAAATCCGAGCGATTGATATAATTCAATGATCAGGTCTTCGATGCCATAGAATCGTGTAAAACGACGTTCGTTAAACACACCTTGGAAGTACTAATCTTTTGTTTATGCTTATATGCGTGTGTTTGTTGTTTTGTGTGTGGCACATGATTATAAGTAGTTATAGCGTAAAGCATCGCCGCGACGATCTTAGATCGTCGTATAAAACAATGATAAAAGGAATATGGGGAAATGTAGACGAACGAAATCAAGGTATGAACGCGGTCGTTTCCCTAAAGACCGCTCGCGGGTTGGTTTATCTGCTTGTATTTGTGTGAGTGTCTTGTGTGATTATTCCACAATTGGACATTGCACTCGCGTCACCGGTGTATGACTGAGCGCAGTGGTAGTGTCCGGGACTCGATAAACCACGGATTCTCCGGGTGTCTTCGAGAGTTCAACTCTTGGTCACTATGGAGCTCAATGTTTCGTTAACACTCGATTCTTTGGCGCTCTCATCGATATTGTTCGAATTCGCTTCAAGATCGGTCGCTTCTTCGATTATCAATTTATCGTTGTCCAATGCTTTGTCCGTTTTCTCTTTCGATCCTTCCAACGATTTAATCTCGCGTTCAGGGGTCTGCTCTTTCTGTCGTTTCTCAATTTCAGCCTTAAGATTTTCAATGTCTTGCTGGCTTATTTGAACGAACAGTATACCGTTTATAACGTTCAACATATCCAACACGCTACCCATACTCGGCGGTTGTATCTGTATCGGTGGTAAACTAACACCTGGTTTTCCCGTGTATATCTCGTTCATTTTCTTCTGTAACACTACGGCCTGTTGCGTCAAATGACGTAAACAATCGCTGCTCTCTTTTGTCTTCTCGTGTTCTTCGCCCAATTGCTGTTTGTATATCGCGTATGTTTCTTTCTCGTTGTTCAAAGCAGCACGAAAATCGCCCATGCAAGATTGTGTTCTCGCCACAAGGTGATAAGACACTGCAACTTTGAGAGATCGAGGTCCGTGATAACGGAGATTCAGAACTAGCGCGTGCTCCAAAAAACGTAACGATAATTCGTATTCACCCACTGCGTGAAGAATCAGGGAGATGTTACTCTGGAAAGAAAAAAAAATGAATGGAGTATTTCAAGCCAGCATCGTCCTTACTTACTCCAAATTCGCAAACTCTGAGATATAATCGTTAATAATGATATTCGTTGCGACTTACATCGATGAGGGCTACTTCGGGATGATCCTCGCCACAAACTAGCAAAGCAAGATATCGTGCTCTGTACAAAAGCCTCAATGACACAGATACTTGACCATTCGCGAAAGAGTAAAGGGCCAAATGTATCTGTAATGAAATCCGAATAATAATTTGTTGAAAACGTGAAGAATATTTGTTGTATTTGGGAGATATATATTAATTTCAACTTCAACTCACGTATTCCGTGATCGTGTATGGATGATCGATCCCGTTGACTCTTTCTGACATTAGTACAGCTTTTTGTTGCGTGGCGAGTGCTTCACCATGGTCACCCATTATGTAATTGAGTCTCGCGAGCATTCTTATACATTGAGCAATTTCAGGGTGCATAGCACCGTAAACGTTGTTCAATAAATTTAGCGCCTCGCTTATTAGTTCGTAGCCGTCTTTGAGATAACCCTGTTGGATTTTGCTTTGGCCCGTTGTATAGAAATTGTACGCGTCGCTCGCCTTGAAAAAAATAGATAAAGTTGTTTTACGAGATAAATGAAATGGTGAGACTCGATTATCAAGACTTACCCGTGGATTGATATGCTTTACGATGGGAAAGATGTTGAGTATATCTTCTTCGAAGAATGTGGCGCGATTTTTGTTCTCAAAGTTGTATTCCCGCAAAAGTATCTGAATACCCGTTTTAACGCAAAAACCGCGCATGAGCGAGATTTTTTGAAGATGGAAATGTTCTATCATCGCATCGAAAGATTCGGGCGCTGGTGTCTCCCAGTCGTAGTAAGCCTTGAGATCCGCTTTTATTTGTTGCCAGAGTAACTTTGGTGTCAGACTCGCCCATTCGACCTCGGACTGTTGAGGCCCGTTGTTTCTGCCCTTTCTCTTGTTGCGCCTTTTCGCGGTTTTGCTCTGAAGCTAACTCGTCAAATCTTCATTAATAATCATGCATAGAACGCAGAGAATGGATATATATTTTATTGATTAAACGAAACGTACCTCTTCCAGATTGAGCTGTGGATGAGTTAGTTGTGCCGAGGACAAAAGACAATTTAGAAAATGACTGACGGCCGCGGAAAGACTCATCAGCTCTGTACCCTGTAAAAAAATGATGTTGGATTTTTTTCGATTCTCAAAGATTCGACGCTCATTTTCGCGATAAAAAAAAATACTTGCCTGCATGTATGACGTGAAGATATGCTTGGCTGAGCGGAGGAGGAGTTCCGAGACGGCTATTCGGTGAAGATATTTCAATTGTGGAACAGCGGCCAACATAGCGGCGAGTTTCCCGAGATACCGAACGTTAATGCCTCTCCCATGTAACGCTTCGACCAAAGTACTCCCGTCCATAGCTGCTGCGGTGTGATCAAGGCACTCACGAATCTGTCAACCGATATGTCATGCTCAATTTATTTATTTGTTTGATAATTCGTGGAAAGGAATTTGATAATAATCCCGATTGATAAATTGCCGAAAGGGTAAATCGTCGACTCACGAAAGTTGGTAGCTGCACTGTGAGCAAGAAGTCAGCAGCGTCGCGAACCAACTGTCTCTGTTTTTTCAAGGCTTCACCATTTGGATCGGGATGACGAACACCGGGTGAATAAACGTCAGGATTGAATTTAACGTCGAACTCTGCATCCCTAAGACTACCGACAGCTGCGGCTGCTCTGCGTACTATTTCCTTTGTGCTCTCTTCGACTGAAAGTTATCCGATGAAACACACATGATTAATAGTTTTGAATTTCGGAGATGAAAACACAATGAAAAAAGAACATTTATTTACGTTCTTGCTTCTCTCCTCCCGTGATTGAATCAGTTATACTTTCTACGATCTTTTTAGCCTCTTCAGCTTCGATGCTCGCTTGTACGGAACTCTCTTTATTGCTGTCAACAATCACATCGTTGCTCTCCTCTTTCTTCTTATCTTTTTCTTTTTCCTTCTCCGGCTCCTTTTCTTTCTCTTCCTGTAATGTTATATAAAAACAATGTCAAACGAGGCTGAATCAACACCGGTTAGCAATTATCACCGTAAGGCAATTACCTTCGGGCTAGGTTCTTTATCTTTTTGTGATATTCTTGCTGAAGTGAGTTGTTGGAGATGCACAGCCGCGTGTTTAATGTATTGTACGTATCGAGCCTCGACGAACGAGTCTATGAGCTCCTGTCGAAGACAAGCCAGTCTGTGCTTGTGCTCAACCGGGAATCCAAGAGCTCTGGCTTCCTTGCTAAGCTCGACACCTTCAACTGGATATAGGAAAAAATTCGGAGATCGAATAAACGTTGCAAACTTTTTCCATGCATACCGAGCGTTGGGAGTAAACTTACGTTTCAAAAAATTAACATCCGGTGGAAAAGTTCTGAGAAGATCGAGTACATAGTGACGAGAATCGTTTCCAATAATTCCTTTGCATTCGACGCTGCTGCAAAGCTCTATTTCTTCGCTGGCGTCGTTAATTACTTTGTGCGGTAGAATCTTCAATTGTTGGCCAGCTTTGTTCAACTGAGAGAAAATAAAATCGTTGCATCGAAATGACCGAACGTCCGGAAGGCTCCCCGTTACTTGAAAAACAAAAGACTTACCAGTTCCAAGTATTTCGGATGAGAAAGTACTGTTTTTCCAAAGTCAATGGAACCGTAAACTACCGATTGCTCCTGATCGCGTTCCAATATACCGGGAATGATCGATTGAGCCGTAACGCGATAGCCCCTGTAATCTATAACAACTGTACCGAGGGTGTAAAGACCGGGAAGATCGACAGCCGCGTAAACTCGTACACCCTGTAGATCGTTACGCGGCGCGACAAACGCAGCGGCATCCCCACCGAGCTCTTTGTAATGATCGCGCACGTCAAAGCCCAATGAAAAGAATATATTGTTCCATATGAACATCTGCATCTTTGCTTCCTCGCCCGGATTTATCGCCATTACATTTCCATCGATAACGGCAACCGCGCCTCTCGTCGCTGCCGCTACGAAATCGCTATGAACTTTGAATATCGCACGCTCGCGTAACAATCTTTCTGGCAGATTTTTTCTTGGCAATTCTCTCGTTGTTTGAAGCTCCTCGTTCCAGTCCCTGGTTTGGCCGGGTATGTGCTCTTCGTAACCGAGTTTTGACGAAAATGCTGTGGACAATTTGAATCGTTTATTTCTCACAATCCCTTTTCAAAACTGCGAAAATATAAAAAAAATATTCGTCGCATTGCAAATATCCGTTGGAATTTTTTTTTTTTTTTTTGACAAACGGACTTACTGTCTTCGGCGCGTATCGCGTCGATCGTGTGCTCCGTTTGAGGTGCGCTCCAAGCGTATAGCTGATAGGGCGTAGCGACTCTTTCGAAAGGATGTCTCTGAGTTCTGCGTCTTTGCATCGCTGCGAATCCTCGTTTGAAAGCGGGACTCAATTGATTCAAAAGTTCGATGAGACTGTGACAGAGATGACTCCGACTGGCAGGCTTTGGATTGAAAGTCTCTTTCGACGATTGATTTACAAAGAAACCACGAGCACAAGCGGTCAGATAATATTGCTTGTCCTCGAGTGTTATCACTTGGAGATACATCAAGTCACCGTGGAGTTTCCTGTAGCCAGGCGGTGGATTCCATCCTGATGTCGTCAAAACCTGATAAACAAAAAGACAAACAATTCGGAGATCCGTTTTTCGAACGTATACGTCCCTTTTCCGGTTGTAATTTACCTTCAAGCAAGGCGGGCATTTTTGCTCTTTGGCCTGTGGTTGAAGAGGCAAGAGAGGCCTGTCCTTGCATCCAGGAATAATGTAATCGGGTGGCGTACAGTCAACGGCATCGGCTCGACTCTTCTTCTTCTCGAGTATATCACCGTTCGTAACGACATTGAGAAACGACAGACTGCTGCATTCGGTACCGTTGTAAGCGTCTGACGGATCGATCGATTTTAAGAGATCTCTTACGTGTCGAACGTGAATCCTAGCTTCCCTCATCGTATACGGCTCCTCGACGACTTTGATCACGGAACCCTCTTTCAGGCCCTCGATGTTTTTCAACTCGGCAAAATTGTCGAGCGTGTTACCATGCAGATTCAGTGAGAAACACGTTCGATGACACGTGTCCTCGCGATCCATCAGCAATTGGTGAATTTCCTAAAAGCGAACGGGGAGAACGTTACGAAACTTATTCAATCGAATTAAGCATTTTTGTGTGCTCCTGTTTTCTTACTTGCACGAGCTCCATACTGGAGACCTGAATGTCGAACGGCTCCGCTCCCGGGCTAACGATCTTTACCGTAAATCCCATGTCCTGAATGAAAACTACCTCTTGCTCGTTCCCTCCATCCGCATCCTTCTCACTCTCCGTCACTTCTTTCTCATCCTTGTCCTTTTCCTTTTCCTTTTCGCCCTCTTTCGTCGCTTCTACTTCTCCCTTCTCAAGAACGTTCTCCGACGAGGTACTCGGTGTGCTCTCATGCTCCTCATTTTTTACTTTTTCACCTATAAAAGTTTATACAATCACAACAAAAATTTACCAACCAAACGGAATGTATTTGATCAGATTTTTTTTTTTTTTTTTCAATTTCAATTCAGTCGACAATGTTTTTTCAAATTCATTTCCGTATTAATGGTTCAAACTTCACTAGCATAGACGAGTGGTCAGAGAAACTTCGAGCAAAGCTCTCAGGACCGTGTAGCAAAGTTTGGAAGCTGGAGAGACAACGGAAGGCCATCATTCGTGGTCCGGACCTCGTGGATCATGCGTATACGAGTTACTAGTTGATTCACTTTTCGATTTACCGTATTACGGTGGAGGGGGGGGGGGAGTTTTGAGAACGACAGACGTAAGGAGCCGGAGAAGACGAAGAAGAAGGAGGGTTGGGATCGCTCTTGCATTCACCGTCACTTATAAATAAACGGCAATGTAAATAGTACGCACTCAAATGCCGTACTATTTTTACCGATAGTTTTCTCATGTAGTGCCTAAACTGGCGAACACGCGCACGCGCGCATACTTTACCTGTTTAGAATGTAAAACAATGTAGAAACGTTGGAGAATGAAGAAATTTTGAAATCATATGGACTGTGCCGATATGAAGGAAGAGTCAAGAACGTTTTTCATTCATGTTATTCTGACGAAAAACAACGAACGCTTCTTGAACCATGTGGTACCCACCACGAAGTAGGCGAATTAAAAACCAGTGAAAATATTTGGCAAGAGTCTTCAACGAAGTCAAGTTTCTTGTATATAGCTATACATAGACGTGTCAGTATGTACAGAGATTAAGAAGATCGTAGAGAAGAAAAAAGAACGGTTAGAAATGTTGAGTATTTCATTTCAACGATCACGGTCCACGGTCATTCGATCTTGGCATCGCGAGAGAAGACGCGAAAGTAGATTTTCAGCGATTACCGTGATCGGTGCTATTTAATCGAAAACACCTTGACAAAAATGGATTTAATTAACGAATCTAAAAGAATTCTCAATGCTTCCCAACGAATAAGTCAATCGAGCGAAATGATATTTCGCTTCGCAGTTTCGTCATCGCACGCGATAAACTGAATATAAATTTGCACGTGCCAACATTAAATTTTCATCGTTATCATTGGCATCGAGTCTACCGGATGATTTTAAATAAGCAATAAAATATGGATAACGATGAGAATAAAAATCAACAAGTTCAGTCGATATTACAGTTTGTTGCAGCGTTATATAAAAGTCTATACTGGAACGAAAAACATTTTTCGACCTTCCTTCTATATATTTCAATATTTCAATTATTTTCTTCCAAAACAAGTGATGTTCCAGCGATGTTCTACTATTCGTCCACTGATTTTCTCTGCGTTGTTTCATGAATTCCTATGTGTGAGACAAACGGTAATAAAAACCGGTGAAAATTCCGACTCTAAAGGTTTCCTTGTGTTCCAAGCATTGTGAAAATTCTTGGGAAATTCCATCTTAAATTCGGCAGCGAGGCACTGGAGGAATAATGTTCGAAACTTTAGAGAAGCAACTCGGTGGTATGTACAACAAGAGAACTGAAACGAGACACTCTCTCTCTCTCTCTCTCTCTCTAAATGATAATACTAATATTCTTATCGATTATGGCTCCCAGTGACATCGCGCATATTCTTCTCGTTATTTCTGACTATAAGCATACGTGTGCCATTGTATATTCGAGCATTCAGACTTGCGGCAATTCTTCGTCGTTAACGATTAGACTATATTTTCATGGTTATCTCAATCGAGAGGAGCTGTGAAATTTCACTCGCGACTGAGACGATAAAAATCGTAACTTCAATATTCGATTGCAATGTTTCAGTAGCACAGAGCTAGTGTCCCCGGCGGGTCATTATTTTTTTTTTCAATTTAATGGTTATTATTTCCGTCATGTATTATTGTCAATTCTGGAAAATATCACCGAGCGTCTAAGACTGACACGGGTGAAGGGTAGGAGAAGAGGGGGAGGGGGGGGGCGGGGTGGACTATCAGTAGTTCCTTATCGTCGGCCACTCGCATAATAATGCCCCAGAAACTTCTCGGCGGGATTCTCTTTTTTTTTTATTTTTACTCATAAGATTGGTGTAAAAGAGAAAATTTTTGGTTAAGAAAAAAAAAAAACGAATTTTCGAAAAAGTCAAAAGTGTATGTATGCAGCGAGAACTTGGAACTTGTCGTTGCTAAGAGCGACCGAATGTGTGAATATAGTTGTTGAGCAATGAGAGGCTATTATCTCGTAAGAAAATAAAATGCGGCACAGACCAGAGAGACAGAGAGTAACGAAGGCAAACCGGGGATGATGCAACAGTCTCGCATCGAAAATGTTTTAACGGTTTATAAAAGGACGGCTATTAGAGGGAAAAGCATTTGCAAATTTGCTCGATAAAATTTTGTGGAAAAATTAGGCAGTCGCAAGGATTGAAATCGAATTTTTGAAAAACAATGAATTTTCAGACGATTCGATCGATCGGAAATAAATTATTAGAGCTGGGATAGAAAAAACGTGGGATAATGGCGAAATGAAGCGAATTCTTGTGGTTTTTGGAAAAATTTAATTATTTTTTTTATCACCGGACAGACACGAAAATTTGATCGGCGACCGGCATTTTTGAAACGTGAATCGCAGATTGAAGATTTTGAATGGAAATGAACAAAATAAACTCGGATTCGTTACGAAGATCCGAAAATGTGGATAGGAGAAAAAAACGTTGCTGTAAAAGGGTGAAATTCTGGTATAAAAAGTGTTTGCGCCACGTTTTCGACCGGAGTGTGAGTGAGCGCGAAAGATGCGCCATCTCAGTTTTTCGCACTTTTTTTTGTCTCTCGTTCGAGTACCGGTCGCACGAGCGCTGCGATCGCGCGGAGAGATTCTGGAGAGAAGATGCACACACATGAGTTGATGTGTTCCCGGTGTAAGAGGGGGCGAGGGGGTAAGGAGAGTGGAAAATTCGTCTGCTCAAAAGAGAGCGAAGGCAAAATTGAGTCTTCTGCTAGGAGGTAAAGAGCTCTTGGTTGCTCACACGACTGTATCCCCCTTGCGTACGCCGTACGGTAGACGAGAAAGCATGTGGCTCGGATTTCGGCGCCGAGATCGAGACGCACGAGCTTCGCTCAATTTTCTCGCTTACATAACGCAACTCTCCGGCGGGTACGCACGAAAGCGTATATTATGAATTCAACGATTCATCAAATTTTTTCAAACAAATGATTTTTAAATATAAGCAGAAGGGAGAGAGAGAGTGGTATTCGATAAACGAGCCAAGCGGGAGAAACCGTGATCCCATTGTGGACAATATCACCGACGATATTACGTAATCGAACGTTTTTCGCGCACCACACTACCGGCGATCACTATATATTTTCTCTCATCACTTCACCAAATCATTCTTTCCTCCCGTTTTATTTAACCTTAAAGGCTCTCGCACAATCGATTTTTTAAAATGACAACACCCACTCGTGAATGAAAATTAATTCTAAACACGTTAGATTTTTATTGAATTCGATATAAACGTTGATTATATACTCACGAGTACTATTACCGGCACCTTCCTCCCTGCTAGCGTTGCCGTTGACCAACGGAATTTTCAGAGCCCCATCCTCCCCATTTGCATCAACCTGAGAACCCAGAGCCATAGCCTCCTATTCTCTCACCTTTCTTATTTATTATATTCTCCTTCAACTTTTATTACTTTAATTCACTCGGTCCCGTATTAACGTGTTGTGTTTAACACACTTCGAAGCACGAGTTTTGTGTGGCTCGGGACTACACCGCGCGCGCAGACGAGAGAACGTTCTATTCTCTCTCGGATATATTCTCCTCCTCCTCTATTTTTCTCTCGCTCTCTCGTTCTTTCTATCTCTGCTTATTTCTCCTTCTTCGTTTCTTCTTTCTCTTGTTCTGTCTCGTGTTTCTCGTCGTCGTCGTCGTCGTCGTCTTTGTCGTCTTCCTCTCCTTCTTCTCAAATTCTTTCTCTTTAAAATACACGATTTTTCTTTTCACCTTTCCGCACTCGCTAAAGTTTTTATCTCGTTTGTTATTTTTATTTGTCAACTCAAATTATCTCGTTCCAACAATGCGGCGACAACCGATCCTCGCATTCGTGCTTTATAATAAAATGTTTCTTTCAATAATATTTCTCGAAGCCGCTCTTTTCTCGTCGACCGATGTCTCAGGGCGACTGCTCTATTCCTTCTGCGTTCCCTTCTCACTCCGATGATTCCGATTTACTCGTTTTCTCGCTTCTCCTCCTCGCACCCTCCTTCTCACTCACTCTCTCTCTCTCTCTTTCTTTCTCCTTTTTACACTAGTCCCTTCTCTTTCTATTCTCACTATGCACGTGCGTTTTGAACGGGTGGTACAAAGTCTACGCGTACTCGGTCGAGCACTTGGCGAATTTCATTGAGCGATTTATCCTACGAGTCATTTTACTTGGTTAAATTACCAGTGAACCAACCTCACGAATCTTACCGCTATCAAGTTGACTATTCAAGTTTAAAATTATATTTCTTTTACGTTCGATTCAATTTGGTACTTTTCGATCAAGTTATTTGAGTCAACAATGAGATTTAGGGTAAACCCGCATCGACCGCCGTGTTTTGGAATTTTGAATGAAAATCACTCCGAAAAGGTTACGCCCGATCGACGAAAAAAAATATTTAGTCCACGCAGAAGATTGGCAAGTTTAAACTAACAGACTTTCTGCTCTTTCTACCTTTCTGCAAATAGATCGGTTGTATTTTTTCGAAAAATTGGATTGCGAATTATGCGGCAATTTTTCTCGCAGGCATGGTGACTCGATCGGTATAACATAATATACATACAAAATACCGACTGAGTTATCGTGGGAGCAATAAAAAATATATATTCTATAATAATGTAACATTTATCAAATTTTCTGCTACAATCCTTTGTAGAACAAGAACCATCTTCCATTTCGGGTGTTTCGCATTGTTGTCACACAATTGAAGCGCCTTGGGACGAAAGAGGAGTGTCAAATTTTTATAATTATGAAAACCCAGGTGGCCTTATTCCCATCTGCTGTCAGTCGTTAGTAAGTTTTTGTTAGAGAAAATTGAACGTATGTTAGACAAGAGTATCGTCCAAAATGAAAAAAAAAAATGACCGCGAAGCAGACTCGCCTCGATCTTTATTTCAAACGCTTGATGAATTTCATACTGAAATTGTATAATTTTTTTTTCCTTTTATTGCATAAACAAGTTGATGACTTGTTTATCGATATGTTAAAAGCGATAGAATTTTATAACAAACGTTTCATTTCTTCGAACAATAACTTACCAGCAGCGACTTTCGGACGACCGAAATTAGAAAAAATTGAAACAGTCGAATTCGGGTAGCGGCGTGGATGCTTTCCAATCACAGCTGAGACCGACGCGAAGTCCATCGCTGTGAGCGGTGTATCGCAGTACGCGTGCGTGACGTTTTTATAGCGGTAAATTTGAATTTGTCGGAAAGTCCAACTCTGCTCTGCAACACAGATTCCATCTCTACTCCGCGATTCATCGATTTTGTGCTGTATCGGAATATTTTCGTTGAAATCAGCAAAAGACTCGATTTAAAAAATTAATATTTTTGTTTTCAATAGAATCGTGGTAGATCCGATGAATATCGTGACTCTTCGATTTCATGAAATTAATCGCTCCGAAAAACATCTGGAGTGAGTACATCAATAAGCGGCAAACGTTTTGTTCCTCCAAGCTGTAATTCCATGTTTGTAGCATTTACAGTTTTTGTTATCGACATTTTCACTGAAAAAGGATAAGGCACAAAAACACAAGTATCTCTTGAGTTAAAAATCTATATTTAGAAAACATTATTCGCAGATTTTCATGTTTCCGAGTCGATCCCGAATTTATGGTTTTATTCGTAAAGTCGAAATCCGAGGTTCCTGTAATAATTGACGGGTGGAAGAAATAAAAACTTTGTATATTTAAGTACAAATTGATTTAATTATTGCTCGAGACTTCATACTGTTAATCTCGTGTTGGCGAACGTTACAAACAGGCATTAGAAGTACCGCAAATTTCCCATTATGAATATCGAACGCGCGAACGAGAGCAGGACGAAACAATTCGTGTCGGACGGTATACGAGTGATTTTCGCGAAATTCAATTACTGGACATTGACGCAAGAAAAAGAGGGAAAAAAAAAACAAACATTTCTCGGTCATTCGATAACGCCAGGATCAAGGGCTTTCGTGGTTGACGAAGCATAATACGAGCTGAAACTTTTGGCGCCATGAACAAAAAGTAGGGTAACTCTCAGCCCCGCTGGGCCATCGGCCTCGATAAGCAGAGCACGGGCCGTTAAATGCATACAATACATATATTATCGGCTTATCGATGCACGAGTGCCCATGGTTAAATTTCTCTCCTAATTCTCTATCACTCTCTTTCTCTTTGTTCCTAATTCGTCGTATTCTTTTAAAATTCTATTCAGTCTATCGCAATCGTTTGATTCTTAAGATCAACTCGCGTCCGCTATATTCGCAGCGCAAAAAAAAAGAAAAAAAAAAAAACATAGAAGATCGGTAGAGGGACGAAACATAATACTTGGCCCGTGTGTCGGAAACACGTTTAGATTTTTCTCCTCGAAATTTTTCGTTTCTTTTTTGTCTGCAAGCATCGCGTTTTTCCGGACGAGCGGGACGAGGCGCGCTGCTTCCCGTTTTTTTTTATGTCGTTCCTTTTCACTCATCGCTCGTATGGTATTTTAAAAACCCGTGTGTATGTGTGTCTGTGTGCGTGTGTACCGTCGGTAAATTGATGAAAAAAAAAACGAATTGCGATGAGTGGGAACGTTAAGACGCGTAAGTCTCTCTGAAACGGCGTTGAAGATGATGATAAGCCGTCAAAACGCCTCGCTTCTTTTTTTGCATTCGACAAAGCGCGGGTTCCTGACCCGACGTAGCCGCCGCGATCTTTGTCTCCACCGGCTCGATCGTTGTATCCTTGTCCGGATGAACGAAGAAAGCGATCGAGTGACGTCCTCTGCCATAATGCTCGGGCACTACGATCCGATGCTTTAACGTTTGAAGCTGTTGATTCGTCCAGCTTGCGAGCTTGTCACCGGTCTTTATCAATATGGCACCGGGCAAATGACCGACTCGGCCCCAACGACCACCGCTCAATGTTTGAATCTCCAAACCGCCCTCGCAGTCCTATGAAAATATAAATCCATCAATAACAATATATCGTGCGCTTGAAAAAGTTTTTTTTCTTTCTTCATTTTACAAATATTTTTATTCCAAAATAAAAAAGCCGTCAATCGCGTTCTTTCAACTTGCTCGCACGATTCATATATATCTATGAGATCGCTCGAATGAACAAGACAAAAGCGAGAAAAAAAAAAACAAAAACACCTTCGTACGTTCGTACCAGAAGCGAGGATCTTTTGATCCGTCAATAATACCAAGTGTTTAGCGATCACGCGAGTTCGTCACGACATTGCCAGCGGATAAGTCATTATTCTTCGTCGCTTTGCAAAAATGCGACACGTAACAGTGACGCGAACAGTTTCTCATTGTTTCCAAAGATCCGATCATATTTTTACATTTGGACTGACTAATTTTATCATCATACCTGAGCCAGAAGCGTAAAAGTTCCATAATCACAACGTACTCCATAACGGGTGAGGCCAGACTCGGGAATTCCGGATGGCGGATAGTAAAGAAGACGAAGAGCCGTTTCGTTTCCTTCTTTGAGCATATGCGCGTGTTTGCTTGGCAAGAATTCGGGAGGTTGTTCCAGACCCACCGAGAGAGCCTGAATATTGTTTTTTTTTTTGTTGTTTTTATTGTTTAATCGAATCGGTATCGAAAGAGGCGAGGAATAAGAACAAGGAAAAGGTGAGAAGATAGTAGAAAAAAATGTGCTCAAAGAGGACATACGGTAAGCAGCATTCCCGAAAGTTGCTTAAAATCTCTCGCGAGCTCTTCGACAGCTGTGCGGAAGCCGGGCACGTCATCTTCCGGCAAAACTCCATCATTCCCGGTCACGATGAAAGCGTGTCTGGCCTCTTTATCGACCGGTGTTGAAACACTGTAAATCGGAGCAAACGATTTCAATAAAACGTTTATTTATCGAGTCTCGCGCGGGGACGTTCGTTCGAAATTACTCATTCGCATTTGCTGCGTGTGAATTTCAACGGCTCTACGAGGCTTATTATTTTTTTTTTTTTTTTCAACAAGCAACGAGATTCGTAGCGATTTGAAGGATCGAAAATAATGAAACTCACTCCTCCGTTTCCGGTTTGACGTATCCGTGACTAGAGGGTGCGACGGACTCGTACTTGGCACGAGAATCCTCTGGCAAGTCGCAAAAAGCGTCCAAGGCTCTGTACACGGCCTTCATCTGTAACAGAAAGTGAGAACGAGCGATAAGGCACGAAGGAAAAAAAAAAAAAAAATAATCATTTGCCTGAGATTGAGGAAAATTATAGACGCGGAGAATAATATTTAGCGAGGGAACGGACAACTTTTCAATTCTTCTTTTATGGCCAATTATATTGTTCACAGAGGTCGTTTCACCAAACTCGTTCGCCGATATATATGCCAATTTTTTTTTCTTCCCATTTCACTTTTATTTTGTTATTTAAAAATTCCGACGTAAAATTTTACAAGCAATATTTGAAAAATCCGGAATTAAAATTTTTATGGAATTAAATTGAAAACATTTTTAAGAATTCTCGCGACTCTCCATAATTCTTTATTCCTTTCTATTATTTTTCTTTTGTATAAAGAGAATTCACTTGAATTTCGATTATCCGGCAGCTGAATAAACAAGTCTCTGGATACCATTTGTTCGGGGGACGATCGTCCTGGCGTCAACGCCGATGGAACCGAATAGATTGCGTTTCGAAGAAATTCTCGATCGCTTTGAAATTACCAAATTTTGATGCGACGTCAATAAAAAGCCCCCCTTCCCCGGTTTGTGTGTTTTCGATCTTTTCCAACTTCTTTTATTCCGATTCGCTCGAATTCATCGACATTCAAAGTTTTATCATTCATTTTATGGAACCGAGTTACAAAATCGCTGATTCCGACGATTCCAACTTTAATTTTATTCGTACAAATGCGTTTCAGACATTTTAACGAGTTACGAAAGATTTCAAAAATTAGATCTCAACTGATTTTTTTATTTTTATTTATTGACTAGTTTTGGAAAGATTCGAAAGAATAGAAAGACTCTCGTTGTATCGCTTGATTTTTCTACGAATGAAAAAATAATTGAAAATGAATTTGATTGGAAGATTTGTTGATTGTTTTTCATAGCTAACCGAATCCACGATATTTCGCCACGGTGTTGGCCCCCCGATTTCTTTTCTTTTGTTTCAACACTCTGTACTCGGGGATCGAGAGACGCCCGCGTCTAATCAATCTACCGGAACAAAGAATCTCGTCCGTAAGAAATGATACAGCGGTAATATATGATCGAAGAAAAGTTATAGGGAAGGGTGATTGGATGACGAAGAAGTACGCGACATCGAGAGACCAGTCTGCAGTTTCGCCCACAGAAAATAACTGTCATTGAACGGAGGTAGAGACAAAGCGCGGGGCTGTACCTAAGATAAATGTCATGAGATTACATCACACGTTCTATCATACGCGAGCATATAGGCGCGTATGTCTGAGCACTACCACCAAAGAGTTTAGCAAATGAGTTAAAAAAATATTGATATATCGAATATTAAATATTTCCTTAATCTTCGTTTCATCGGAATGAACGATTTTTTTTTTTTATTGAAAAAAATGAAACGAGTTTCGTCGACTCTGTTCGAATAACGAGTAAATATTTTATTTTCTGTAAACGTTAAAATGAGACCAACTTTCGTGTGATAGTTTGAACAATAACTCGTAATTATTTATATTCCAAAGGCGTTTCGAAATTTTTTTTTGTCCGCGACGATACACCACCGTAGAAGCGCGCGTCAACAAATTGCAACTGCTTTGTACGTGTTGGCGAGTGTGAGTTACGTTCGTATATTACAGCGTTTTTCATCACGTTCGAGTCACGTGATCCGGCACGTGGAACTTTTTTTTTTCTTCTCTTTTCTTTTTTCTTTTTTTTTTTTTTTTCATACTCTTTGCTCTCGAAGTTTCGCGAATTCGTCAATTTGCAACGCTATCTCGGGGTTTGAATATGATTTATGTATACGTGTCATGAGAAATAAATAAATGCATTCGCGCGCGCGCGCGCGCGACGAGGAAAATGAGCTCGGGAAAATTCGCATTCACCTACGGTTCGAATTAACGAGAATCGACTGAAAAAATGTCGTCGAGCCAACGAGAACAAGAGTATCGCAAATAATGTCGCTACGAATCGAATACGATTGAACCTTTTATTTATTTCCTATGAAATTTGAGACTCGAATTAATATTAAAAAAAAAAATCGTAAAATTCGATCACGATGATCGATGGCGTTGAAAAAATGTTCAGTCCGCGTGAACAGCGAATGCAATGAGTATACGAATCGTGATAAGCATTTTTTTTTTTTTTTATGTTACACTCGAGAATTTAATCAGCCTCTTGCGAGGAAAGTACCGACTCTATAGTGCCCGATAGCGTGTCCACTATTGGTCCTTCACTTTTGTATTATTTCGTATCATTAACGTTGATAATGATGCTGCCACGATATTCGTATCTCAGAATTCTTCAGACATGTGTACTGCTCGCGGTGATTTTTTTTTCTTTTTTCAAAGAATTCGAAAAATCGAACGGTAAAAGAGAAGGAAAATGAAAAATGACACAATCATTGTGATCCGTAATGATCGTTGATTCGAAAATTTCTACTTTCGTTTTTGAATTTTTCATGGGGAGAGGGAGAGAGAGAGAGAGCTATTGGTTTAAAATTGCGTGTGTGTGGATAATGAACACGTATCGGTTGTCCGAGACTAAGAACAACTTTCGCCAGCAGCAGGGAGACGCAGCGATTATTGTGGAAGGTCAGAAACACAAACGATACGCCTGTGGCTACATTTCTCATTCCATTACACCGAACCCTCAAACAATTTTCGAGCTCGGCTTCGAATCGATCGAAGGCAAAGTGAAACTTTGAGGAATCACACTCTTGGGCCACGTCGAGTATCCTAATTTTTATTTATTTTTTTCCTGTATTTGTGCCGAGTCAAGAGCGTGCGTTAAAACGTTTGTGAACGAATTCCCATTGGAACAATTCTTCAGAATTCTCTTTCAATTTGAAAAAAAAAAATATTTTCTTTTTTGGAACGTAATTTTATTCAGATTTTCATCCATCCTTCCCATTTCTTTCTTAAACGAAAAAATTTCGATCTTATCGCGTTTAACAGATTCAATGAAGTACGAGGACTCGCGCGAATACGTATAATACGATCGCTATAAATTTTTTGTGTCACCGAGCTGTAGGATCGGTGAAAATTATATTAAACGGTGTAGATCATTCGACGTTGTCAGGCAAATAAACGTCAAGTTTCCGAGTCATGTCTCCGCGATAGTGTTTTCTTACGTCAAGCGTACTTCGACCGTTTACGTTACATCGATAAGGTCCAAACGAATGAGTTATCACCTACAAAATCTTTTTGATGCATTAATTATTCGGTGCTCATTAAAATTACTCGTCGACACTGATTCTCATTGTATTATAAGTAGAAATTCGACGAAATAAATCGAATTTTTTTCTTCCGAGCATGACTTTTCAACAAAGATGTGCCGATTCCTTATAAAATTAACAAAAAAAAAAAAACATTGAAAGTTTTGTTTCGTTTTGGACGAACAGAGGATGGTAAAAGGTTCCGTTACGTCGGGTCCTTTTTCCATACTGATATTTTTCTCTGTACGTAATAACGAGGCTATACCGACGACGATGAACCGAGCTCTCATCCGTATAATTTCTTTTTTCTCTCTCTCTCTCTCTCGCGTTTTTTACCTTGCAATCAGGGATCCCGTGGTTCACGATGAACGCCAATCCCTTCTCGGAGAGAGCCCGCACGAGCTTCGAGGCGACCTGCTTAACCACTCCCTTCTGCGGACATCGTTCGATACCTGAAATGGAAAAACGAAAAGAGAGTTGAAGAAGGCCATCCTCTTTCGTACCTATCGGATCTTTCAGATTCGAATAATCGATTTAAAAAAAATAAAAATATATATTTTTACGGATCAACGACTGTTCGTCTAAGCGGAAAAATTAGCAATTTCATTCTATATCACGAGTCGCTGAACGAATGAGAAAGAAAAATGGAAAAGAAAAAAAAAAAAAAAAACTCAAGAGAACTCTGACTCCGATGATGTACGATCGTTGTATTTCATAACGTTGAAAGCCCCCTTGAAGTCAAAATTTCCGAGACGAAGAGCGTGCTACAGTGCGGAGCTCTTGTGGTTATAAATTTCAAGTGTGACGCTTCGAGAGCCTTCGAAAAGCGAATGCTCGACGTCGAATCTATATATTTCGTCGACGAGGTTCACGCGCTTTTCCTTAGAAACTCGTCTACGTCTGTGTTTTAAACGTAGAGTGCGATCGACGACTATAGAGCGCTGACGCTAATCCAAACTGCATATATCTATACCATGCACCTATACGTATATACGTTACGAGTAGAATGAGAAAGATTCATAGATTGACTCATTCGAGCGCGATATATATTTTTGTGAATAAATTGGAAATCGGTATTCCTGTCGTCCCAAAAAAGATTGGCTATTTTTATGATGGACTGTCAACCGATACTCTGTACTACCGAGTCGAGTCGAGACGAGGTCACTCTGTTTTTCATATCAATGCGAGTAACGATGCGCGAATGAGGAAAAATATTTGGATATTTGTTGTAGCCAAAGATACAAATTCTCGGTTCATACAATTTGCTCAATAAAAAAAATAATAATAATCATTCTGACTTTTGTGTATGAAATTATTGTTTCATTTTTTCAGTTCCAACGGCCAAAACACAGTGATACTGTCATACGCGAGCTTCGCGACGAAAAAAAAACGCCTGTGATCGAATGACCACTCGTGTTTAACGAATAAGGTGATCACGGTGGGAGGTACTAGCGTCTTCGCGATGAGCGTATACGCGCGGTTCTCGTTTTCGAAGAAAACAGGCAACGCAAGAGCGGAGCATTGCCGAGAACACGCCGGGGAAGAACGCTTGCACGTTTTCGTCATTCATGGGGCTATTTTTGAAGATTTTTTTTTTCTTCTTTTTGTTTGTCTTAAAAAATTGAGATGAATTTAGAAAAAACTTGTATTTTGGTTTCGAGAAGGAAGTATTGCGGAAATGGTTTTTGTGATGAGGCCTGTGCCAATCAAGAGAGCCATATAAATCTATAATTTCACCTCGCATTTCTATGCGCATCATTTCATGAGAGAGAGAGAGAATATAATGAAACTGAACGAGGATGGTAAAGACAAGAGAGAAGTAGCGCGAGCGGAAGCAAAAGAAGGGCATCCGTGAATATCGATGCGTGTGTGTCTGCTGTCTCTCTGCGCCTTATCCGAACCTCGTACATACCGTAAGCGTCTTCCTTCATTATTTTTACAAGATCTTGAGAGAGAGAGAGAGAGGGAGAAAGAGAGCTCTTTGTAATCCTCTCGTTTATTCTAAACATCAAATTTCACGGACGGCTTTACATACATTGTACGTATAATAAAATATGCGAGCGTTCGCGACCTCGTTCAAAATCTTAACTCGCGGGTGCCGCGCGCGACCTTCTTCGTTCGTATTCACGATCTTCACCTCCTTTTCTCTCTCTCTCTTCTTCCCAGTTTCCTTGTAAACTTTGAATTGAAAAAACATTCGGTACGTGCCTCGAGACGAGAGACACTCGCGATGAAATATTGCCAGCCCGCACCAAATATATTTGTCTCCTTTAATCATTTTCTCAAATCAGACACACGCTCTTTTATTCTTTGTTTTGCTCCCGCGTGTATTATAAAACGTGGAGAGAGAAGAAAAAAAAGAACAAAAGTAAAATCCAGTCGATTGAAATCCGGAGAAAAAAAAAAAAAAAAAAGTTATTTATTCGGTCGCCCTGGTATTTAGTGCGTAAAAATGATTGGTGCGAAGGCCGAGCGCCGGAAAGCCTTCGCGCGCGATATTAAATCGAAGAGCGTCGAGGGATTAGGATGAGTATCCTCGACTTTGAGTCTCTCTTCGAGGTTTTTTTTTTTCATAGACGCTCTATGCACACTCGCTCGGATGCACTTGCTCCGTTGGCACCGGTAGACAAAATAATCCCTCCCGCGATCTCGAACGCTGTTCTCTCCGCTTTTCGTCGTTTATCTTCCTTCATCCAATATATACGGAGATAGATCGTGTGTACATAAAACCCAAACGCAACGGTTTCGGTCAAGATTTTTACCGGAATAAAGTTCGTTGACGCAAAAGCCAAATTTATCTTTCGCCGTTTCTAATCCTCGATTTTCTCGGACACGCATATATATATGTGCGCGCGTTATCTCTTCTCCTCCTTCCCGCCAACGGGCTACAATTCCGGTCTTATCGACCGAACGAATCTTCGGCTATTTTCCAATTTCAAGAGACACCTTCGATCCCGCCCCCCCCCCCCCGATCCAATTCTCATGACTCAACGAGATTTCGAGATTTCGAGACTCGGATTAGAAAACCAAGAAATTTCTCGATATAAAATAATTGAGTTTCAGCAGTTTTTTCTCAATTTAGATGACCGAATCGATCGTTTTTTTCTTCTTCTCAATTTTGCCGTAAGAACAGCACATTTTGATCATTCGGCACGTCCGAATCTCGAAACTTTTGCCAAAAGCCGATAACGCTCGGATTGACTCGGTGATAAATGAAAAAAAAAAAAAAAAAACTAATCGTGAACTCAATCACCTTGATCTTGGTTGACGCGCTTGACGAGTTACTTCCGGGACACGATTGATTATCCTTATGTTTCAAATGAATTTTAAATTTTCTCAACTCGACAACAACAAACATGCTGTACGCCGATGAGCGTAGTATATGTGAGAAAAAAAGAAAATTCGTTAAAAAATGTTCAACCAAAATTCACAATACACGTTGGTATCGAAAAAAATTCAATAAACTTCAAGATATAAAGATAACCACGAGACTTTCAGGGATAACAATAAAGCCACACACACACACACACACACACACACACACACGTGGTGATATTATAACGACGCATGGAAGAAAAGAAGTAGCACGAAAGAAAGAGAGAGAGAGAGAGAGAGAGAGAGAGAGAGAATTGAGCGGAAACGCGACTCGTTTGAGCTGATATTGTATCGCGGTTCTCGTTAATTCAGAACGGCGGTTGGTGACGCATGAGCGGAGGAGGCGGTTACCGGAATGTCCATATACATACGAAAAGCATATTCGAAAATAGAGACTGTAATTTTAAACATTTTCGATTACTCCAAAGTCATCACAATTATATATCCAAAATTTATATATCTTTTTTCTTTTATTTTTCCCCCGACTAAATCCCCGTCGCGTTGAAATCGATCAATTTCTCCGATATCTTTTATAGAGACTTGCATTTTCAAATATAAATATTATCCCAATAAATTATAATTCATTTTTTATGATCGACTGGAAGGAAAGCCGCGAACACATAGGAGAATGATTTATTTCTCCGCGTTTATTTTTCATCTTACACCTGATGAAAAATAATCGGTGCAGACTGGGCGTCTTTGTAGTCTTGATTCTTTCGAAAACGAGAACGCGAAAAAGTTATTCTCGCAACCGGTGCGTGCGCACACGCACGTACACACCCAGCACGCGTCAAAAGAACGCATCCTTCGGTTCTATCGAACGAACTTTGATCGTCGTATATTAGTTTTATAGGTGCGTTTACCTCGAATTTTAGAACCGGAAGACGAAAATATGCATGCAAAATCGCATTCAACATCGTTCCAGAGCGGATCGAGTTTCGTTTTTAATCACCTGATTTTATTATTATTTTTCCAAATGTTCAATTTTTTTTGGCTCTCATCGTATATCGCATACATGCTACGCGTCAGTCCATCGGCAAAGATTGAGAGAGCACAATAAAATTTTTTTTTTTTAAATATCTATTCGAACGCAGTGACTTTCGAAATGTTGAAAAATAATGTAATTCCGTTTGAATGACATTCGTCATTGGAGTACTCTTTTTTTTTTTTCGTTCCTCACTTTTTTTTCCTTCGCGCTTAAAACTCGAATGATGCGGGCTCCCAAAGATTATTTTTAATCGTTATTAAATGAATACGCTGTCCTTGCCCGTTACAGCGTATACACGTCCAACTCATCCATAATGATATTTAAAACGAGGTCGCGCAAACCAACTCCGTTCGTCCGTCTATAACCGCAAAATCCTAGCCACGGATATATCATTATGTTCGCGTTCCTTAATTGTTTACAACATTCAACGTTACATTAATCCTGAAAAAGCATTATTTCGGTTCTTCGAAATAACGTCAACATTTTTTCTCGTTTCGTCGCGAGAATCTCCGCGACGTATCGAAGAGAACAAAGGCTCGTGATCGAACGAAACGAGAGAATAAAAACGAATGAAATTTTGTTTCCTTCAACGATGATGATGATGATGAGGAATAATTGAGGAAAATATTAGTAGTCGGCGTTGTTTTTTTTTTGGGCGAGGTCGAAACAACGCTCGAATGGTGTTTAATTGCTCGCTCGTTGTCAAGGGAATGGCCGGATCTCGCTCCGTGCTTTTTGAGTCAACCGTTACACCACAGCCCCGCAGGGATCCTTGAAATTACGATTACGAGCATATTTTTGTTAAGAATTCAAAGTTTGTTAAATGTGAACCGGTCAATACTGGATTTCGGACGTTAACCATCGTTGCTTCGGGAGATAAGTAACACCTATATAGCTACACTGAGAAAAATGAATTCGTAAATTCAACAAATTTTTTGTTGGTTCGACAAATTTTCTGCTGGTTCAACAAATTTTTTTGTTGGTTCAACGAATCGTAGCGAACAAAATGAAATTTTTTAACCCAAACGAAATTTGGTTCATTCAAATACTTAATTTCTCACCACGACAAAAATATCGTTGAATCGACAAAAGTTTTGTTGAATCAACAAATTTAATTTGTTCGCCACAATTTCAAATTTTTTTTCTCAGTGTATATGTTCGATCAAACGGAATACAAATGTTACAAATCGTATAGAAAGTCTGTTTTTCCCTATAGGATATACGTGCGTCAACGGTACAAACTACGTATCTACATATAATCGACGACGGTTCACTCCGAAATTTCCAAAGCGCCCATGAAGAAACCATCGACGATTAATAAAAAATAACAAACAATGTATTGGGATGGAAGGCAACGTTGAAATTTCTCCTGCCCACGCGTTCATTCAGCGACGAATAAATTTATCGTAATTGCGATCCACGTTGATGATAAAAATCGGTAAATTTTTATAATAATTGCGAAAATAAAACCGGCCGAATTTGATTTATCTGATTTACTGGTTTCCCCATTTCCCGATTAACGCGTGTCATTGCTTTGAGAAAAAAAAAAATTCCAATATTTGTGACCATTCACCCGAGCCATGGCACGTTCCCGTGACTCGGATCAAAACTCTGCTCTACAGCTTCCGACAAGAGACGAACGATTGAGATTTATCATAATCCACAAACGTTAATGATTTGATACGATATTATTTGAATTCGAGGCCGTTCGCGTTAACGATTTCGTCTCGTCATACTTTTCATTCGAGCTTCTGGACAATAGAGACGTTTATAAAAAAATATATTTGTCGACGAAGCAGCTCCACGCTCTCGCGTTCGCATTGAAAAAAAATAAATTAATGTCAGTTTCATTTTTCTATTTCAATGTTTTTGTTTTTGTTTTTTTTTTCGTAAAGTCATCGAGTTGGCAAGAATGTTAACACTTTTACGGGTGTATTATGAAATATTCGATTTATTAGAGATAGACGGACGGACGCACGGAGTCGATTACGATCGGCTGAAAATCTTTGTTCGGCTTTAACCCGCCTTCGCGAGGCCGTTATCGGCTTTTGAAACGCAATAAATTGCAATTCGATAGGATCATTTAAAAAAGCGACGACTCGTGAGATCAGGGGATAAGACGCGAATATTGTTTTCGCGGTAAAACATCCGCCGGTTATTTTTTTAATCTCCGTACACGCTCGATCTCGTTTTACTTTCAGGAGTAAACACGCGTCCGACACACGATCCTCATCGCGTCGAGAAAAAGTAGTCCAACGCGTAAATGTTAAACCGCGAAGGATCGATTTTACTTGGGAGTCGAGAGCGTTGTTCAGAGCTCTGGTAAATAATTCAAAATGCAAAAATGATGCACCGCTCGCCTCAGAATTAATCGCGCTTCGAACGAAAGTTTCGGTCAATATCGATCGAGAGAAAGTCAAGAAATTTAGTACACTTTTCGCCATAGAAATTCTCTTCGATCGTACCTATTATTCGAGTCATTATTTTCGGTACAAAAATCATTCAAACGAATCGCTCGCGTTCATTTTAGACTTGAAAAAAAAAAAAAAAAAAAAAAAATTCAACAAAAGTTTTGAACGAATTCGGACACAACTGCGAACAATTGTAAAAACACTTATTCTTCTTCGTTATAAAGAAAAAGCGTATAGCAACGACGAGTCGAAGAATTTCTGTGATATTGTCCCGGGACCAATCTTGTCCCGAGGTAAATCGTTTTGCGCTAAAACTATCCTCGAGATAATTCTCAATGCTCAACACTTTCCCGGCGCTCTGTTCAACGCCAGCGAAATATTGCAAGTTTTCATCGCAATGACTAATCTTACGCGGTAAAAAAGAAAGTAATAATAGCACGAAAAAAAATAGAAAAGCATAATGACGTAGCTGAGATTAAAAGAGTTTGGATGAAAAATTAAATCGATGAAATTCGAATGGAGGTGACTCGAAAATTAGTGGATTTGTGAAATGATATTTGGTCCAGCACACACGTTTCGCTTCTCGAAGCGTTGAATCCATGTAATATTTTCATTGATGAATGCAACGTTGAAATTCACCGATATCGAATCGTCCTTCGCTACTCTCCCCGGAATATATTGCGCGCGTCCGTGGGTTTGTAATGAAAAATCGTAGGCGGTATAGGCGCGAAAGTGTTGGCGAGAGAGCATGGCAAAAACTAGCACAGAATCAGGTAAAAAAAACCTTCATTGGAGTCGTTTTCTAACTTTCGCCCGCGATAAACGTTTTATACGCGAGAATCTTCTCGCGCGAAAATCGTTACATTATAGCGTGCTCGTATAATGATAATTCGAGCTTCGCGAATCTGACGATTTTTTGTTTTTTTTTTTTCCTCAAACCGACACACTTGCGCAAATATATTGAGGAAAAAAGAAGAAAAAAAAATCATTCGTTTCGAGACACTTGGACCTTGGAATTTCATACGTAAAAGTTGGTTGAAAAAAAATATTCATTTTTTTTTCGCACACCAGCGCCACCAGGTCGAATTGTTACTCGTTGCATTCGATTTCGTATCAACAAATAAATAACGGATGACGTCGGTACAAGACTCCGGAGACTTCGACGCCCGATCGCAAGCGAGAACGCTCCGTCGATCGATGCCTCAATTCACAGCTTTTTTTTTTTAGTATAACGCTCGCGCGAATTATTTTAAAAATAACTATCGTTTACAATGAAAATTTACTTCTCGGTTGGCCGAATTGAAAATGTTTTTCTTTTTTTGGATTTGAAAATTTGGTCAAATTCTCGCCTCCCGATGATTCAACAGCGAGAAGCTACCGACGAGATACGTAATTGAAATAATAGCTAAATGATGAGGTAGTTAAAGAAGAGCAAAATAAAATAGCAAAGGTATAGAGAAAAGTATATAGCCGCGCACGTAGAACTCTCGTTGCACGAGGCAGTTGAATGATCAACGATTCTCTCATCTCTCTTTATTCTTATTTTCTATCCTCCTTTTTTTTTTTTTTTTATTTTTTTTATTTACTCGTTCTTTCTTTCATCGAGGCCTGCACACACGAGCGGCGACGTTCATTTTCCAGGGACAACGTTAATTAATTCGTTCCTGGTGAATTCATCGAATGACCGAGTATATTAGCGACTCTTCAAAAGAACCGGCGATGAGATTGATAATACGAGAAACGCGTTGGTTGGTTTTGAAAATTCAATGACTATTTTTTGTCCATTCGCACCAAAAAAAAGCTTTTTTTTATTACTCGCTCGTCCCGGACGCAAACGTCACATTTTTTTGGAGTTTTTACAAATAAATACGAATCATATTGAAATTTTGAAAACATTTTTTTCCTCCAATTCTCACTTTTTTCATGGATTTTTGTACGAGGAAATCCGCGTCAGAGCTCAATAAATCCAGCATCGAATCTTGTGAGAAAACAAATCCACGAATTTCATACTTGCGGCAAAACAACACTGAAAACGAAATTTCGTTGAAATCTTGAAATATTTTGTCGAATACGATCAATAAAGTTTTGTTGGTAATATTCGGAATTTTGTTGCCTGAAAAAAAAAAAAAAGTTCGTTAAATACGTGCAACAAAATATTTGAATATTTCAACAAAATTTCGTTTTCAGTGAAGGATCGCGGTTAAATCGTGTACCTCGAACACGATTCGCGTAGAATTTAGAAATCTATAGAATCTATAAAAAATTCCTCCATCAATTTATAAAAATCTTGACACTTCGAGTTGAAAAAAAAAAAGTTCGATTCAGCGAATTATATCACGATTTTTTTACGTCGCGAATATTAAAGTAGATCGAATAATGAAAACTTTGAATTTATTACGCATCATTTATTTTGACGAATGTTTCATACACGATAGATCGTCACCGCGGCGGAAGTGAGATGCAAACGCGGTCACTTGGCAAGCCGCCGTCGCCGCCTCTTTTCTCAGCGCAATTCGAGATTTCACGATCGAGTTTTTTGGAAAACGACCCGCTCTCGCACCGCGTCGCATCGAAATCAACCGCCGAACTGTGCGCATAGAAACAAAAAACGGTTTAACCCCGTAGATTGGGTTACAGAAAAGTCGTTACGCGTGTCAAGCACTTTTTGAAAAAGTATGAAACCGTCATTCTCTTTTCCCTGCGAAGAAAATAAAACAAAAAGGAATATTCTTTTTTGCGGCAATGTATTTCGGTATAATCGACGAAGTTCTTGACCAGCCAGGTTCAACGTACTCCGAGTTTACGACTTCTCGAAAGAAAATACTCCAAAAGTATCTTTCCTTGTAAATACCCGTCTCGTTTCAGCCCCGCAACGGGTAAATTATCGACGGTGGGGAAAAAGAAAAAATAAATAAAGTTTTGAAAGACGCGGCGAGAGTTACATTTTTAGTACGATCGTGCTGAGAATGCGCGCGCGTTCTCGCACCGCGGCAACAATTTTGCCTTGAAAAAATACGTTTCCTGTTTATGTGCATCCGACCGACACACATCGCGCGATCACTCCCGCGTCCATGTACACGAGCAATTTTTTCTTGTGGAATAATCTCAGGAATATTCATAGATACGTTATCCTCGGTAATTTCGAAAGCAGTTATTTCATTTAAAAAATCAAAAATCCCTTTGATTCGTGAGATTTATTGGTACGAATGCGAGGCGATGATGAGCGTTAAACGCGAATAAAAACGTCCGGAGAGACCGTTCTATATAAACAAATCGTATATATGAACAGAATAAAAAAAGCTCAATACACATCGGTGCTAGGCACAAATTGTGAACTGATTTAGCGGACAAAAGATAATAATCGAACGACTCGGTGTCGCGATTCGAAAAAAAAAGAAGAAAATTCAATTCCCAATTTTTGTAGATCGATGTCGCTTGTGTCATCTCCGCGGGGGGATCCACCGCTGACTGGCATCAATGGCAAACACACTTTTAAGCATAGAGACCGGCGGAGAGTAGCGAGCGACGAGTAAAAATTCCATCTTTAAATACTAAACGTCATTTTCAAATTTTTTTTTCACTTTGGTATAACAAAAACTAAAAATATCGACAAAACAAAACAAAACAAAAACGAAGAAAGAATACAGGTCGGTCTTCGGTCGAGTCGGTGTGTCAGTTGCATGTTTCGCAAGCTCGAGAATGAGCACACGTACACAGAGGAAGCAGCGTGTTTCGAGAGAAGAAGAAGAAGAAAAAAAAATTGTCTCGGGCTCGCCATGCTCAACGGTGTATATAATTGCGTGTGTGTGTGAAATCGTATAGAGAGAATAGCATATACGCAGTAGTAAATAAATAGTATGTATACGCGTATATAATAGTGGTAAAGCGAGTCTCGTAAGAACCCTTTGGACGTTGGCCCGATGCCCGTCTCGCAAAACGGAGCAGTCGTGGCGGCGCGAGAGAGAGAGAGAGAGACGAGAGAGACGAGAGCAAGACAAAAATGTTTTATATATATACGGGCGATATTAAGAGGATTGTAATATGGGCGAGGAGAGACGCGTTGTTGCACTCTTTTCAAGTGTCTAGACTCAACTGATCCTTCGCGGTGCGTGTGTGGGCCTACGATAAACGTCGATCTTCTTTTATAACGGGTATATATACATACATTCAACACGCGTTAGCTCACAAAAACGGAATTTAAACCGGATGGAGATACAGCAAAGAAGTGTCTTTGTGCGATCTCGAATCTCTAGACTTTCGTACACATTGATTGTAGTGTGGAGCGTAAAAAAAAAGAAAGAAAAAAAATAGCAACTCGAGAAACGATATCGGTTGAGCTAGGGCGATCGAATATCATTTTTTCATTCGGCGTATATAATTGTGGTTTAAAAAAATTCTTGGCAAACCATCAAATACGGAGCGAGTTCGCGGATTACGTAATGAATCAACGTTTGAATCTGTGCTTTTATATTGTCGCTAGTTTCTCGTGCTGAAATGATGATTTTTACTGAAAACTTTGGCTATTTCGTTGCGGAAGGCCGGAATTTTTGTTGAATTACGACACACATAATTTAGGACGAGGATCGCGAGGATTAAAATGTATAGGGTCAACCGGCCAGACTTTTTCGTACAAGCGGCAAGAGCAGTGCGAAAGATGTATTCAAAAATGTATAGACACCGATAGAAAAGCGACGATCGGTCGAGAGCCACGAAACGAGGATTCCCGCATAGTTTTCTCAAGAGGAAAACGTGCTGCCTCTTGGAAAGCGTATGTTCGCGGTGCGTCGCGATCTATTCCGATCTCCCAGGGGAGAAGCGAATCAGCTTCTCCTTAAATACATACAATCGCATATATACGTATAGGCGCGTTTGCGTAGCATAAGAGAAACGAGAAACGAGAGACTGCGACACTATTCGGGCCGTTTGGCGCGCGCCGGGCACGATGCGTTTTAAATATTTTTGCTCTACACTATATCCAGAGACGCGATTCGAAGACTCTTGTGCCATTCGCGCGCTATATACTATATCACGTGTAGGTGTGTGCGCGCACGAATGCGAGAACGTTTCGGTGTTGAACGTGAATTCGTGCGCGCCGGGGACAGAGCATAGAACTCGAGCCGACGATCCCGGTACGGATAATGCATGTGTATGTGTGTGTGTGTGTGAACGATGTATTCAATATATCTGTTGAGAGCAATGAAAGACCAATGGGGTTCTGTAGACATATATACATACCAATATATCTTTAGCCTACGAACTGACCCACACCATGTTCCGTCATAACGCATAGCGAAGCTGACAATGAGTCAAAATGTACAGGGTGTCCCGCAGAATCGATGATCATTAAAGTTAGATTTTCGAACGAGGATCAAATTTGGCGAGGAAAAGTCGAGCTCGAAAACTCCGCGTGCTCGTGAGTCTCAGAGATCTCGATACTTTTGGTGAGAAAAAAAAAAATGGTGGACATGGAAAAATAATTTGTTCCACACCGCGGTCGCAGCTTCAAATGCTGAAGAAAACAATGATGCTAACTGGCAAGACACTCTGTATACCGTCGTAGAGACAGGCGTACCGTATCGAAGCGCGTGCCGTACTTCGTAATCGTATGAAACACGAATAAGCGTCCTGAATCATTTTGACAGTCTCCTAGACGCGAATCGTATCGAAGCGCGGCGCCTTTGGTACGAGCTCGAGATCTAGTTGAAACTGTGTTGAAAGATCGGAGAGGAGGGACTCGCGACTGTACTATCGTATGGAGAAAGCCGGGCCAGGGGAGAGCGATACATCACTTTGCTGATGTTTCGAGCGTATATATATAAATCGTTCGCGCCTCAACGGAGAAGAAAAAAACGTTCGAAGGGGATTCAAATAATTCAGTCAAAATGATGATTCGAGCCTGATAACAGAGGAATTGTATCATCGGAAGGCAAAAGATAAATTTAGCCGAGTAAATTTTTTATTTACTTTCATCTCGTTCCGTAGAATTATAATCTCTCGATTGTTCGGGGTTATTAAAACACAGCTATAGGACGATGAAATTCGTTAACATTCCCAAGCCCGTTCGATTGTAGTACACTTCCTGCACGTGCTGATGATATTTTTTATGATTTTGTTTGCCGATGCAATTCTCACAGGAATGATGCGCCGTGCATCGTTCAAATCTGACGCATAAACACACAGAGAGCTCGTACGAGGTTTTTCGATAATACAAGCTAATCGAGTATTATCCCCGCGATGTTATAAGAGGGTACATGCATTGTCCGGTATCGGCCTACGCGCGGATAACAGACAATGTGAGTCATCCTTGCTCATCGTTTCCTAATGTATATACGACGAATACGTAATACGCGCGCGTATATAGCACTATACTCTTATCCATAGAGTCGAAAGAATTCAGAACGTCCGACGAGAAACACTAAATTCAACATTTGTACAGTACTGCTATACTAATCGGTGATTCTCTCTCTCTCTTCTGCTTAATCTCGAAGAGATCCAAACACACGTGCAGATATACGAGACCCTGGATAGTTAGGGTTAGATATCGGAATATCGGAAAAGAGACTTTCATTTTAGCGGTTCCTTAGAAATGAATCACCGCGCGACGCTTCCCATAAGCCAACGTTGTCGATAAAACGGACGCGATTTGTGTCCGACAGCTTGACGCGTCTGTGAGAATTATTTGCCAAAGACTATATCGAATAACGAAAAAATAAATACGGAAAATGTTGTATGGAATTCGTTGAAACATACGAGAGAGAATTTTAAAAAATTATGATTTCCTATATTATACAAGCTTGAAAGATTTGTATAGGAATCGAAGGAATAAATGGTAGTTTGTAAATATTGAATTTTCTTCGTTCCGCTCAATGGTAGATCGGGTAAAGCGATGCCTCGAACGAAACAATGACTAAGACTGCTTTTCGTAAAATTTTTAAACGCACGAACGATCATATTTTTTGTTTGTTTTTATTTGTAGGAAGCAACGAACAGAATTATTATTTTATGACAACGCTGCTATCTTCGGAAAATCAAGCGTATTTAACGCCGAACCCAATAAAAATCCATTTACGATGACACCGATTTTATTATACTCGTGTCTATTGCAAAAGGAAATTGTACGCAAGAACCTCCTCGTTATTGGTTTCTGGAAAAAAAATAAAAATAAAAATAAATGGCCGTTTTATAAAGCTATCAGGTATTATGACCGAAATGAAGAAACCTTCCAATTAAGTTGACGTTTCAATCAATTTGCTTCGTATCATTAAAAATATGAGTATTCATGAAAATTTGGAGAATTTGAATTCGCTGCGAAAAGAGTGTGGCTCGATAGCCCTGGAGAGAGAGAGAGAGAGAGAGAGAGAGAGAGAAAACTATTCTGTTACGTGCCCGTGCGTGTGTGTGTCGATGCGGTCTGCGATACAGGCACTGGGTAGGTGAGAAAGGGCCCTTTGTGAGAGAGTGAGGGGCTCTGACCTCAACGGCTCGGTGTTAAGGCGAGCCCCTCCGGCCGAGCGGTGAAAAGATTGAGGGAAAAAGGACGAGGCAACTGGTCGTGGTTACGGGCTCTTCGATATACATGTGTATAAGTATATATAGATACAACTCGGTTGCCAGGGAGCACCGAACGTTTCTCTCTCTCTCTCTCTTTCTCTATCCATGACATACATATATCCATCATTTTCCTCCATTCTTCTATTTTCCTTTTACCGCGCGAGAAGAGCCTCCAATATTTCGAAACATCCATGATCCCGCGAAAAACAAAGTTTTCTATTCAATCATTTTTCTTTGACGATTTTTTCTTTTCAGTTTCGCTCTCAATTGTTGAAAAATTTGGAATTATTTGAATGAAAATAATTAATGTCGCTTATAATGCCTCGTGCTCTCCCCTCGACCGTTTCGCTCTTTCCGTGTGTGCGCGCGTGTGTGTGTGAAACACACGCGCGTTTCCGAGAGAGCAGGCTGGTTGGGTCTCTGGTGAAATTCATTTCGGAGGTCGGTGCTCCGTTTACGGATACGAACGATGTTTCACGAAGTCACCTCATCGCGCTGTATATCTTAAAGACTCGGTTGTATTCTCGGAGCACCGAAATTCCGAGATGCGATGTGAGCCACGTATAAATCGAAAGAGAGGGAGAGGTAGCAGAATTTCGCGACAATTTCACGTTTTTCCGTGACTCATTTTACAACAGGAACGAATATAGACGAGTGAGTACGATGAAAATTGAGATTGATTTTCATGGAAATGGTCTCTTGATTCGATTCATCAATAAATATTATTTATAAAATTACTTTTCAAACAGAAATCGTCCGATTGTACGAAAATTTTTAACGATAATTCGACGACATACGAAATTGAATTGTCAACGTTGGAAGGAGAATTTTGCTGGATCAGCTGTGTATAAGAATATACAGCCGATAAGGTTTGAGTAAAAAACAAAAATTCAATGTAATCGTATAGCACTTACATCGATACACTTGTTCCGTTGGAAGCTTTTTTATTTTTTATTTTTCAAAGGATTCTCTTTTCTTCGATAATTTTCGGTTGATCTCATTTTGAAAATCTGCTTCGAGGCACGTAAACGTAACTCGATGTTCCGAGATTGAAACGTTCGAGATTATTGTATACGGACGAGTCACGCTCGTGTTTATTTATCTACAGTGCCGCCGCATTACGAAAAGTATCGGGCACTGCTCTCCGTCAAGTTTCACCAGCAAAATTGTGTGTTTGAAAATTCTTTCAGGCTCGACTCTACAGACGTGTTTTGTTACAAACAGTTAGATTTTATTGAAAAAAAAAAAAAAAATGAATCATCAATTTGACTTTTATCATCGGATAAGAAGAAATTGGTTAATTCATCGGTTTATTGAAACTCTAATCGATGAACTCGATACTTTTGCATCGCGAAGAACCAAGAGCACACGAAGAGTGTCCTTCGCGCGATACCTTTGGCCGAGATAAAATACGAATACGAGTGTCGTGTGTCCGTAGCGAGTTTTGCTTTTTTTTTTTTATCACAGCTAAACGAGAGAAGAGAGAATCGCGTGGGGTCGATCGATCAATCTAATAATTCGCCCAATAAACGAGAGACGAGACAACAACAGCTCGAGAGATTCTCCGATCGCCGAGAGGCTCTCCTCTCACAAAACATCTTTTCGACTATCGCGCGGCGCGTCGTATTTTCTTTTCTCAACGTTTTCACTCTTTCGATAAGATCTCGATAATCCATTAGAATATACGTCTTCGATCGTTCATTTATTTGGATCCAGTTTCCTGTTCACGAATTCGTGTTTCATTGCCACACCGAAATATCATAAATATTTTTCATTTTGTCCCAACCATTTTGGGCCACCTTCGGTCTCTACCGATATTCTTGTCATTCTTTTCTAGTCTCGAATCATTAAATATAAAACAATATAAAAAATTAAAAAAAAACATTTTAAAAAACATTGTTCGAGTCTTTTAATTATCGTTGAGACGCGAAAGATGGAAAATTCTGTCGATACTAAAAGGTTGTTGGAATGTTTTTCTAAAATACGCGAAAAGCCTCGTGAAATATAAGAAAATGAAGAAATCTGCGCAAACACCGCAACGCTTAACACTCGAAGTACCAAAAATTCATAGTCCTCGTAAACATTAACTCGCTAATAATAATATATATATACGTAAATACGAGGCTCGTTATAACGGTCCACCGTGTAACCGTAAAAGCTTCGCCTGACTGACTTCCTCGAAGCGCCTACAAGCGCATTGCATCTTAAAGTAGCATGTTTATTTACATCGACAAATACACCGAGACATTACGAACAGGCCCGTAATAATAGAATAAAAGAACGAAGAACAATTGAATTTTCACAAATTCCAAACAATCCCGAAACATCGTTATTGTATCGGTTGAATCGGTTTCGACACGTTCGTATTTCTCGATAAACAAATAAATACTGTTTTTTTTTTTTTTTCCGAAGTTGCTGCTCACACATACAGACGTACACCTATATCCTGTACCAAGGACGCGAGAAACTTTCGTCACACGTTTTGCCTTCGCGAGTAAATTGGCGTCGGCATCAGCGGTTCGATACAAAGTGCATCGTGCGCCCGAAACAATTACGTTTTCACGAGTTGACGAGTTTTGTAATCGTCCTCTCTCTCTCTCTCTCTCTTTCTTTCTCTGCGTCTAAAATCGATCGGAGGGGAAGGGATAAAAAAAAAAAAAATACGAGTCTATCGGTGTCGAACGATTTTTCTCATTCTTTTTCCTTTGTTGTGTTCAAGTTTACGCGGTCGTGTGTCGAGTAATTCGTTGAAACGTGCAATTCACTTTCATCGTTGCTCGAGGCTTAAATAACAAAAAACAAAAGAAAATTTCATGAAAAAGGTTTTTTTGTTGGATTCCCATGATGCAAACTAGGACGATACGAAATGACAAGTTGCGCGGTTGCATATGCAACGAGAATCGCGCTCAGCATTTTTGTTTTCAATTGCCAATAATATTGTTGCTCATCGCCTCGCCGTGGGAGCCACAATTACAGGAAAAAAAAAAAAGTTGGAAAAAAATAAACAGATCAACGATGTAAACATTGAAATTTCTTTCGAGATCGATGAAATTGCTGAAAATTTGAATTTTCCATGTTTGTCGGTAATACGAAAAATATTTCTTTAATGAATATCAATATGAAAAAAATAAATTAAGAACACTTACCCATGTGAGCGAGATCGATGATCGGTATTTCGCATTTGCTGAGAAGAGTTTCGCAGCTTTTGCTCACGGTTGAGGGTGCGCTTGTACAGCTCATTTTGACTCGTGTGGGATTCCTCGTTCGTGCGATTCGACAGCTCTCTTCGGCTTTCGTTATCCTAATATATATGTATATATTGTATTTAAACACGCGTTCGTATCCGCTATCACTGGATCAGCAAAACGCGTTCACGATCTTCGAGATGTTCGTTGATAAATAAATTTCTTCTGCTACGCGCACAATCGGTAGACGCGAAAATGAGGAATAAAATAAAACACGCAGGGAGAAGAGAGAGATGAAGAACGATTATAGTTACGAAGATGCTGATATTGCAAAAAAAAAAAAACAAAAAAAAAAAGGAGGGAGAGATGAATCGAGATAACTCGATGAACGTTAACTTTTCTCGGGTCGATGCGCTTTCCGCTCGTCTCAGCGGAGCAAACGAATTCCTTCAACTTCTTTTTTTCCTTAGTTTCCTTTGCTCCGGCCTTTGCTCCAGAGAGAGACTCGAGTTTCTTCGGTTTGCGCGTGGCCCGGTTACTCGCCTTGTTAACTTTAAAAAGGATTTTTTTTTTTTTTCTTCCGAGTAATCTCGTCCCGACAATTGAGACTCAGATAATGTATGACAGATTTTTCTTTTCCGAGTATATATATATTATACTTCAAAGAAACTCAACAAACTTCGTCGATTCCGTGTTTTCGTTCTTCACTATTTTTATTCTTAAAAACCATTTTGTTTCACTATAACTTTTGACCGAACGCCTTCACTCGATTGTTGGGGGAAAAAAAAAAAAACAAAAAACGACGCCGGGCGTTAACTTTTCCTTTCGATTTATACCGGGGCCTGAATTGCACGTAAAAATTGAAGTAATTTCATAAGAGCTCGGTGAACAAATAAATATGTTGGGAGAGAAAGAGAGAGCGGAAGAAAAAAGCACGTGTGATTGGTGCGCGAGCGTCAAATTCAATTTTACTCGTTGGGTGAATATTTTAATTTGAAAATAGGTAAAAACCGAACGACACGGTCGTTCGAATACTCGTAACAAGGCTGAAAATTTTTATTTTGAATTTGATCTGCCTCACTAACGGTAGCCGTAAGAAAAAAGTTTATTGTGAGGCTGATGGTGCGGCAGGTAGACGTGTACGTGACTGTGGACTGGTGGGCACATGCTACGCTCTCGTCACAGTGACGAACGAACAAGAACTGAAGCACCGAAGCTGTGTGGCGTCGAGCAGCCGCGCTGCCGCCTGTCGCGCTGTCCTGCTGCTTCGGCTTACGGCCGAAATCATCCGAGAGTTTCGAGCGCGAGGCGCGCGTTTTCACCGTATGGCGGCGTTATTGACACGAGTGCCAGTCTTCCGTTTGCGGTTCGATCACGACGATTGCGTACGATCATTGCCGTTGCAATTTTTTTTTTTATTATCGATCCAAAGAACGTTTTCATCGTTTGCTTTTTAATTTTTCTTCTTTATATCTTCATTTTTACACGATCTCGAATGAACAATTTGCGCGGTCGAAACACCCAACATCTAGAATCGACCAACTTTCGAACTTGACGACTTTCATCGATATATTTTCGATCTTTTGATATTTGTAAATATTGATTAAAAGATTTTTTACCGGCTGAGCATGTACGACGTGATATCGAACTGGTAAATTTACCAAACAATTTATCAGTCGATGCTAACTTGATAAAAATATAGCCCTCGAGAGACATTCGAACCTTTAAATAATTTTTTTCTACCCTTCGATTTTTTTTTAATCAAAAAAGAAAGATTCATCGAGTGCACGATGTATTTCGATTATTATTTGGATATATTTTGTAGGAAAATTTAAATCTACAAACCTTGACATTTTTTTGTCCATCAGTTCGTAATTTTTAACTATCATTCGCAAGTTGAAAAACTGCAAAAAATAAAATAATAATAATGAAACGAGTTTTGTACACGTTTTCGGTCGCTGCAAAATTCCGACATTAAATCGATCCGTCTTATAATAAGTAGGTTTCGCGAGGGGTGAAACCCTTCGTAATGATACGAACGAAACAGGCGTAAAATGGTTAATGTTACACTCGAAGAATACAGTGATTTTAATTTTATTTGTCATCCAAATTTCCAAACTTGACGGCGGGCCGCCATTACCGAAAGCCTTTTCGGCACGATCGTCGCTCGATCAGAGCTCGCGCGTACACGCATCTCGCGTTATAACGATTTACGAGTGAGAAGCTGCGCGTGAGTATTCTTCAAAATATTTCCAAACTGAAAGTTAGATCGTGCAGGGCGGGTGACATGCAGCAGGCAAGAACCGTACGATCGTTCATCGATCGTTTCAACGTATTCTCTTGGTCGCTGGCTTTTTTATCGGAACTCTGTGTTCCGTATGAACACTCGGCTTTATTTCCGCTGTTCGACATCTCGTAATAACTGCTGTATTCTCGCAAACAGTTTCGGAGGAGCTGACGAGATCCTGCTGGCTAAAATCCGAAAACTCGGAAATCACTTGGTCACTTCCTACGACGCTCCTGTCGTCGTTGCTTCTTCGAATCTTTTTTTTCTTGCCACGGCTGCATTTTCCACAACTAAATTCAAATAGATCTAGTGAGCGTGTTTACAAAGAAAGGGAGACGAATAGACTTTCTATTTTTCTTTGTGATTTCTGCTTTCTAGGTTAGGTTTTGAAATCTTTGCACTTTAACCGGAATCTAAAAAATTCTGGACTATTGCGGAATTTCGTTTTCTAATATATCTCGCACGAATGATTCCTGACGAAATTTCGACTTAATTATTCGTCCAATTTCTTACTTGACAAGCGTATCGACGCCGGATTCGTAGCAAAATTGAGCCTGATTCGTCGATTTTCTAAACAGCTGATGGGAAATCGATTTGTTGACAATTCTTGTGAGAAAGAAAGCGAGCAGAGTTTGCGTTAGTACAAGAATCGTCGTCATTGCGTACGCGACGAAAACTATTCTCATGAGAAAGTTGCTTAAAATTCCCGAACATCCATCGACGTTAATGGTTTCCGTGTCTTCATCGTTCATTCGTGTGTGCGCGCAAGGCAACAGTACTCGTAGATTGCAACAACTGAAAGGAACACTTTGCTCAAGATTAATCTCGTCCGACGATATTTCTCCTCGGTTCGACGTTTCGCCTCGCGATGCGGATCTGATCTCCAGCTGTGACAGAATAATCGGAAATATATTTTTCGCTCGCAATCCTAACCTCTGCTCCTCCCAAACGAATTCGAAAGCCCATGAGGGGTTATTATTTATTTATTTTTTTTTCACATTTTTCTACTTGCACGTAACAGAGACAAAAGAAATGCTACGTTTAATCTTTTTGGTCACCTGCCAATCGGAGAGAAACCAATCGGTGTACGAAGCGTGACCACAGCACTGTAACGCCAATTGAATCTGATCGATCGTGTATTTGTAAGATTCCGTCATTCCGTACAAATACATGGAGGCGTTGAAGATATTCGATAGCGTTTTTTGCCTAACGCTTATGTTAATACCGATCGAGACCATTGTCAAAATATTCAATATCGCACAGATCGATATCGCTATACGTAGATAATTACAGATTTTACGAGCTCTCGGATTTCTGTAACGTTCGTGGAGACTGAAATACGAAAAAATATCAATTTATCGCATCAAGTATCGCGTTTCATATTATTCGAAATATCCTGAAAAGTGTGAAAATGGCTTTTAGCACAGAAAATATTTCAATTTGTCTAAAAAAAGAAAATACTTCGATGCGTCAACCGTTTTTTTTTTTTTTTTCCATTATTTTTTATAATTGAAATGTTTTTGTTTCGTTTTTAGGAACAAGGGATTCTCCGAACTCCTCGAAAACGTGTTTTTCCAAGTGGATATATTCGCGCGGGCGTCGAAACGTTTTACATATTTCGAAATGATATGTACGACGAGTGAGAATTTACATGCGAATGGTAAAAACAGCAGCGAGGGCGCATGGAAATCCGAGAGATATGTCGATGAAAGTGAGAACAACGGGCCTGTATCCACCGGCAAAACGGATAACTTGCCACTCGACGAAAAGTTCGAGCGCGAGCAGGCAAAATCTTTTGGCTTCGAAAATAGCGAGGCTCACAGCAACCCCGTAACCGAGCCTCAGTTCACCGTCGCAATTACAAATTATTCTATTGTCGATGTCGCAGCTGAGTCTCGTCGATTCTGACCCAAGCTTCGGTTTTCGGCATACCGCGGTACTCGGCATCCGCGTTCGCAATTCTCGCACCCAATATCGCGGCTGCAGCTCCTCAACGACCTGAAATTATATTCATGATTTTTCAAACTTTCAAATTATTAAGTTTATCGCGAAAATAATTTTACAAACAACGGGGACTCTTCGGCTCCGTTGAAAAAAGTAATTTCTCGTTGAATCAATAATAATCGTGGAGAATTTTTACGACGAGGACAAAGGTATTTGTGAAAAACAAAGAGATATGAGAGAGACTCGATCGGGGGACAAAGAAATGTTGACCTCGCGAGGAGCGAAATAGAACGTCGCGTCTCTCGTTGACGTCAATTCGAGCGCGCATCCGGAAGTGAACAAAATGTCGTATGTAATTGTAACGAGTTCAATTAGTTCTAGCGGCATTCACCAAAGTAATTAAGCTCCCCTGATAAATGCGGCAAGACGGGCAAGTGTATGCGTGTAACCCCGAAGCTGGGTTCGTGCTTTCGCGAGTATACACGTACAATATATATAATCACGTTGAATAAAGACGAATTCGTTCAATGAAAAAAAAAAAAAAAAAGAGAAAAAAAAAACTCGAGTCGTAAACATTCCGCTTCGTTCTCGCTCGAACGAGTCTTCGCGATGACACAATTTCAGTGTTGATCAAAGCCTCGAGTCATCCTTAAGGTTTCAAAAAATTGTTTTCTCCTCTTCTATATTCCTTTTTTCTTTTGAATCTTTAGCTGATAGTCGTCGTCGTCGTCGTCGAAAACTTACGCAAACCGTTTCGCACGCGGAAAAATACAAAAAAATAAAATTGATAAATCATTTGATTGCTCTCGCATGATCGTTTCGTTGATCGGGCTTCTTTCGTCGAAGCGAACAAGAAACTCGAGAAATAGATTCGAGCCTAAAATTAAAGTAAAAATCACTTACCTCTCATTTCTCATAGATCAACCCTTTTTTTCTCTCGGAGAATACAAAAAAACAGAACTAATTTCATGAAAAATCACTCGGTCATTTGACGGAAATACTATTGGCATCGATTCGGGTTAAAAAAGCACGTTCGAACGATCATCGATTGACGCAATCGAATCGATGATATCGTCCCATCATTTTTGACAGCTGTTCGTTTTTGTTTCTTCGTTTGGGGCGGAAGAATATTTTCTCAAATATTTTCAAATAAAAACGATGTTGAATAAAAAAAAATAAAAAAAAAAAGAAAACAACGATACTTTTATTCGTCAATAATCTATGGGGTTGAAGACATTTTTTGTGAGCTCTTTGAGTCTCCTATCTGAGGGAATATTTACAAGTGCTACATCGACAAAAGAAATTCGTCGATTCAAGCCTGTTTTCGTTGTGAACCAGCGATATTTATGGAGTCAGGGCAATCGAGTGTGATCGAAACAACGAAAATCTATGAGTCGGTCGTCAACGAATTTCTTTTCTCAGTGAGACTGTTACCGCTGCTTAATATATTCATTTCAATCAATCGAAATGAAACTTGTAAATGTTTACGTAAGAATTGCTCTTGCCAAAGAGCCAGTAAGCCAAAAAAGGAAACTTTTCCGTCAGGAATATTCCCATTCTCATTTGACCGTTGAAAATAGCTCGGAACAGGAATGACCACCGATACGTCGCTGCGATTAGGTACTCGTGAACGAAGAGCTGAAGATTCAGGATGAATCTGCTGTACCTCGACATCGTTCTCGTGTCTGCACGATTGATCAAAACACACGGTTCTTCATTGATTATATGGATATACATGGACGCGTTGATTGATGAAAACCGCTGATGAAGCGATTTAATTATAAAATTCCCTCGTTACGACTCACCGATTACGAGGGGATGATTATTGTTCGGCACAGCTGACGTCACGAGATCTATCGTAAACGCTCTAAATGCGTCGTTGTCGATAAATGGATTCACCGGCCAGAGACCCTCCAGAAGTACGCGACCCATTTCATCAAAATCCTCCGATTTTTTGGCAAGGTGAGGCAGGAATACGTCTTCCAATAGTCTTCGGCAAAGTGCTCGTGTTTCCTCGACACTGCCGTTGCAAATATTGAATCTGAAACACGCGGATATGTCAGGCTTTCCAGTATATAGTTACTTTTTTTCACACCGCGAAACAAATTCTGTTGATCGAGACAAATGTCGTTGAAAAAAACCATTTTTTTTTTTTAATACAATCTTTTTTCGAAATTTTGAAAAAAAATTTGGAATAAATTGAAAAAATAGAAAAAAAAAAATCCTAACGATTACCGATTGATCGATTTTGGTTATTGAGATTCATCCGCGCAAGAAATATATTCATGATTCGCTGGAACATTTGCCATTGAACGAAAAAATTCTTGGATAAACGTACAGTTATCGATCAGTTATATAAAAATCAATGAAAGTTGAGAAACCGTAAAAAAAAATTCAAACTTTTATACCCATGAAAAATAAGTTGGATTTATTAAAAAGAAAATTTTCTATCGTTTTATCGTTGATGGATATTCACCTCTCTTCGATTCCGAGCATTCGGCCGATAACGCGCCAGAAATGAATGAGCCCTTCCAACTCTTTCTCGGTGGTTACGATGCCGAGGCGTTTGTCGCAGAGTAGAGGAAATCCCATGAAACCAAACTGCGTAAGTGCCATGTCGAGTTGCGTTATTTTACCAACTCCTGCCTCGAAACTTCGCCGCGAAGCGATGCAATGCTTCTTTCGAACATTCTTCAAAGACTCGAAGAATCTGGTGAAAAATCGAACGAGTTGTGTGAACTTTTTCGAACCCCCAAAAGTACCGAAATTCTCTTGGAATGAATTTTTTAACGAGAATATTTGTGCCCTAATAAATGCTCCGAGTTTGAGATCCATTTGAAAAAATCTTCAAGAAAAAAAACTTGAATAGAATCGATAAAATTAGTCACAGCAGCCGATTTGTGAAAAACTCTGCGACGAGTTGATTTTTCTTCTGCATTGCAAAGCCAATGAACCGGAGATCTACTCATTCCAGGCTATTTAGAGATCGCTGAGAAACGTTACAGCGGAGATGCCGTGGCAAGAATGAGCATCGAAAAAAGGAGAAAAACTGTACCGCGAAAGAATCTTACGTTTTTCATTTTTTCGTCTAAACTTACTCGATCTGATGCTTCGGCGAATTTTTGTACCAGACGCATGTGTGCAGAATGGTCGAAGCGTATCTACGAAACGCGGTGCAAGGTGTGCCACTCTGTTTCGTAAATTTGAGAATCGCTAGGATCGATGGTACAGCGAGTAACGTCAAAAGTCCCGCGAGCTTTCCTATCATCATCGCGAAAACGTTCGAATCGAAGACTCGTTGGCCCAATTGAAATTTGATCGGATCATAGTAGTCGGGAAGCTTCGGTTCCAAAAAATCAGATTCCTCCGCTGCTGGTAAATCCTGAGCTTCTCTCATCAGCAGTCGTAACTTCCGTTCGGTCGAATCCTCAACTGATTTGCAACAATCGATAATATTATTAACATTAATATAAAATTCAATTTTCGATCTTTCGGAGTGGACGTTGGAAAAATTTCTAAACCATTTTCTCTCGAATTGAAAACATTACTGATCTTTCAACAAAGGTGAAAGTTTTTTTTTCTACCAATCAAACACTTGAAAATCGAAATCATGAAAAGCATGGAATGAGCCAGCAACTTGAGTTTTCTCAATCCTGCTACAAGTCGACAACATCGCGCCATCATACTTGACGTCCCTGACACATCCAAATGCGATTAAATGATTTTCCAGCTTCTCTCTCTCTCTCGTGTTTTTTCTCGATCGCGGGAGTAAATCGGACAGGACCGTGTGCTTCGAATTTACTCAAACTGCTGCAAATTTATAAGCAGCGTTATGACAATGCTCCAAAGATCGAGTCTTTGATTAACGGAAAAGGACCGAAAAAATCGTTTTTCATTGGATTCTCCAACTTTTCCTAAATTACAAATGCTAGATTGACATCGGGCGAAGATCTTAGTAAACACCGGACACATGACTTCGCGAGTGACAGTGGATGAAATGTCTCCTTTTCATTCGTGAACCTCGACATTATGCTATTTTCATTTTCTATGCAATTAGCATATATTTCTACCGATCTTGCAGCATGAATTGCTGTATTTTCCAACATTTCTTTTCAACACTGAGAATTTTGATTCGAAGGATTACATATAAAGACCGTATTTGTCTATAGCGATAGAATGAGTGCGGCTGGAGCGGTACTTGCCAGCACGCACGACAAGTTTTTTCATTCTTTTTTTGTCGTCTACTTGTGCGCATCACACGAACGATGTTTTTTTTTGTTTTTTTTTTTTCAAAGGATAATGTTCGCGCGGTTACTTAATCGTCGTGAGACTTTTTAATAAATCGCATTACTTATTAACTTATTCAAAGTTTTTATCGATACGATCATACATGAAAAAGTCGGTAAAACATTTTGTATTCCGTGCTGCCGAAGCCTGTACATCTTTGATTCGTACGGGCCGGGAATCAGCAAAGTTGGTTTTAGCAAAATATATATATGTACAGGGTGGAACTCTAACTCCCATAACTTTACTTACTTTCATTTTGTTTGACAACAGAAAAATGCATTTTTTTTTTTTCTATAAAACAACCGTTCAGACTCTTGTTCAGAAATTCTCCATCTAGAAGTTTGTTTTTTAACCAAATTCAAAGAAACCGGTTCGTAAGAAGGAAAGAGGAAGTTTCCAATTTGACCAGTCCTTCATTTTTTATGTTTGCTCACGCACAAATTTTGATCAGGCTCATCGATTGACAGGATTTTTTTTTTTATTCGATAGAAAAGAGTCTCGAGTCGATGAGTTGGAGAAGATTTATTTATTAAAAGTTAAGTAACACCGACAATTTTCGATCAGCGCCGCGACTTGTATTTCTTGAGACAAAAATTTCGGAATATTAGCTTCCCGCGGCGAGGAGCTTTAAATTCCTTTACGATAGAACTTGACAATTGAACAAATGTGTTTGTCATCCGTTGGTGGGGCCTCGTGTACGAGACTGGAAATTTCAATTGTAATAATTGTTCTTTCGAAATCTTATAAATTTCACTATTTTTGAGGCAAATCGAGTTACCGCGTCACACCCTGTACATCGTTGTCAGACACGAATTGGATTCGGGAATTGATATACATACGACAATGCCATTGCCATTGAGGTATGCGTACAAATTCGACATCCACAGACAGCAGCAGGTGCAATCAATTTTACACGATGTTACACGTCGTTCAACAAAACCTGCATATACTCGAACGTACGACGAATAGCCAATGAACTCCTACACGCAACGCTCTTAAAAACGTTCGATTCTCTCTTTACCAACGACGAAATTTTCGAACGTTTAGCTTTTCCAAATCGTCGACGTTTCATAGAAAATCGGGTCTTTGCAAACGGTCGTTTTCCTTTTCCTAATCCTAAGTTCTCGCTTCTCTTTTTTTCCAGTTGGTTTCATTTACATATTTGAAAATTGTTTCTTTCTCTCGTTTCTTTCAATATTATTTCATCCTGTCAAAATATTAGTTAATTTTTTGATATAAGATGAGCGCAGAGAAAAATTTCTTCATAATTCATGCGCGATCTCTTGGCGCGGATCGCGTGCAAAGTGCACCGGAGCGCAAATACTGAAAGTAAGTCGAGGCCACTATGGTGCGCGGTGCTGGTATAGCCATTATATCCATAAGTAGACAGTAACGGTGAGCCATGTACTCGCACTTTCATCAACTACCGGCATGTTTTCATAAACTCTTGTTAAATTTGTCCTTAATCAACATTTCTACTGATTTAGTGTTCTACCTATTTAAACGGTTTTTCAATATCCACGTGGTTGACTAGAGTCGCGGGCACGAAGAAGGCACGAGACAATTGTCAAAAACGCACGTGTACGCTCTCTCTCCGGAGAGAACAGAACATTTTCAATTCAATCTAAAAGTAACATCATTCACGTTCGCCATTGGTTTTGACTAAGCTTTATTTTTATTTTTATTTTTCAACCTTTTGATATTGCGTAACCGGTATTAATTATGGTAAACTTAACAGGAACTCCGTTTGGTGGCAATTCATTGCTCGGTGTCTGCTCGCTAACTTTGGTAAATCCGGTAGCCTTCTGATGTTCTCTATCGTTTAAATCTTTTCACATCCTGCCGCTAATTGTCGCTTCTTCAACCATTCTTGCAAACGACGCTACTACTCTTCTCTCGAACTCGCGAATGAATAGCTACGGTTCGGGGCACAGGAAGAGCAGAAAACGAGAGAGAACGTTTGATTTTTTCTTAAAAATATTTCTACGAAAAAACGAATAAACGGAAAGTCATTTGTTTTTCAGGAACAATATTACGATTATCGCTTCGACATCCAAAGTCATAATCTCTGTTTATTCTATCGACGAAGAATTTACAGAATGGTAAAAAGAAAGATCAAAATCTCACCTGATTCTCGAAGTTTATCCGATCGTTCGACATCGCTGCTCTTAGTTGTATCTTCGGATTCATGGAGAAGCTCCATTCCGTAGAAACTTTGTTCATTCGATCGACGAAAAACAATAAAATCCCAAAAGAATAATGAACAGCGATGAGCTGCTTTTCTGGATCACACGCGTCGCGCTCACTCCCGAGAATGTTATCCAAGTATTGGCAAGATGCTAGCTTCGTGGATGCCTGATATAAGAGTTGACGGAGAGAAATACGCGAACGGATGGGAGGCAGGTGAAAATTGTTGTTTTTTTTTAAATGTCTTTATCGAGCCTAGAAAATAAATGAAAGATTCGTGATCGCGCTAATTCGTTCTCTCAATCAACTCTATTATGAATCGAATTGGAACGTCGATAGAAGTGAAAGCAAAAGGATCATCTCTACGGATGAGAAACGATGAGAATGACGCGAGAGATAAAAAAAAAAAAAAAAAAAAAAAAAAAAAAAATGTAAAAAAAGAGAATCCGGACGCTGGATGTGACGTTGGGCAAACACGAATGAATGGGAAACTTGGTTATTTCGTCTCTTTACATCCTGGTGAACGCTCAGACTGTATACTCACCGAAGAGAATATAATCCAGCTATAGAGGACTGTTAAAGCAACGCACACACATTTTTCTTTTCTCTTCTCCCTCGCCGGTTGTATACCCGCCGCTGCTTCGTGAAAGATCCGAAGGAAGGGCAATCCGGATACCCCACCGCACGTTTTTCTTAAGCTATAACATCGCGATATCTCATGGAGAAAGGTATCCCGTCGCGAGTGATTATCCCGCTTGAGAAACTTCTCCTACCATGTGCTAATGTCCCAGTCTCTCGTTTTACTATATTCTCGCGTCTTTTTACCGGTACAAATCGAATACGATCTCCCCAACGAAATCTTGACACTCGTCCTATTCATATATATATATATATCTACATGGATTTCGAGTAAACAGCTCGAAACCACCGCGCGTCTCATTTATTGTTACATAAACATTTTTCTGTCATTTCTATATACATACCGATCCGACGATTTTTCGTAACTTTTATTGTACATCAGCGTGTGGGCAAAAGTCTTGAGAAAGTTCGAAATGATCATTAAATATGCTCACGGAGGACACAGAATTTTTGATCCGTTGATCGATCGCGCGATCCTCCTAGAGTCGTTGAGAAACGAACAAACTTTTGAAAAGCGAATATTCGAAGAATCGATTCAGGGATGCGCTCTGCATCCATGAGTTTCAAGGAGCTCTCATAAAATCTTTGCAGAAAATGCACCGGAACGATGATAAACACGATTCGCGATCCAGTCCGCATCAGGATCTCGTATCGTCGTTGTTTTCAGCGGGATTAGAGTTTGATTTTGAAAAAAAAAGGCGACGGAATTGCAGGATTTTCGAAGAAACATTTCAAAAGTTTGAAACTCGAATATTCGCTGTCGAACAGAGTGCACGAGTAATCACATAACATGACTGTACAAAATTGTATTGTCCACAGCGATATAACATTCTCGTTCACTTTCTCTTGGATCAATCCGATAACACGACATGTCTAATTGAAAATCCACGGGACGAAAGCGAGTGCATTGCGTGGGTTTTTTTCTTCTTCGATACGATGATTCGCGACCTCATGTTTTCCGAACTTCATTTCCGCCCGGAAAAATATTCGTCAAGTCACCACTTCTTCCACGAGCATTATTTGTCTTTCCTTTTTCTCTCCCGATCTATTCAGAATCAGATGCTGCTAAATTAGTAGTAGATAAAAATTGATAATCCCGGAGTAACGAACGAAAGAATACTGTCGTTCGCGATACACATGCGAGAAAGTCAACAATCCGCGTAGCTCAAAACGTGGGGGGAAAGCTTTGCTCTCGCCTCGTCGGTTTGTTAACAACATTCGGTTTGCGATGCGCCTAGAGCTCCTACCAACGTGCAACCCGCTCTACCGCAACTCATTTTTGGCCCGTGTGCACTACTCTCTTACAATTTCGCTCGAGAATTATTTCACGCTTGTACAGTGGAAAGTCGCTTAACGTCTCTCCTCGTCGAATTTTTATTTCGCCTTATTCGATACCCGCAGCTGCTTCTTCTCCTGTTTCCCACTTACATTTCTCGAGGGCGGCTCTCTCTCTCGTCTTCTCGCTTCCGAATGAAGTAACATCACTTTTTTTCTACATCATACAGCTAATAAAAAAAAATAACGAAACGATAAATTGTAGAAAAAGTGATTGAATAAAAAAATGATGAAACTTTAATTCATTACGATAAAAACGAATATTCTGTTCCGATGATAATTTCGAATAAAGTTTCTACTGTATGATTTGTTTAGCGAGGTTCAACTATTATAGAGATTGCTCGAGTGGAGGTGAAAGTACGATGCGGCGAGAGTTTGAGTCGCGCATCGCCATCCGTTCACCGTATTTTATCTCTGTCCCTCCGAGCCTCCATCTCATAACCGTATTAATCGTACGAGCGTGGCTCTCGTAACGAATTTTTATTTCGTACTTGATAATCGCGTCGAGTCATTACGGAAAATTGACCATAAAAGTGCATAACTGCATCCGGAGAAGACTGGATTCGAATGTTACTCATCCGGACCACAAAGCTTTTGTCATCTTTCCTTTTTGTTCGAATCACTGGGATTTTTCTCAAAATATAAAATTGTCTCGACTTTATGGAACTTTATGGAAGAAACGCAGCGATGAAAAGTTCGAAGCTTTGAGAAATTTTGAAAAACAAGTTGTGGATGATGAAGTATTTGTATACGAAAATAAAATTGTTTCGGGTAGAGTCTTGAAAAAAAAAAAATTGGAAACGGTCGTTCCTGGAAGTATTCATTTCGTTGTTTTTTTTTCGCAAAGAATCGTTTTGAAAGGTTGAAATATAAATATCGATGAAAGTGAAAGACTCGGAAAAAAGTAGAGATTGCGAATGATGAGGTATGAAATTTTATTAAAATCTATTCTAAAGTAGACCGGCGTACTCTTTCGTTCGTTTCGAATTATCTGCATCGGTGTATTGCAGAAAAATAGAAGCAAATAAATTTCAAACATAAAAAGCAGTCTTGGAAAATACGATATTAAAACGTTCGGATCTTTTAGTCGTTCTTGTTTATCTCTGCGATTCGCATAATCAATAAATTGCAATCGTAAAGAAGCATTGACCAAACGCAAAACAATGGTTTCGAATAAAAATTAAATATTTCTTCGAAAGAAGAACATTTTTCAACAACATAACAGAATTTATAAATTCGTCGCGCAGATTTTTCAATGAATTTTTTTACATTTTTTACTCCACCGTTGCACCATCGTTCGAAAAAATTGACACGAGCCAACGGTATATAAAGTGACAACAAATTCGTGGGTAGATCTCAAAATTAAATGGAAATAAGTCGTTGAAGCTTCGATTATTCCTCTACTTTTTCTTCTCCTCTTTATCGAGAAAAAGAGATTTTAAAAGGGAGGAAGGATAAGTTAATTTTATAATTATCAATTAGGTGTACAGCCTCTCGAAAATTTCTCCCCGTACCCCTCGCTTCTCGAGTGTACGGAGTTTCGTAATCGTTTTCACAGCCCGGCTGCATCCTCGAATAAACTTTTCGTTTCATCGTTCCTCTTTCCGCGATCCCCTTGCAATTGTACAAACACATGCATACAGTAAAATACGCGCACGTTTCGGCTTCGTCGAGTTCACTTTTGGAAGTGACACTTGTACCATTTTTTTCATTCACTCTCCTCGCTTTTTTTCTTTTAGTTCCAAAGGTTTTTTCATTTACGCGCGAAAGCTTCGATGTGAACAGAAAAAAATTAATATTCACCGTAATAAAATTTGAATCCAGCGAAATTCGCTTGATTCTTGAAATCGTTAGCGTTTTTTGTTCTCCTCGAATTTGGCGCAATGTTTTTTAACATAAAATTTTTTTGTTGCATTCAGACAATGCCGAGTAAAATATTAAAAAATCATGGAATACAGCTTTGCATCGTTGGAAGCTTACGGATATTCGATCCATACTTTTTTCAATTTGTAATTAAACGTTATATTGCAGATTTTATCCGCGCGGGGTCTTTACAGGCGTAAGCTGCTCGCAAGCAAAAAATACATGAAACAAGAGCCCGCTGTTAATAAAACGATGCAAGCTTCGAGGGGATAAATTTGAAGCTATGTCATAGTGTGGATCTGTAAAAAGAAAAAAATGATGCGGTACTGTCGCCGTAAGAACAATTTCGTCGCGGTACAACATTTCAAATTTACAAATGACGAATGATCTCGAAAATGTGTTTTCTTGCATTTTTTTAGCGCACTTATCGCTCACATTCGTCATCTCGATACTTCACCTCTCCTATCACAACGTTTTTTTCGTAAACCTATCAGCATATGCACTTTTTTCAATCAATAATTGATCCCCGGGTGTTCGAAAAACCGGATAAGACGGGCAGTTTTGTTGCTGAATTCAAATATTCACCGGTACGAAGAAATATCTATTTGTTTCTGAATAAATATCTTCCGTCGAACATTTTGCTGACTGCGGAGCGTAATGCGTTGTTCATATCCGGATGATAATAAGCATAATACGGAGCCGGAAAATACTGAGGCGGCTGACGCGTGTGTCCGTCGTGATGATATTCCTGCTGTCGTGGTTGTTGTCGCTGTTGAATTTGAGCATTCAACGGTAGAACGCGTCCGTTAGATTCGTAGTAATCATTTTGCAAAAGAGTCGGAGGATATTTATTGGGCGTTGTATGAGGCACGACTCTCGGACGATTCTGAAATTGCGGTGCATAACGAAAATTTGATCTCTGATCACCGACGTTATCTTGATAATTATTGTCGTTCCAACGATGACCCGAATATATTTTGAACGGTTGGGTCGGTTGCTTTTCTTCGGCCGGTTGTATCTGTTTCTGTTCTTGTTGGTGTTGTCGCTGAGGCAATACTAAATGTTGTTGTTGCGTTTGATCCTGTGTTTGGTACAGGGAATACTGCGGTACCGGCATTCCGGTATCATCTCCGCTCGATCCCTCCTGATTTTTGGCTCTATCCAATTGCACCGCCATCCATATCTCTTTCAGTTCTCCGGTTATGTCACGGTCTCCCAAAACTCGATAACAGCGACTGAACACAACACCCTTGTTCATCGTCTCCACAAAATCCAAAAGTATGTCGATTAACCACGTTCGTTCCTGAAACGTTTTAACAAAACTTCAATATTCCTTGCCTTAAAATTGATCGGTCATAATTTCAATAAAGCAATCTTGAAACGTAATCTTCTCACAGTCATTTTTACTATGTTTAAACGCTACATGATTATTGGTTCTTGTGTCCTGAGCTTGAGGAATTCTCAATGTTATTCTCTTTTCTTGCATTTAGTTTAAGATCCTTCGAGTTCATTCTTCTATATTCATAATTCTCAATTCTTCAAGATTCATAGGGCACGCGCCATATTCGCTTATTTCGTATCGTACGTGTTTTACCATCGGATTATGGGTATTTTTGCCGTGTTGCTTGAGTACTTCGGGATGCGCCATCACAGCAAAAACAGAAACCTCTTTCTTCTCCGTTCTCGACGGATACAATTTCATGCCGCCGTACAACGATACGTTATTTGCAGAAACGCCGAATGCCACCTTGTCCCAAGAGAGCACATTCACGTAACACGGATCCGGTGATCCCTGAATGTGGAATAGAACAAAGAATAAATCACATAATTTTCAATGAGTCTGTTTGATTATCAAAATTTTACGCACCACCAATGTGTCTCTTATGCACATGTAAGGTTGAGGCGGATTTTTGAAAAATCTAGCACCCATGCGCTTGGATCGTGCGGTGATGCCCTCTGTCATGATGATTCTATACATCAACATTTTTGTGATCAAAAACTATTGTCGTAGAAAAAAATGTCAATAAAATATTTATAAAAATGTTGAAACGTAACACCATTCGTCATTTCTTTGGTTAATTTCAATACTTATTTGGTATTTGACTAGAGGGATGATAAAAAATGAAAAATATTTTTCGTTGCGACTGAAATCTGCAAACTTTATTTTCTTAATTCAAGAAAGGGACAACCGAAACAAAATAACATTAGTTTTAGCATTTTGAGACCTATCGAAACACCGTCTACTCTTCGCTTGTAAGGAAGCAGGGGAGCGAGTTGGTTACGTCCTTCTCTTAACAATTGAATACCTCGAATGGTAAAAAAAGAAAAAACCACTTTGAGCTCTGTCAAAATGTAAACAGCACGATGCTTTTTGTTGAATACTCAAAATTTAATTGCAAGATAGAAGATTTGAACGCGGAGATCAATATTGAAAGACGTTTTGCATAATCTACAATAGGACTCTCGTTCTCTATTAAAATGAGTATTGAAAAAATAAAACAAGAATTATCAAAGTTATGAAAAGATTGAAAAAAATGATAGTTGTAATAATATAACTCGCAATATTTCGAATGTACGTACAACGATCGAAAAATATAGCATAACCTAAAGTCGATGAAACTCTTCTATACTTGAACTTTAACAAAGAATGATGAATTTCATCGTAACGTTCCCTCAATTTTATCAATACGAGAATATTTTCGAGAATTCGTTCATCAACAAAACACAAACACTCACCCTTGAAGGTACCACGAACATAAAAAAAAAACACTCCGGCGAGCGAAGACCCGACACCAAAATACACGAGAGCAGAGATGACGATAAAAATTTCACCGACACATATCGCTATTGTATCGTTTAATTTTCTTTCGGTTTATTATTTTTATTTTTTAATAGTTTGTATAGTTTGGTCGGAAGACACGAAGAAAAAAAATACACTTTTGTTCAATGATGATATACTTATTGATATATACTCGACGACCGATACAGCGTCAGGTCGCTGAATCTGAGATGAAACAACGACCACCGAGAACTCTATGGGCAGCCTCACGATTTATAATTCTCGCGTGCTCGCGCTAGATGCATATCAAATACAGTCACGTCCAATTGGAACGCATATCACATTTTTCCGCCGATTTCGACAAGAGATCTGATTGTCACTTTCGAATGGAATCTACCAATTACTTCTATCTCGAAATATCCTCGAAACACAGTTTGGCGGTTTTAAAATGACGTGACTCGGTCTTATTTGTAAAAAATTATCGTCTTATATACAGAGAGAGAGTAAAACGTCGTACAAAAAAAATAATGGTGTGAATTTATTCATGGCGAGAGGTACATTTTCGGATTTCGTTCGTCGTTAAGTGTGTTAATTTTTTCATCGGAACGTTGGCGGGTCCGGGACTTTTTTTACAAACTCCGCCGCCGTTTCCAATATAACTTTGACATCCGATCATAAAACAGCTAATATAAAAAAATTCACTGAGCATTACCATTTACTTGCTTTCGCGAATTGATCGATCTGCGCACTCGAAATTGCGAAAAAAATCCAATGCACTGCAATTTCGATCGCTCCAAGTTCGAACAGTATATATACTCATCTCTGAAGACGAGACCGACCCCGCATCAGCACCGCACTTGACCATGGACGCGTAGAGATTTCCAATCTCCATGCGCTTGACACTTTGTTTTTCCGTTTCTGAATGGATTGTGGACCGGGCGCTTCTTTTTCTAAGTGCAGAAACCGATCGATACGGATCTCATAGTTGGGGAATATGTTCCGTGAATCAAGAGTCGATACATCAAGATTGCGGTGCGACGTTCCAATTGGACGTGACTGTATGTATATATACTCATGTATATGTAGAGATGTTTTTTCGAATAGCGCATGTCGATGTCGATGAGTAACAACAGCGCCTCCGTTGCCGCCATACAACGAGGAGAAGTTCTCCATGTATATAAATAGTATTATTTATTTCGTAAACTAAAATCAACTATAATTCACAAAAAAAAACATGAATATCGTGTGATCGTCGATTATTTTCTTGCAATTCATAGAACTGATAATCATCGCGTTCAGTGACAAAAATGAGAGCCAACGGCACGCGGTGTTCCCAAGCGGTCACCCATCCAAGTACTGACCGCGCCCAATGCTGCTTAACTTCAGTGATCGGACGAGAACTGGTGCATTCAGCGTAGTATGGTCGTTGGCTGAGGGTTTAAATGGACCGTTCGAATTTATTGAAATAATACAACGCGTGAACGTTAATCTTTTTATTAACAAATCACGTCGAAATTCTGATAAATGTTCGAGTTGTTCCCGAAGAAAAAAATAAACTTCCTATTTCCCATGTTTCTTTACTCCAATTTTCAATTAAATGTTGGAGTAAATCGAAATTGGAGTAAAGAAACATGGGAAATGGGAATTTTTTTTTTTTTTTTTTTTTATGTGTTGAATTATTTCGATAAATTCGAACGGTCCATCTAAACTCCCAGCCAACGACCATACTACGCTGAAAGCACCAGTTCTCGTCCGATCACTGAAGTTAAACAGCATTGGGCGCGGTCAGTACTTGGATGGGTGACCGCTTGGGAACACCGCGTGCCGTTGGCTCTCATTTTTGCCACGGAACGCGATGATTTTCAGTTCTATGGATTGCAAGAAAATAATCGATGATCACGATACATTCATATGTTTCTTTTTTTGTGAAGTCTAGCCTTAATTTTGATCACCTGGAACTCCTATTTGGGGGGAGTAAATGTACTTGTCTCAACTTTTTTTTACAGCATTCATGCTGTTTTTCAGGGAAATTTATAGCTTATTAACTAAACATGGCAATATTGATTACGCACTAGTCTTTGGGTGATTGCGTACATACGTGGATGATTGTAATCAATAAATGATTCTTTAAGAATTGGTTGTTCGATTATATGATCAAATTTCGAACTATCGTATTCCGAATATTTTAGGACCAGAAATTTATTATGAAACATGTCTCCGAGAACTTTTCATATGAATCGAAACTTCGTAATTATAACCATCAAAACTTGCAAAATTGTCAGATTACTTAATTACACACTGGTCGGAGCAATGGTAAATGTGAAATTGGGAACAGTGTACAGAGACTGCTGTTGTTAAAATCATCCGTATTTCTGTCTACAAACAACTTGTTCAAGAAACGAACGAACTAGAATAATATGTGATTTGATTTTCTGGTCGCAACCTAACCGAAGCAGAGAAGATTTTATCAAAATTCTGATTACAGAGTTCAAAGAAGATCAAGCAGCAATCTGTACAAAGTACCAGAGAGCAAGATTAAATTGATACAAAGCCTGAAACTCAAAGCATCTATTACTGATTAAAACGGTGCCAATATCTCTAGGTCCAGAATTATTCAACGGATAAACGAAAAAAAAATTTATTATAAGGGAAATGACAAAAAAAAAAAAAACAAAAATTATAGCACAAACGAGGGGAAAAAGTCATAATTCGGCCGGCATCTTATTCATTATTTATAAGAAAACAGTTTAAGTCGATCGAATTCTTATTGGAATGAAAAACAAAAAAGTATCCATGTGAAGAACTCGAACTTGACGCGATATATGAATTTTATTCATTGGATGGGACCAACATTTCTAGGAACAGATTGCGATAATCATCCCGAGAATTTGCTGATAGCTGTGCGTTTCGAACGCATGAGCAAAAGCAAAGGGATATTAATCGTTGCAATTATTTTGTCAATTTTTACAAACTGTAAAGGGCTTTGAAGTTTTATTAAAAAGCAGGGAAGAAGTAGGAAAAAAAAACATGAAAAATTCATCAAATTTCGGACTCTTTTTCAACCTGTTCGCACCGGAGCCATCCTGGGAATTAAAAAAATCCACAAAATTGTTATTCTACGAAGATCTCCGAGAAAGAACTAATGGCTTTTGAATGGTTTCCCAGTAAAACGGTGAGGAGGGGGAAGACACCAGTTGACCCTGGCTTTGGTTACGACTCTCTTACCATACTCCCTCATCATCAGTTGATGCTCAATTCTTGTACACTCCGCTTCGTGTCAATAACAAGAATATAGACACGACTTGTAACGAGATTGTTCGTTCCGTGAGATATTCCGCGATAGAGACTGCGAAGTTCTCTTCAATTAACAACGCTATTGATTTGCGAATAAATCGCTCATCATGGCAAAGTGTACGGTTCAACGAGGTTTCTTTGCTTCACTAATTCTCGTTATAATCGTCGTGGTCGAAGCACGTGAGTTTTTTTTTAAATTATTAATCGAAAAAGTTTATATTTTTTTGAAAAAAGAGCAAAAACTATTATCTCTAGAGAGGAAAAAGTGACTCATGTATCGTAGGACACTTTCTTCGTTGTGTCGCTTTAAAGTCGGGGAAATAGACAATTGCGTGGACTATTTGTCATTGCGTGTCTTGTCAAATGCTATCTCAAATGGAATTCAAATAAATGACGATAACGATGCTTCGTCTTACTTATTTACTTTTGGTATTTTTTGAAATATTCTTATTTTCAAGAAATTCTTACGGACACGAAGCTTGTTCAACGGTGTAATTACCATTTTGGCAAACAAAAAAGATTCCCGAAGTTTCTTTGTTTTACGAAATTTTTTTTTCTCTTCGTTTTCCCAATGCCGTGAGCCGAGTATAGACGACATTGTACGATTCGTGAAGGAGAAAAATCTAGTATGTTCAAATGTTACCGCGTATCGATGTATTCGCATTGGAAAACACTGAAAAGGAAATTCCGGAACTTGCCATAAAAAAACCGGGTGAACGATCCTTTTCGCAGCAGTATCGTTGGTTAGAAAGTTTAGCCGCTTTTTACTATTCTAACTTATCGTCGTAAGATTTAACATGCAGCAGAGTTTTAAAAGAAATTAAAAAAAAAATCACAAATTTGGATTACTCCAAACCCTCCGAAACTCTTCATTGTATATTTCACAGTGTTAAGCAAACAAACGGTAGATTAACACAACGAGGAATTTGTAAAACATTGATATTCTTCATGGTTCATTGATTTCATGACACCTGTTTGACAACAAATCGTAACTGCAGAGTCTTGGGCTGTTGTGATATCTTCGGTACTTTCGCGATTTAAAAATCTTTCATCGACATCTTTTTCGAAAACTGTAATGTAAAGTCGTAAAACCGTGTATTAAAAAAAAAATAATTTTACCTTAGTTTGTTACACCGTTAATATGTTGGCCGGAGAATCGTTGAATATGAAGATAAACGAATGTCAATATTGTTATTATCACGTGGATCGGCTTTAAACGCAAGAAATTAAATACATTGGAAACCAAAAGGATTGGATTACACGCTGAAAGAATTGTTTGGAGGAATATCAAGATAACATCCTTGGATAAACTTAAAAAAATGATGGAATAATAAAAGAGTTTAATGGCACAATAAAAGAGCGTGATTTCTCGTAAAAAAGCTGCTGCAATTTTCAATTTTTCATATATATTTTATGGCTATAGAATAACCAAAAAAATACCCATGAATAATGAATCAGGATTACGAGGCCATAGACTCCGTCACGCATTCATTTTTGGATTTCCCCGAGCGATCCACTTCGCCATACTCAACTCGAATGAGTCATTCGCTCGGCAGACATCAAAGTTTCCTCCGCCGAGTCGGACTTCTTTGTGGATTAAAAAAATTTCCGTCATCTCTCCGGATAATCAATCATCAATATATACTTTTCTTTTTGTTATTTGTTTACATTACGTCGAGATTGATCGAGCAAAAAGTGTGTTATGAGCTTACAAGTATTATAAGGATGCATGATCGAAAAATATGCGATGATTATTTATTTTAGATCAAAAGTGTTTTCATCTGTCACGAGTACGGATATGAAATTTTTGATGCGTCAACTCGAATAACATTCCAAGACAAATGTTTTTACGCGAATGATTTCAAAATGTCTAGACTTTTTAAAAATTTATTCGTAAGATTAAACGACAACGAATATGCACGTTTTCGTATGTCACAACACGATGAAATTAATTCAAAAGTGAAGCGGTAAAGGCTCGTTGAATGTATCTTCGCGACGTTTTAACTTCTGTAGGATTTGTATCAACAAAAAAAAATAAAAACGTATTAAGATTTTTCAATGGTCACTGCAAATTTCTTGAGGAACAAATAATTAGGCGAATTGATTTGAAACTCTTGATACTGAATTCGTTCTTTGCTGACATTGTCTTTTTTCAGAGAATGGAAACTTTGCTCGACAATCCAATAGTGATTGCAGTACTCCAGCTGGATCACCGGGAAATTGTATACCGATTCGTCAGTGTCAACCGCTGCTCAATATTCTAACGACTCGTCCCTTGAGCGGGGAATCGATTCGATTTTTGAGAGAATCACAGTGCGGTGTCAGCACCAATAACCACGATCCCAAAGTTTGTTGTTTAATCAATGAAGAGGATTCTAGAAACGCGGGCGACCAAGGAGACATCAATACGTCTTTGCGCAATAATCCTAATTTGCCAACGGACTGCGGTAACGATTTATCGCAGAGAATCGTTGGCGGAGAAGTCACAGATCTGACCGAGTTCCCCTGGATGGTTTTGCTCGAATATGACAAACGTACGTATTCCATGCCGTTTGGGACAAATAATAAAACGGGAAAATGATCCTTGCGAGATAACAGCAACAGATCGAACATTCATATAAATATTTCAAACGTTGGCGAATCCGAAGAAATTTCGGAATCATCTTTAGAATGTCATTATTGCCTAAAATCTTTCATAAAAATTCTTGACTTTTGTATTTTATGATGTTGTTTCAGCGAATGGTAAAACAACGGCCTGCGGTGGTGTTCTCGTAACATCTCGTTACGTGTTGACAGCGGCTCATTGTATAAAGGGTGCGGGCTTACCGAAATCTTGGTCCCTGAACGCGGTGCGCCTTGGCGAGTATGACACCACGACGGATCGTGATTGTGTACCGGATGGCGATAACGGCAGCGAGGTTTGTGCCGATCCAGCGGTGACGGTCCGTATCGAAGAGAAAATAGTTCACGAATCGTACAGACCAAACGCTCGGGATCAGCAAAACGACGTGGCTCTGCTTAGATTAGCGCAGAATGTTCAATTTACCAGTTACATCCAACCAATTTGTTTGCCAGCCGGTGGGGATTTGGCTCAAAAGTTGTGGGTCGCCGGATGGGGAAAAACTGAGACTAAGAGCGAATCGAACGTGAAATTGAAACTGGGTATTGCTCCGGCTGATCCATCGGCCTGCGCCGAAAGATACAAAAACGCTGGAGTCACTTTGGGAAACAGCCAACTGTGCGCCGGTGGTCAAAGAGGCAAAGATTCTTGTCGCGGTGACTCGGGTGGTCCTCTCATGTCCTTCGACAGAACTGTCAGTGGCAGCAGAAAATGGACGGTTGTTGGAATCGTATCGTTCGGACCAACTCCTTGTGGCATGCAAAATTGGCCGGGTGTTTACACCAAAATTGTTGACTACGTTCCTTGGATTCTTTCCAACATTCGAGCTTGAGATTCATTCCCCTCCTTTTCAACATCGAGCATCGCATCAATCACTAGAAATTATCAGCTTTATTGACCTCAAGCGTGTTGCAATTTTTCCTGTATATCTTTTTGTATTTATAAATATACTGAGAACAGAACACTGTTCGCCACGATTTCTTGATCCAACATTTTTGTTGTTGTTGTTTGTTTGTTGGATAAACAAATTTCTAGATATCTGGAGTATCTGGATACATAATATGTTCTGTGTTTGTACCTTCATTGCCATATTTTTATATTATTTTTAATGCTTTTTTTGTCAATTAAAAATTCCAGTTTCATGTCAAGGGGTCATGTTGGGTAAGTCGAAACAAAATTCTGCGAAATCATTTTTTTCGCCCGGTAGAATTCGGTACACAGCATTTATCCGCGAAAACAAAATTTTGCAGAGCTATATCATCGAATCATAGGCTATGATCTGGTTCCAAAGATCAAGGACTTGCTAAAAGCCTTGGCATTTCGAACATTATCGAAGTTATTTCATAATTGGAAAGTTTATTGAAAAAGAAGAATCAATAAAAATAATTCGAAATTTCGAACGATAAAGGACTTGAAAGAAGACTCTGGGAAAGCAACTGGTCGAAGTGACACCGGCTTGAGGTCGCAAAATAAGGCCCCTTTTGATTTTATCGTTTTGATACAAAATTTGAATTCAACGACCGGGAAAAGTCTGGGTAAAAACAAGTCTCGGTCCAAGCGGACTGTTTTGAAAATTGATAGCCACATTGGGGATCCTCTATTAAAAAACTACGGCTATTCCTTTGACGTCAAGAAAGAGCTCGAATAAAAAATGCTCGAAGCTTTTCTGATTCGTGTAGAATGTTGTTTGCCGATCGGATAAGTTGTAACGTGCGACCATACCAAATCTGTCAGTGCTATTCTCTTTTAACCGGAAGTTACTTTTTTGTGATATTACTGCCTTTACTATCCAATGAGGTATGATTATTTGGATTTTTTCACAATACCTCTACTGTCCGATCTATCAGAATCCAATTTTTCAGCGACTAATCTCGGATTTTTTGGGGGGGGGGGGGGGGGGGGGATTTCCGTGGTACTTCCGGTCGACCGTATCTATAAGACGACGTGTTTCAATGGCTCGAAACGCTCAACTTTGAAATTTTATTGCGAAAGAACCAGTCGATCAATTAAGTCCAAATTTTGGCAACAGGTGCTGGGTAAAATATCTGTCCAAATCATGTAGAATTTTCAAGTTAGAATCTTGCACTTGACCTGATGGTCGTGTCTTCTCAATGTAAACCTACCCAAAAGCCTATCGAAATTGAGATATCAGCAACCGGTTTTCAACGGTTTTTATATCATGACGTATAAATGCGTCAAACAGACTGGATCGAATTTTATTGTTTTCCATACATATCCCCTATACAGACGTAATCTATTAACCAGCTAACAGGTAATGACGCATATTATGTGCGTCATTACCGGTCAAATGACGTTGACAAAAAAAATCCTAGGGATTTATGGGTTCGTTGATTACTGGTTTGACTTTAGATTTCAAAAATAAAAAATGGCGAACGATAAATCCAGAAAATAGAAAATCAGCGTCGGACTTTCATTATGAAAAATGCCGGATCCAATTTGGTTGACGTCCAATATGGAGAACTATCGACATATTCCTACTTCGAGAAATTCCAGAAAAAACATCAAGGATTACTGCACATTATCATTCGTCGATATCCTACCGGCGGTTAAATTGAGAGAAATACAGGTGGAACAGAGTGACAATAAATACCAGCTCCATAACTCTATGCATCGTTTTTTATCCTTCACAAACTCTATGGTGAAAATTGTTTGTGTAATATTCATATATGAGATACGCGACTATTCACGTAAAACAGTTAATAACGGAATAGAGATATTCACCAGAGATTTGTGGTACCGGGCCCAATAAATGCTCTCGCTTCATCTTTTTCTTTCCAATTTTTATTTACGATAAATAAATATGGGATATAAATTTCAAAAGACTCGGAAGCTTCACATAATTCAAAAGAACCGTTTTATGCTCGTTTCGTTATCGTTGATTAATGCATACGAGCATCGTTCAAGAAAAAGAGAGATATTTTTTAAATGATTTTTCGAGAAAAAAAAAATACAACGAGGAGGGGGAATAAACGCGTTGACCTTGACTACTAATACGACTCTATAAATACACTAGATCTTTATAAGGAGTTACTCAGTTCACGGGGGCCTGCTTCACAACAACATCAAAAATTTTACTTGTATTAATTGTTCTCTTCATTGGATTTTTTGTGGCTGAGATCGTTCGTCTAGAATTGAATCGCGAAGAACCAGTGAATAAGCAGCGTTATGACGAAGCTCACGCTTCAACGCGAATTCCTCGCTTTGCAAATAATTTTGTTAGTCGCCATAGTCCAAGCACGTAAGTACATCATAATATAATTTAAAAAATTCACTAAGCGTTTTACCGAGATATACAATTTCATTCCGTATCTTTTGAGTTGACCGTGTTTGATCCGAAACCGAGGGTACCAAATTCGAATTCTCATATTGGGAAAAAAAGTGGTTGATTCAATAAAAATCGATGTTATCGGAAGGGTTTTCTGAATCGGGGACTGCAATGTTCTTGGTCAGAATGACGGTGCATTCATTTTCGGCAAAATTTTTCTGGAATGAAAATTTTCGATATTCCAACAACCACTAGGGGCTGGGTAAACCAATGGGATAGCTTTTGGGTATTTCTTGCAATTTGTTTTCTCATCCATATTTTTAAATATATTCCGATGCATTTTGAGGTTTTCTTCAATATTTTTATTGATTGATTTTACCGGGATGTAACTCATCGGTGTATCAATTAGAATAGAAAACACACACATTAGAACACGTAAGATTGGACACGCTTAACACTGATATTTCATAAGGATATTGCTTTTTGTAGAGGATGATAACTTCGATCGTCAATCCAACAGCGAGTGTACTACTCCAAGCGGATTAACAGGAATTTGTAAACTGCTACCTCAATGTGAACCACTGTGGAATCTTAAAAACACTCAACCCTTATCCCCAGAATCGGCTCGTTTCTTGATAAAATCTCAATGCGGTACGAGCACCAGCCTCGACGATGTTAAAGTTTGTTGTCCAATCGTTAGCAATGAATCTCGAAACGGGGGCGAAACAGAAAACGCAGATTTGTCAATAGTCAATAATCCTAATTTGCCAACGGACTGTGGTAGCGATTTAACGCAGAGAATCATCGGAGGAGAAATCACTGATCTGACCGAGTTTCCTTGGATGGCTTTGATCGAATATGATACTCGTGAGTATGCTGTCAAACTTTAATCAACGATAGAACCGAAATTCTATGTACCAAGAGGTTATCACCAAACAGTTTCTTCATTCGGACTGGTTTTCGAACGTATGAAAGTTCCCTAAACTTGTAAACAATTTTCTCGAACCGATAATGACAGAAACTCTGAGGGAACAAGTTTTTGACTGAGAACGAACGTAATGTAATTCATACATTAATGCATGAACAGTCTAGGGTGATGCAAAAAAGAATCGATATTTTTTTTTCCGTTGAGTCTGACGGCTGTTAGTACTTGTCAAAAAAGTAACTCTCCCAAAATTTGAGCTCTTGACAAAAATTTTTTAGAGGTCGCTCAAATAACTTTTTTAATTATTTTTCAAATTTAAATGCCCTGCGCGGCCATTAAATTTTTTTTTTCCAAGATCCAAATTTTGGGTAAACCACTGCTCCACGAAATATTTATATTTTCGTTGAGACGAAAAATTCGAAATATCTACATCATGATCGTTAGTCAAAATGGAAAAAAAAATATTAAAATCATTGGAGCGACTTCTACAAATTTTTTCTCTGGAAGCTCTAATGCTGCGAGAGTTACTTTTTTGACAAGTACCAACAGCTGTCAGACGCAATCGAAAAAACAAATATGGATTTTTTTTTGCATCACCCTAGCGAACACACTTTACGTTCGATCATAATAAAACAATGGATTATCTCTTTGTTCCTCCTTGTCAGTTTTCTTTCCGGAAGTAGAATTGATTTTTTGACTCTCGAATCCCCATGGTTGAATTCTTACGAAAACTTAAAAAATGGTTTTTTGTTATTGTTATTAGTACGCGGGAAAGATAGATCGTGCGGAGGCGTTCTCATAAGTTCTCGATACGTTTTGACTGCGGCTCATTGCATGAACGTTTCAATCACCGGACAAAAATGGGCTCCGACCGCGGTAGTTCTCGGTGAATGGGATACATCGACGGAGCGTGATTGTGTACCGGATGGGGAAAACGGTAGTGAAGTTTGTGCTGATCCTCCGGTGAGCATCCGTATCGAAGAGAGAATAGTTCACGAGTTGTGGCAAGAAGGGAATGCCGATAGGAAAAATGACGTGGCGTTGCTTAGACTGTCGGAAGAAGTACAATTCACGGGTTATATACAGCCCATTTGTTTGCCGTCGAGCACGGATATAGCCCGAAGATTGTGGGTCGCCGGTTGGGGAAAAACTGAGACCAGCAGCGGATCCAACAAGAAATTGAAACTTGATCTTTCTCTAGCTGACAAATCTGCATGCTCGATGAAATACAAAAAATCTAAAGTCAATTTAGGAGACAGTCAACTGTGCGCCGGTGGTCAAATAGGCAGAGATACTTGTCAAGGTGACTCGGGTGGACCGCTCATGTCCTTCGAAAAAACACCCAGTGGCAGCAGAAAATGGACAGCCGTCGGGATCGTCTCGCTTGGTCCATTTCCTTGTGGGCAGGAAGGTTGGCCCGGTGTTTATACCAAACTTATCGACTATGTTCCATGGATCCTCAGGAAACTTCAACGTTGAGACTGATTCTCCTCTTTCTCCAATAACATCGATCATCAGAAACGACAATTTCCAAAACAACATCTCGAAGATGCAAACGTCTTGGCATTTTCCATGTATACCCAATGAACTTGTACGAAAAAATCAATTGAACTGTATATACGAAAGAAGTGTGTTAACGATTTTTGTTTTTCTCATGCTCATTATTTTAGTTCATCAACAATCAACATCGTTTTGTATTTTTTATTTCCCGTAGCAGTTTGTTGTGTTATTAATCAATCATGGACCCCTTGTTTTCACAATGAAAACAAGTTTCCTTCAACTATTTTTTTTTTTTCGTTTGAAAAAAATCTATCGATATCGAAGTTGAAGTTTGAAACCAAGTCGCCAAATATTTTTGTCATGTCTTTCTAAAATTCAAGCAAATTTGCTTCCTCTCAATCTTGAGTATGATTGCAAGCCCTCTAAATCGATAGAGGCGTGTTAGAATATTTGGTATTACTCTTTCATATTCTGAATTGCTACACATTCGATTCAGCTGATGCAAATGTGAAATTCATAATCGACAAGAAAAAAAAAAAAGACAGAATAAATTGAGGGGATCTCAAATCTTCAAGGAGATCAGAACTTTTTGTTGCTCCATTGCATGGTTAAATTCTTGCATGAGTAATTCTAGGGAGGGCAAGGCATTCAAAATTCATATCGGATGAACGTTGATGAAAGAAATTCAAATAGCTCGGAACGATTTTCGAATATGACGGATTAAGGAGGGGGAAAGCCTTGAAGGAGACTCGAGCCTGATTATAATTTCGACTATATTACTGCACTGGATCATCATAAGAATACTCAGTTTTTCGACGGTTCCCTCCACGACAGTATCAAGAATACAGACTTCTCTTGTGTCGATTATTCCGTTTGTGGGCCCAGATAAATTGCTTGAACGACGAAATAATCGTGTTATGGCAAAGTTCGCAATTCAACGTTGTTTCTTTGTTCTTCAAAGCGTTGTATTGGTAGCTACAGTTCGAGCGCGTAAGTACTCTGAACTTATGACCGCAAAATTAATCGAAATAGGTTATCATCTCTTCCGACAAGAGCAATCGTTGGGACAGGGTCTTGTTTATCTTTTCAAAAATGAAATAAGATAAAGCAGCAAGTTCGATCGCGTAAGAAGTAGTGTCTACGAATAGAACTATAATTGCACAATACTTGATTATTACTTTGTACGATAAATGTTTCATCAGAGTGTTCGCCTGTGTTGCGAATGTCGGTACGCAATCGAGCCTTGATCCGTCCACTTGAATATTCATTTTTGAAGTAAATGCAGGCGAGAATCATTTCAACATTTCTAGACTTTTTTCTCCATATTAATTCGTGACATTGATTCAATAATGCTCAACGAATCAAATGAGCAGGAAACTTTGACTCTCGAAACTCGTACTACAGTTTCAGCGATATAATTGGACAACGAAATCCGAAGCAAAGAATCTGATCGATCCCAGTTAATTATCGTTTTGTTGGTCTCAAGTATTTCCGAATCCGACCGGTGATCGTGAAGGACCAAATGTCATGACAATAATATTGTTCTGTTTAGAGAATCATAACGGTCGTCGATCCAACAGCGAGTGTACTACCCCCGGTGGATTACATGGAATTTGTACACCGCTTCCGCAATGTGAACCACTGTGGAATCTTAAAAACACTCAACCCTTATCCCCGGAATCGACTCGCTTCTTGATAAAGTCTCAATGCGGTACGAGCACCGGCCTCGACGATGTTAAAGTTTGTTGTCAAATTGTTAGCAACGATTTTCGAAATGGAAGCAGAGCAGAAAACGCAGATTTATCTTCACGCAACATCAATACGTCTTTGCGCAATAATCCTAATTTACCAACCGAGTGCGGTAGCGATTTATCGCAAAGAATCGTTGGTGGACAAGTCACAGATTTGACCGAGTTCCCCTGGATGGTTTTGCTCGAATATGATTCTCGTGAGTACGTTTTTCTGTTCCACCGATATTAGAACCGAGATATTATGAGCGATCATGCCGAAAAGAAACGCAAAGGTGCACGGCGTTAAGCTCGAATCCTTTTTGTCACACACGCGAATGTCTGAATTCGAATCGAACGATAAATTTCATAAATCGTTTTTTTTTTTTAATCTTTTTTCAGCGCGAGGTAAAAAAACAAGCTGCGGGGGTGTTGTCGTAACTTCGCGATACATATTGACCGCGGCTCATTGTGTAAGCAGCGAAGGCTTACCGAAATCCTGGTCTCTGAATAGCGTACGTCTCGGTGAATACGACATTTCGACGGATCGAGATTGTATACCGGATGGTGTGGACAGTGAAATTTGTTCCGACCCACCGGTGGTTGTAGCTATCGAAGAAAAGATTGTTCACGAGTCGTACATACCAAACAGTGCAGATAGGAAACACGACTTGGCGTTGCTAAGACTAGCCGAGGATGTACGATTCACGGATTATGTAAAGCCAATTTGTTTTCCGTCGAATCCAGATCTTGCTCAAAAGTTGTGGGTCGCAGGTTGGGGAAAAACTGAGACCAATAGAGAATCCAATGTGAAATTGAAACTGGCGATTTCACCGGCCGATAGATCGGCGTGCTTGGAAAAATATAAACAAGTTGGAATTGATTTGCTGGATAATCAAGTATGCGTGGGTGGTGAAAGCGGGAAGGACTCTTGTCGCGGTGATTCCGGTGGCCCCCTTATGTCGTACGATAAAACACCCGATGGGAGGAGAAGATGGACGGTTGCTGGAATAATCTCGTTCGGACCGGAGCCTTGTGGGACCCGACATTGGCCCGCCGTTTACGTCAAAGTTGTCGACTATGTTCCGTGGATCCTCACAAAAATTAGACCTTGAGATTCAGTAGTCTTTGCGGATTAAACTGTACTGAAAAAAAAACAAAAAATATTTTTAAAAAGAGTGAAATCTCGTTAGGATATTTGAAAAATATTTGTATAACGCGATGCAAAATTGAATAGTCGTTCGTTATATATGTATACGCCGTCATTTTCTGACGGCGTCAGATCACGGACGTAGTTGAGCTCGTAAGTGCATGATTTTGGTTGAAAGTCCTTTGGTCCACGTAAATTCAAGAAGTTTCACTCCCTATGAGATGGATGAAAAGAAATTCTTGATTTTTTTAGTTAGTCGGAATATTCAAATATTTTCTACAAAGATTCAATCGCGTGTAGTCGATATTTCGAGCACTATTGCTTGATTCATTTTATCCATTACAAGGAATTAACAAAATTGAAAATGTAGAATTTTCATATTTTCATTACCTGCTGCACGAAACACAGTTTTTTTTTTCAGGTTTTCGAAAGTTATACTAATCAATCTTTTTCGAAAGCTACTAATTTTCGCAAAACCACCATCTCCGCGAGTTATCGACCGGACCATACTTTCTACAAGCTACATCCGCGAAATTTTCATATTAAAGAGCTGCGAAAGAACTATTATTGCACATGCTGGTGCTCGCGAAAACTTACATTGGGTCGCTCGATGAGCGAAACCTAGAAATGATCAGATAATTCGACACTGTTTATGAATGATTCCTTCTCCATGACGATAATCCGAACTTTAATGGATGTAACGCTGGCTTCCCCGGGATTCATTGTACAAAGTACGTTGCCACTCGATCGAACTTTAGGGTAAAAAAAAGTTGACTCCTCAGCAGTATTAAAGATCGTTGATTTTTATTGCACATCGGTTCGTCTTAATAATATTATAAAATCCTTCAGATTCAGGGGTATTCAGTCCGTTTCGCTACTGCATGGATCGTAAAATGGTAAAGTACGACATTGATGTTTTGACCACCTTGAAAATTACAATGTTATAATATTACCAATCAATCGGATTATTCATACGTCGTTGAAAATAATTAAGAAAAATGTAAATGTAATTCTAACCGCTCCGAAAGTTTCCACGGACATGGTGCAAATTTTTCCAGCAGTCACTTTGCAAGGTGTGTTACAACGCATGGTCATGGGACCCAAGAGCTTCCGTGCCCTCGAGGAAATATTGTACCATTTACAAGAGTGGCTGCGAACATTTGTACCTGTTTTATTTACCTGATAATCAAACTCTTTTAAAAATATCAAGCTTACATATGATCGTGAATACTCAGACTGTGGTCCATTAAAGTTTGTGAAATGTAGGATTCGATGTAGAGATGAACCATTTGCGCACCAATAAAAGCAATGTATCTTACAGTTTCTTGAGGATTGCTGCTTCTCGTTAATATCTGCGTATAAAATTATAATTATATAACATCATATAAATTCATTGAATAAGTAAATAGCAAAATGAATTACCTGAAGTCCTGTCACACTCATTAGTATCATGGTGAATCCGACGACAAAGAAAAAAGCCGGGCTGTACAAGTGCTCAATGAGTTCCGCAAATCTAACAACATCAAACACGATCGTAATTCGTTCGGTGTAAGCGTGCGTAAATTTTGTCTACCCTATATATATTTTTGCATTTTTTATATTCACTCAATAGCACCGTTGTGGCGATCGATGCAGGTAGCAAGATTCTCGAAATCGATGTCTCTCCCCTTCATAGATGCTTCTTCCTCTCCTACTCGCTTTAATTTTTGCCTGAATTTTCATCAAGTATTTTTATTGGAATCCATGCAAACGTCAAAAATCGTAAATGTTTTCCAGCTTACTTATGCAAATGAAAATAACAATTTTACCCTATGGCAGCAAATATACCGCAAACGTGTTGAACATGAACGATAAACATAGTATCATTGGCTGTATTGATTAAAATAATCATTGATGTGCCGACATAAAGATATGCCATTATATAAAAATAGTATTTTTGCTCGTCCAGCTGACAGTAATAAACTGGAAATGGAAATTCTCCTGGCTTTGTGCCGTTGTAGAACAAGCTGTCGACCAATTTTTGCAGAAGCGGTTGCGTTACAAATAGTATCGTCGTAAAGTGTACCCCAACTGTAAACAAAAGCTATCTTATTTTGTTGCTTTTTTTTTTTCGCAATATTTGCTTCCACAAAAAATCAATTGCCAATCGCGAGTCACGTTTATCATTTTTACTTTTTTACTTTGGACAAAAGTTGAGACGGTTTCTGTTTCCAACAAGTTTAGTATATGATAATACATGTATGATTATTCCATTTCCGTGACCACATACAACGAAAACCGTAGGCTGGCAAACGATTAGTTCAACTCAACGATTTGGTAACCTGTATAAATGGTCGTCATTTTTTTTCCAGTTTCAGCGTACTCGTGAAGTACCTTGATTTCTCGTTCTCCATCCCACTTGTCCCAATCTTCACGGATACGGTTTAACAGTTTCAATCGCTGTCTCCATAAAACCGAACCCTTTTAGTTACTCCATACACAATCGCTATAGTCTAACTTATGACTAGATGTTTGTGTCATAATAATCACATCAGAAAGCAATAATTCTTTGAAATATAGGAAACTGTTGGGCGTTAAAAAAATTCATCGAGATATATCAAACTTCAAAACGATCTTATTTATAATTTGATTTTGTACTATGAATTGAGGAAACTCACCATTTCAGAACTACACAAGCAAGAGAACAACTTTACGAAAGAAACAGCGTTGACGAGAAATGGCAAGAAGGATTCGAGAACAACTTTTGAATCATTACTGAACTTGATAACCGCCAATATTTGTGGCACAATTTGAATCGTGCACAAAAAAATGGAAATGGCAAGAAAAATTCGACCGACAAGTCTGTTCTGATATGGCCATTGACCGATGCTGCTCATTAAAATTTCAGTCAGTTTGTAATAGCGTTGAAACACGTCCATCGCGACTCAAAGTCACGTTGACGGCTGCGTCAGAATTGGTACACTAAGAAAAAACCCAACCGCTCAACAACCCCTTGATAGCACATAAAATCGTCGACAGTCTCCTCTCTCGTCGTCAATCACTTTTCTCATTTAGTATTCTCCCATAATTATCAGCACACTCGCGCTCCCTTCGAATGGATCGATTAACGTTTAAATTCTCATGTCACCGCTTGACGCCTTGATTACTGAATTATAAGGGGTGCGTGCGGAAAGAAACTCTTTTGTAAGAGTTTCTTACAAACTCAAGCATTTTATTTCAACTCAAGTTTGCAACTCGGTGTTTCGCTTCATTGTAAGTCATTGTGAAACTATTAGAACCGCGTCCTTATTTCTTTCTTGCCGTTGTCACCTTTTGTCATAACTTGTTTCGGTCTATGACTCATTTTTTTATGCTACATTGAAAATAAAATCTGCAATTATCGCGAATTAATTACTTTTTGAATTATCTTTTTGAACGTGTGTACACATCGGGTCACGACTGACCTCAACCCTTTTTACAGCCATATAATTGGAAAAAATTAATATTTTTTATTTTTTATTTATATTGGTCGTCGATCCAACAGCGAGTTTAATACTTCTCATTCTTTCAGCAGAATAATTCATTAATTTCGCCTGATGCATATTTTACGATCATGTTTCGGGTTCACCGGATTGTTTCTTCAAATAGGTGCAAAAAATCGAAAAGTCGATAACTCGTTGGCCGCGATATCTGAGCAGATATATTAGCACCGGTATGACGAGGAAGGTGTACACGTGTTCCATAGGAAAACTTCAAAAAGGTACGTACAATTCTCTGACGATTGAAAAAATAAAAGTCCCGGTGGGTCTTTCCCGGCAACGTTATTACTCGTGACGCATCGGATTACGCGAAGCGATCATTTATTCGCATACGTCGTCGTCGCTATCGAAAGGGAATCTCGTAGTAATTGCGTTAGGGTCGATTTAAAATGAAAAATGAATCAATTGAAAACCATCGAAAAAATATTTAAAGAGTACTTTGAGAATAAAATTCTGCTACATATTTTTTTTCGTCAGTCGTAATTACAAAAGAGAACGGAAATGAGCGCGTATCCCCACTGAGCAGAAACAATTGCATGACGCAAATTTCCCATCATCGAACGCACCTCCGCAGTTTTTAAAATCACTTTCAGCCTTTTACCTCCAATATGACACGAGTTAACGACATTATTTTTATTCCACCGGTTTAAAGTGCATTTTAAACACACAAATTACAATTATCTACCGTGAAATCAAATCCTCGCGGAACAATACAATTCTTGTAATCTTTCAAATCATTTCCCGTCATATTAACAAAACAGGCCTTCGTTTCTACATTCGCTTTGCGCCTCTACACTTACGATCGAATTATTAAAGTTGTAAAAAGTTACTTATATAGTTATCGCTTCCCAATAAATATGTTTATATTTTTACGAGCACGTTCCATTTTTATGAGTATTATGCTGCTTCATTTCAATTTCAGAATTATTAAAATCAATGAAAAAATTTTTTCTCACTTCGTTTCGCTTAAAATACGAAAATATTGTTGAGATTTTATATCTCTGTTTTCCTATTTCCTTCATGAGATTCGTTCATTAGAGGGCCATAAATAGTAAAAAAAAATGTATTCGATTGAAACACAGAGTAGACGTTCGCTCGTATAACTACGGAATTTTATGCTACCGGAATGTTAACGCGCGTTTTATTCTCTGTATATAAAATGCAAAAATGCAGTCTCCGCGGAGCTGCAGAGACGAAAGAGCGTTCTCAGTCAAGGCTGCAACACAGATGGCAGCAGATCTTTTCCGTACCGTTGATCCCCAGCGCAGTGTCACATCGTATTTTAATGAGTTATCTGGTGTGTGTAAAACGATTCGTCGTCATATAGATGAATGGTCTTGGTTTTTCCTTCTCTCTCTCTCTCTCTCTCTCTCTCTCTCCCTCATTTCCAACGCATTTCTTCCGTTCAGAGCGACTTTTGCAACCAGAAGGATATGAGAGGTTCGAACGACAATACGTTTTAAAGTTGTCTTGAAAAAAAAAAAAAAAAAAAAATTCGGGCAGAAACCTGGATAACTGGTTTTCGGAAGAAACTCTCGCTCCTCCGCACAGATTTCGACTTCCTTAAATATTCGTATTTGTCGAAAAAACTTCAAACACTCAAAAATCACGATTCGAGGAATTCGAGAGGTGCGAATACGCGAGTGAACTTGAACGGGGATAACTCATAGAGTATATGATAAAAAAAATATATAAATACAAGTGCCTGCAAGATGTTGAAGAGCGTTAGTCCAACGATGATCAGGTTCATCGCTCCAGCCATTGCTCTGGTACTTTGTTCTCCAGGATCCAACTCACGTGAGCAAATATTCAATATTCAAAACTTGGTATATACAACTAATAAAACCAACGAACACGAATAAAAAATATATTACGAAATGGTAGTTGAAAAAGACAAAAAACGATGGTATTATTTCTTTCAGAATCTATGATTTTTTTCACAGAAGAAGCTAACTGCTTGACCGTCTCGAAACAATCCGGTACGTGTATCAACATCAGACAATGTCCAGCCCTTATAAGTGTTCTCCAAGGTCCCAGACCACTGTCCGGACAAGCTCTCGAACTTCTGAGATCCTCGCAGTGCGGTTTCGATGGTAATTCACCAAAAGTATGCTGCGAGAACGAGGTATATTCGATCTCATCTTCCTTCGTATCGAAACGTTTAACGAATGTTTTATTCCTTCCTCACGTCGATACATAATATTATCATGATATGTCTTATCGCCACTCTGCCAAGTACAGCGAGCGACTACGATAACCCCGTTCGCCAGTCCGGTGAATGATGAAGATTCAGTGACCCCTCCGTTACCCCCGGATGTCACGTCGCATCCGAATCTCAGACTTCTCGATCACGCACTTTGTGGTCCTATAACTCAGGGAAAAATATTTGGTGGCAACAAAACTGGCGTTTTCGATTATCCATGGATGGCTCTGATCGCGTACAAAGTCGGTTCTACCCACGAGTTTCGTTGCGGTGGAACCGTCATCAACAAGAGATACATCCTCACCGCTGCTCATTGCGTCACTCAGTTACCTACCGGTGGGTCTTTCCTGCGATTTATAAATTAAAGAAAAAAAACTCTTTATCGGGGGGGTTGATTATCCTGTCTGTTACCGCGTTACTCCACGCGTGCTCCAGGTCTCGTTTTGTCGGGTGTAAGGGTTGGGGATCATGACATAAGCAAAGAGCGCGATTGCGACAAGGGCGAGGATGGCTTGGAAGTCGTATGTGCCGAGAGATATCAAGACTTTGGAATCGAAAACGTTCACCATCATCCCGAGTATTCAAGGTCCAATCTCAAAAACGATATTGCCCTAGTCCGTCTTGATAACGACGCTGACTTTCGACCGGCCAGTGTTCGACCGATTTGTTTACCCATCGGACCTGCCGCGACAATCGTTCAGAAAAAGGTATATTTCATACAATCAGAGCATTCGAATAAAAGTATCGATCAATGGTGATTGTTTCAAATTTTTTTCAATCAATGTTTCCGGAGTTTTTCGGGAAGCCGTTGAAACGCGACATATAAAATGCTATTTTTTCTGCATTCTTGTCTGTTCGAAGGTAACGGTGACTGGCTGGGGCGCGACCGAAAAAGGTCCTCAAAGCCAGGATCTCTTGCAAGTATTTATCAGTGTCGTTCCTAACGATCGATGCGCAGCGGCTTATCGAAATACCGCGACAATTGGATTTCGACAAATGTGCGCCGGTGGCACCAACCGTATGGATTCCTGTTTCGGTGACAGTGGCGGTCCTCTACAGTCACCAGGATTGTACAACGGCAGTCCGAAATACATACAACACGGTTTAGTCAGTTTTGGACCAACGCGCTGCGGTATCGACGGATTTCCTGGTGTTTACACGAAATTGTCCTACTACCTTGATTGGGTTCTCAACACTATGAGAGATTAACCTAGTTCATAACTGTAAATACTTGAACAGGCTGCCAGCATGAGAGCGATCCTATGAACTCAATTTTTCTTTTGATGAATCGAACATTCGAGTAATATTTTTCGATCGGTCTCTCCGTTCCCCTCGACGATGAGTCGTTAATACTAAAATTCCAAGAAAAAAAAACAAGAGCATAACGCTGGAACGATTGGAAATAAATAATGGAACAAAAGTCGATCGCAGCACGAAATTTTCCTGGAGCACTACTAAGATTCTCCGATAAAAGTCGATCTAAAGAATATTTTTCGAGCCTTTGATTTGATCTCTTCTCTTTAAGATTTTGGAAAAAAATGTGATCTAGGCTCGATAATTGTTCAAAATTTCTCTGCTCACTATTAATTTAAAGAAAATCTTAAAATTCATGCACTAAAAATCCATCATTCCGTTGATACGAATCGTTTCTATCGATATATTTGAATATTGCACTTGACACTCGAGACGACCCGTCTCGAAGGATTCATCCTTAAAAAATCTGTATACACAATAAACAAAAGTACTTGGAAACATGAATTTGTACAGTACATGATGTACATTTTAAAAACTGTCTGAACTAAAGGACCCAAATGCGAAGAGAATTTCATGATTTTAGTTCTAGTCTTTTTTTCTAGATTTTAGTTATCGTCGGAGGCTTGCTTATTCTTTTCAGTTTGTCGATCTTCGATGAGCTCCGCTGTCTCGTTGATGGAAACTCTGAGTGTACCGCGATCGCTTTTCTTTTTATTAGCAGTAGAGAGATCCGATTTGAGGGTGGATCTTTCGGATTTTTGGGAGCTCGAAGATTTGGAAGAGCGACTCGCTGAAGCACGAGTACCGGAGCTGCTGGTAAATGATCCTGAATCGGGCCTCGAGGCGCTCAACGGGCTGGCGTCCGATTCCAAACTGCTGGAAATCTGACGTTTAGCTTTTCTCTTCTTTTTCTTCAGCTTGTAAACACACTTCGGGGATTGCCTCGTTTGCAGCTGTCTGACAGCCTGATAACTCTGAGAATGTCGCTCGAATAGCATCGGAATCTCTGTTACGCGACGCAACATCATTTCCATCTCGAGACGATGACGTTCCGCTTGCTCCCTCGCCTCGTCCCGACGTAAACAAGTCCGGAAATCCAAGTCTCTCTCGTGCTCTTGCCTGGATACACGAGTCGATCAATTTTTTTTCAACTAAATCATGAAACCGCACTCTTTTTTTTTTTATTTAAACGAGGATCAGTCAACTTCGGTTATTTTCATACGAATGATAACTTTCAACGATAAATTGTGATCTCTAAGCTCTTTGTCCAGCATACTTTTCTACACTCGTGCGTGTTTCATTCCATTTATACTATAATCAGAACTATCCTATTTCCAAAATGTTTTATGTCCAAATATACTGATAAATGAAATTGACAAAAACGTGTGATACGACAATTGAAAAAAAAAAAAAAATAACTGAATATTGCCAATCCTATTTTGTGCTCTAAATAAATATTATCTAATCGGTTGCTACATACGTTTCCTCGTACCTTGCGGCTTGCCTCAGTGCTCTCCAGGCAGGTTTCCGACCGATCAAATCCGATCTGAGCTTCATCATACGTTCTCGATGTTCCTCCTCCATTTTCTCACGAATTTCTCGTTCCAATTTGTCACTGTGTCAAAGGGGAATGATCATCATCATTCATTTTCATTCGAAATATAAATATTCGATTTTGTTTGTGTTTTACGAAGGATCGAGAACTCACCGAGATGCCTGACAGCGTAAAATAGCCGCGAGATTGTTACCCCGTGTCGAAAGTTCCGTCATCGCGGATCTCGATCTTTCGGACGTAACGGGAGTTGCGCTACAAATCTCTAAATTTTCTCCCCCATGATCCCGTTGCTTCTCGTCCATATAATTTCGCGTTTGAAAAATCGTCGATTTGACGCGTTCTCGACGAGCCATCGACGGCGGCAGAGACGCCGATTTCAACAACTCGGCGGCTCTTACCTTTTTCTGCAATTGTCTAAAAAGCGAAAACAAATAAATTTCCACTTTCCATCGGATGGAAAGTGATGAATATCTTTTTTTTTTTCACGTTTATATTCGAGCAGTTTTAATACTCACCTGTAATACTCATCCTCCAACATACGATCGTAAACTTCTGTACCAAAAAGATTTTTCGGTACCGGTTTCGCTTTGAACGTCGATGTTGAACGGGCGCTTTTCGAACAAAGCTCAGGACTCGATCGACTTATCGCTTTTCCAGCTCTACGCTCACATTCGAGCCTGAACGGTTTTACCTGAGACATCAAACTCCAAGCGCTCTCCTCACGTACCATCCGACTTCTGAAAATTCCACCAGGCGCTTACCAACAAAATTAACATTAAAAATAAAAAATAATAACAATTTTTAAATTAAGAAAAATAAAAGTTGAAGCATGCATAATTTGAGTTAATTGTCTACAAATACTATTCGTGTATCGGACCGTTCTTCCTTCGCAGCCATTAGTTTATCGTACAATGGTATCCTCGAGGTAAGTGGAATCGGCCTGAATCTCCGTTTTTTCGGGTATGAACTTTTGTTGTTGTTGTCAGGATCGCGTGACGAACGATCTTCGGCTTCCGTCACTGACATATATTTTTCTGCTTCGTCTCTGAATCCATAAATAATCGAGTTATATATTCTTTGCTCCGATAAGTTTTCAGTGAGAAAAAAAACGCCGGGCCTGGTTCCAAGATCGAGACATTACCTGACGGCAAATCGAAAGGGTTTTGGTACCGTTGGATGCCACCGTTTCGGACTATTCGGCGGTAAACTACGCGTCTCTACGCTATTTTCCGAGCCGCTCTCGACGCTCTGCTCCGTTTTAGAATCGCTCCACGTGCTCCAGCTCTTACCAGCCGAATGTATTTCTCTGTTTCGCATTGTTTTTATCGCTTTCTCCTTGTCCTGCTTGCAGCTGAAATTATTTATTCACATACGGTTCCACGCTTGGTACGAAACTTTTTTTCATACATCGTGCAAAATTTTTTTTTTAACGAATCAACAAAATTCGATATTTCTCAAATTGATTTCTGTTCCAAGATTCACGACTCCAGAATTCAGCGTTTCGTTTTTTTTTTATAATAAATGTTTTCGTTTAATGAGGAAAATTAATAGAGTTTTAAATACGATTTGGGAGTAAAAAGAACTTTTCTATACCGATAGGTCAGAAGATCTTGGTCTTCGGCGAGTCCGGCAAAAGTTCCAGTCGAGAATAGAAGAGGGCTATCGATTCTCGAATCTTCGAGGCTGCATTTTTTCCCTCTGAGTTTCAAATCGTTCTCGGGGATCCGTTGTTTCGCGTTAGTTTTATTGAAATCGAGTTGAGTCGGGTTGACGGAGCGCGATACAACGACAACATCATTATTATCATTTTTCTTCTCATCCTCGTCCAAACAATTGCGTAAATTTTTCAAAAGCAGTCTTTGCTTTCGTTTCAAATAATCGAGTTTCCGTTTGAATTGTTCGTTCGACAAATGATGAATTTCATCGTAATCGGGTATGCTGTCGAGAAATTCGAGAAGATTTTCCAACGAGCCACCGTCGGGACTCGTCTCATTTTCCAACGAATCGTTTCGACCTGCAAAATTAATTTTTCGTCCCTTACCGCTTGATCCTTGTTTTTGAATTCTGTCGAGTCGAGGACGCTCGTACGAAGGCGTCGGTTGTCTACTGTACGGATCTACCGGCACTTTCACACACGAATCAACGAACGACGAGCCCTGGTGTTCCGACATTTAAAAAAAAATTTCTTATACAATTCTTCTTTTTAACGAAGGATTTTCGGATATTCAAAGGTAAAACGGCGTACTACTCTTCTCGAGACTTTCGTATGTCTCGACGAAATATGAGTTTCACCCTCGGGTAAGCGCGACGACCACCAAACAGATCGATGACCAAGGCCGTACCAGAGGTGTACGAATCACCATGGTGACCTCGAAGGGAGTACCCAGAGCTTCGCGGTGGCTCCCAAAACGATATTACCTTTGAGCCTCTGAATTTCGATCAATGCGGTTTTTTTTATTTTTCATTTTTTTCAGATTTTCAATGATCTTCAAGATTAACTGGAATATGAAAGCCGCCGTTATTTTCAAGTTTTTAATTTTTACTTTAAAGACTTGAAAAAAATTCAAGTACATATATGACGGTTGTCCTTTGAAAGGAGGTTGATTCAATTCGATCTATTCGACGGATGCGATCGATCTAGCTGAATCATGAAAAACTTAATTATGATCGCTTTATACGCGATCATACACGAAGATATATCTCGGTGTGCAAAAAAAAATGTGATTGGAAAAGTAAAATTGGTCAATCGATGTCTCGAGCGCAGAAATTTTGTGTTTTCGAACGAATAAAAAAGTTTCAAAATATCGTCAAACGTCGTAAAAAAAAATCGATCAATGTTTCATAGACTCGACTCAAATTCTAGCCTTCAAGGGATATGGGAGGAATGATGAGATATCGCGACTCATCTGAACTATATCGCCGAGTCCCTGAATAAAGGTGAAAGACTTGGGAACTTTGTTAATAAATCAATAAAACATCGTTTTTTAGGGCATGCATTTTCATCAATCGATACTGCCAAAATTCCCGACGAAGATTCCACTTTTTTCAATGATTGTGATTATAACCTCGAATCACAATTATATATATGATCGAAGTCGCATGTACGCGCTGACATCAGAGATCGATTGAAATTCTAGTTTAGAAGATTCGATTATCCGGTAATAAATTGTGTAACTAAAATTTAACGAATTGGAAGAAAATTCAATAAACAAAACGTACGTTTCTACAGTACCAGAGCTTATGCTATTGGCGTAGGCAATATACGCAAAATACGGCGTACTTCGACCGTATCAGCAGCACTGTACACCCTTTGGTTATCTGGGAATGGACGTGAACTTGGCCGCCCGACATGAACTTTTCAAAAGTTTTCTGATTTCAATCGTTTGTGTGTCGTCTGTAGAGTATTGTGAGAACAAAATAAACGCTTGTGAGATGAGCTTATCGCGAAAAAATCAAAAATCAAAATTAGCGTAAAGTTAGCCCGCCCATTCTACTTTTTTAAACCAAATGAGTCTAATTGTACGTAAATCAATGCGAAATCGTTTGTAGAACATGAATATTACAATAAAAATGTTTGTAAGACGCATATTTTTATGATAAAGCAAAAACAAAATTCGCACAAGTTTTTCCGAACCAGTCAGGGAATCTGGTGTATGCCATACGGGTCAACTAATTAAAAATGAATGAATTTTGAAGGTTTTGAAATGCTAAAAACGTTAAGACTGTTTCATAAATACGAAATTATATGGATGGTCTGTTGAACTGCTTCAGATGTTACCACTGCTGGTCTATGCCTAAATTTTATTTTATGAAAAGATTATATAAGAATATTTTGGAATGTTGAAATGGAAAAATTCTACCGACCAAAAAAAATACAGTATTCATTCCTCATTTCATCAATCAATCCACGCTCAGTAAGAGGAAAAACGTTTTATCCTTCAAAGATTAACGATTGAAATGGAAATCGAATTCTTTCAAAAATAATAGTTAAAATCAAAGAAAGCCCAACAGTTTGATGCTGAAAATTGCTATGCACAGAAATGAAACCAATAAAAATGATGGAATTATGTACTCACTCGTCGATGTCTTGTTCCCCTCCTCAATAATGAACCTACCTTTGGCAGAACCGAAAAATCCGCAATTCCGAAATAGTCCGCACAGTTAATATCCACTTCCGTTGCAGGACACTCATTGCAGTTGATTAATTTCCACTCGATTTTTCCCAGATCCTGCATGATTTTCAATTCAAACGAGCAGCAGCAGCGTCGTTTTTCCAACGTTGAAAACGATAGTTCATCGTAGTTCAAAATTCAAATGCACTAATTCACACAACACCAATATTAACTTTTTACACTTCCGAGATAGTAAACGCGTGATTAAGACGTCAACATTTTTTTTTAATTTCCACGTCAACAAACTCTTGCACGGAATAAAAAAATCTATTCAATATTTCTTTGTTCCGCTAACTCAAAAAATGTATTTTTCTTGTGGCAATAAACTTTCTTTTCGCAATTGAATACGGTCGGTGACGAGTGACAAAAAGTGTTATGGCAACTGGTGCCACAGTTTCGTGGAAAATCGTGTGTGCTCACGTGGGTGCACGCGTGCACGGGCGCTTGCGTTCTATTGTACTATTCGCTAGGTGCGCTTACATATACTACTTTAAAAATAAGTGTGTATTGTGTATACGTTTAGCCGCCAAAAATGCGGGTCCGCCCGTTTGGTGGCGCTGACAGTATGCATGAATACGTAACACACTGATAATTGAATGGTATTAGTATTTACGTGCACCCTGCCAATAGCAATTGCGATAGTAAAAACTATTCGCAATGCTGTACAATAGCTGCGGTTATACAAGCCTTGCGTGCATTGCGTTGCGTTGCACCGTTTATTGCAGCATCCGGGTAATATGCATGGACCTTGCCTGCGCGACTTCGATATGCGATACAGAAACTGTATCGCGTTCGGAAACAGCAAACTACAGAGTAGATTTATAGCTTTCGTTCCGTTATTCTTGCCGACAATCCCATGGCTTTACGGCCTGCGTGCATTTGGTGCTTTGCGTTGCGTTGCGCGACTCGCATGTATGGTTGCATCTTAGCTCCGCTTGCGAACACGCGTGCGTGCGAGCATACACACGATTTTCGAAACTGTAACACAGCCGTCACTAGACTGTCCGTCACTCAAAGCCCTTACTCACGATGTCATTAATCGTGATTCGCTCAAATATTCAAAATAATTCATCCTATAATTTAGCACGAAAAATAATATCGTGGGCAAGAGGCTTTCCTATCGACTTGTCGAATATCGCTTGCGAGAAGAAAACTCATTGACAAAAGAAAAAAAAACATTGAAAATTCGTTACGATTGACAAACGAGCGAATTGTGTTTAACGACCCTAATATTCTGCTTTTCATAGCGTTTTCGTGCATGGTTTGTTTTCGAGAAATCGCGCATATTTTTAACTTCTTATTTTCGTGCATTTTTTATTTTAAAAAATCGCGCACATTTTCAAGCTCTAATTAACGGAAATTGCGATAAAAAATTATGTAAAAATTATAGATTTGGATAGTTTTAATAATAAAAAATTTTATCACGATTTTCCGTTTTTTTATTATCCATCGTTGTATTTTTATTTGGTTTAACGACAATTCAGACCGTTTAAAGTATTTTATATTAAGATTTTCGTCATTAACCGACTCATATTCCGCACTCTGTTTTATCAATTTCGTTGCAATCAACGAACGATAATGCGCGGTATTGCACTAGCCGACCGATGCTAATGCAACTCTCTCCGCGCGCGCTTCTTGCCGCCCCGCCCCGCGTCCCGCGGGCGACTGAATGAACGCGAGTCCCTCGCTCGCTCCCTCGTTGCCCCGCGCATGATCCAGTTCTCGCGTCTGCCCCTTCCAGTCGCCCCGGCGTGAGCTCTCCCCACCATTCCCGCTACGGAACGGCGAACGGCTTAGCAGGCCAAGCGCGAGAGCGCGTAAACGTAAACACAGAGTCGAGTCTCCACGAATGTAAACAAACCTAACAAGCTAGGAACATTCATTCGCCAATATTTAACGATCACATTTTCGTGCATCGTATGAATATTCGTTCAGTAATATTTTATAACAATTCAACAACGTTTTATTCTCTCGTTTTCCCAACGCATAAAAATGCCGGTAGCAAAAAAAGGACCGTCAATCGAATTTCATTCGGTTTTTTTGAATCTAGGAAGATTCGTTCTCAGAAAAGTCCGCACCGAAACTTTTTAAGTGCCCAGAAAAATTTATGCAAATTTTGTTTTTGGTTTTTCATGAAAATATACGTCCTACAAACATTTTCATTGTATTATTCGTATTTTACAAACGATTTTGCATTGATTTTCGTACAATTTGACTCATAAAATTTAAAAAATAGAATGAACAGGCTAACTTCACGCTAATTTTTATTTTTTATTTTTTCGTGACAAACTCATTTCACAAACGTTTATTTTGTTCTCACAATACTCTACAAACGACACACAAACGATTGGAATCAGAAACCTTTCGAAAAATTCATGGCGGGGAGCCAAATTTACACCTCTTATCCGGGACCGTATTCCAAAACTTGCTGCGATTACAGCGCTGGCAGCAAATTTGTAATGCAGCCTGGAAAGGAGCGTCTCAACCGAGCAAACGACAGCGGCTTGAATAAAAAGCGCCAGATGGTAAAACTCATTGTGGAACTGGTTAATGGCGTCATCTAGTAGTTTTTTGTCCATTTATTGCGCTTACCTATATGCATTATCAATTATTCAACATGTATACATATACACGTTAAATGTGTACGCATATATATAGTAGGAAAAACGAAACAGAAACATCGAACGAAGAAAAGCAATATGGCTGTCACGTAGAAGAGTGATCGTGTCAGTATTTGCGACATTTGACGCCAATTAATTATTAGTTCTTTTTTTTTGTTTTCGTTACATTATCGGTAACGGAGCGCGTGTTCCTCTGCTATAGTGTACGGGTCTCTCTTTCTCTCTCTCTTCCTCTTTCTCTCTCTCTCTCTCTTTTTGGAGAGACGATCATGATTTTCCAATGGTCTCTCACTTGCGAGAAATGTTTCGCGGTTTCTCGATGAATATATAGTGCGGTGTGTTCGCGAGGCCGCCGGCGGCTCGCATTGAACCATGTTCAGCAAGAAACTTCATGTAGACGTCAAAAAATCGACGCTCAAAATTCAAGATGTCAAAAAGGACAGTGCCACCCGTTTCAAACATCTCAAAATTGTTCTAGGTATTATCGAACTCTTACGTCCCTTCTTCATCTTTCAGATTTGTGTATTTTTTTTTTTTTCTCTACATCCTTCGTAAATATATGTCACAACAAATATATATGTCACGTCCATGCAGAGGCTATTACATTTTTCGTACGGCCCCGGCCGTCATTTATGTAAATCATTGATAAACGAAGAATCGTTAGACAGCCCTTAACGAATATTTGCATTGACCTATTTTTTTACGTATGTAGATTTTTTTGGAAATCGTACAATTGTCACATCGGAGAATATGTTAATAAATTGAATTTATTACCAAATTTGGATTTCATTCCCCCGGTAGCATTCATAAGTAATTTTGAATAATATTGAAATTTGGTGATCAAAAAAGTAAAAGTTGTGTTTTCATATCATTTTTATCAACTAATATCGTTCAATGTTTACCCTCATGATTTTTGCACCGGTCGATCCAGTCCATCTTCCATCGATACGAATATTGTTGTTGCCAAGAATAAGGAGAAATTTGTTTACTCCATTTTTATCGAATTAAGTAATTGATTTAAATGAATAATGGACCATCTGTTTTTGACAAATTGTTAAAACCGACGGTACAATATTTCTATGGGATGTATAAAAATAAAATTCATTTCAATATTGGCAATAGCGACTTAATATTTTCTTGTGATTCTTCCAAATACATTCGATTTAACCCCAATTTTTATGAGTGTCTGGTTCTTTTCACGAGTCATGATTTCAAAACAGATGTTACATCGGTATTTACCAATGCTTATCGTCGCATGATTATGTCCACCATCCGCCTATTTGGTGTATACCTAATCTTGTGAAAACCAGACTCGGATCGTGTTTCAATAACGAATCGTCATTATTTTTGCAGAAAACGTAGACACAGACGAGGCAAAAGGATTTTTTGAGGGGAACTTCAGCCATGTGTATTTCATCCTATATGATTGTTTCGTCTCTGCCGAGGCAAACTTGCGTCAGCGAGGTAAGCGCAAATTATTATACTTTGCAAAACTTTTAAATAAAAGTCGTAATGGGACATTAGGATTAACTAAAAAAAATTCTTTCCTCGCATTCCAACAACCAAATACTCAAAGAAACCCAAAAAAATACAAATACCTTACAATTTAAGATTAATTTTATTCGTATGAATGTTGAGATATAAAAAACATACATTATTTCCAATGCAATCACTTTGGCGACAGAGCTTTCGTTCCACCTTGGTAAGTGTTAAAAAAAAAGTGTTATTGTATTAACGTAATGGTTGATAATCTCTCGTAGTGAACGGTTAAAATAAATTGGTGTCCCAAAACGAATGTTTTCTTTTCAGTACACAAAGCTCACAGGGAAGAGTTGGAGCAAGTATTACAGCTGCTGGAAAAAGTATTGACTCTGTTGCCTGAGCTCTTGAACAGAAGATGGCAGTGTCACAGTTTGGCGAGGATCCTTGACAAACTTTTACATCCGGGAAACAGTTGGAAGCTCAGAAGGCAGGCTCTGAGGTACAGAATAATCTGCTTCAAAATAATTCCTAAATTTTCCAAATTGTTAATAGCGAGTAAAAGAAAATCTATAAATATGTAAATAAAAATTACAGGTATTTCATCCTCTGGTATCAAGCGCTTGGTGAAAATGCGCCCGATCATATTCATCGAATGTTTGCCTCCTTGGTCCCGGGTTTTCCACCGCGTCAAGCCTCGCCCTATCACTCCACCGATCGTAAACTCGATCCTCGAAAAGAGCGATCTACGAATCTCGCTAATATCGAGGAACGAGAAAAACGTGAATTTTACGACACTCAATTGGGTCAGAGTATTTTTCACGACGGTGGAAACAACTCTTGTCAAGGGCCGATTACCAGAGCAAATGGTCTTCCCATTTTGCCTGCTCAGAGCGGAGAAAAACCCCTGGATAACGAAACACTTAGGTTTTTTGAAGCGCTTCTCGAATTCATGGTCACTCAGGTACATCCGCATTTATTCATTTATATTGTATAATCCGTCTTTCCGTGTTTATTAAAAAAAAATTTTCTTCCAGGTTGTAAAAGTCGAGTGGCGCGATAAACATACCCGCCAATACAGATCCTTTCAATTTCTCCTGGAAAGATTTAAAGCGACTTATCTTCGTTACATCTGTCCCGAATTCGATGATAATTTCTCACTGTACAGACCGAATTTGGATTTACCAACAATGCGACAATCCTCGAACCAGAGTCAAGGCAATTACGTACTGTGCAAAGTCGCTCTTATCAAATGGTTGGCTAGTTTTACTCATGTTACGCGGAAAGACGGACCCTTTGCCGCCGCACCGATTCAACATAAGTAAGCTCCGATTTTTGAAACATAAAACAAATTACTCGAAATCATTCTCGTGAAAAACACTCGCCGTTTTTTTTTTTCAAAATTTCTCATGGACGTCGAAGTTCAAAGGACATAAAATAAAATAATTACAGTCATTGATTCATAATTATTGGAAAACCACGTTTTTTCATAGTCCAACGCCCAATGAAGACAACGCCGAACCGGACATGCGTCGAGTTTCGGTCGGTCAGCAAAGTAACACCAGTACAGGCGAACCAAATTCTCTGACAAATGATTCCACGGGTAATAATCAACAATCGCACCAACTTCAAGATCAAAACCATCAGCAAGATGACGGCGGTCAATCGGCCGTTGCTCTCGTTCGTCAAGTTCTTTATGGCAGTCGTGACAACGTTAATTTTGTTCATGAAATTTATAGACAGGCATTCCTACTTGATCTTAGTCATGCAGGCGCTATCAGAAAAGCTATAGCTGTTTACAAAGACTGGATACAAATGAATGTAAGAAACAAAAAAAAACTCGAAAATTTACTTCCATCTAAAAGAAAAGCACACTGTCAATAATTGGATATTGGGATACGCAATTACTTGTAGGAAATACCGCCGTTTATGCTGGAACCCTTGGAAGGGCACAAAGAACGTTGCGAGAACGAAATGGAACACCGCAAAGATGGAAGTGACAATGACAAAAGTCCATCCGACAGTTATTCCCGACAAACTCGACTTCGCAACGATTCCTATCTCGGAGCGATACACCGTGAAAATTTATTCGTTCGTGCAGGTCTTCAGAACGTTCTTCAAGTTTTCATAACGCAAGCCTCGAACGTATTCTTTTTGGAGACACCCGGTGGTCACGCTTCGGCTACTCTTCTCGAGGAACAGACGGACAGTTGCAAAAGAGTTTTGAACGTCTATCGTTACGTCGTTATGCACGCTCGTTTGGAACCCGCGACCTGGGATCAATTGCTCCGGTAATTAAAAGTGGCACAAAATTTGTGCGGATTTTCGCTGTGTTATTATTTGAAATATAAATGAAGTAAATTGAATAAAGGAACCGCGAAGAGGAAAAGAAAAACTTGGAGGGCTGCAATTAAGTCGAAATACTAGGCTTTAAAAAATATTTTCGTCCAACACGTTTTTTTTTCTTTTAGAGTTTTGCTACAGATAACATCGCTGGTACTGGGCGGGAAAACTTCAAAGCGAAAGCATCAAGAAACCATTGGCGGTAAACTCGCACCTGCGATCTTTCAAACTCTCATTGTCACTTGGATCAAAGCCAATTTGAACGTCGTCATTTTTACCCAACTGTGGGATCAGTTTCTTCAAGTATTAACCTCGTTAACCCAGTGGGAAGAACTCATTCGGGAATGGGCGGTAAGTTCGTAAATGCCAGCAAAAAAAGCTTTTAAATAAATCGAGAAAAGCTTAAACGTTGTTGCTCAAATAACAGAAAACTCTGGATACCCTTACGAGGGTACTCGCCAGGCACGTGTACAATTTGGATCTGAACGATTTACCGCTGGATCGGCTGAGCGAACAAAAATCAAAAAAACGTCGAGGAGTTGGTAGTCGTGCCGCATCCGCCGGAAGTGTTCAGTCGCCGAGGCGAGGAAGCGTCGATCGTGAAACCACCGTACCTGGCAAAGAGAACGTTCCCGGTAAACGACAAAATGTTGACTAATCGCGATAAGACAAAAACCATACGCAAATTATTTTTCTATATACAATGTTCATGGATATCGAATAAAAGAACGAAAAAAAATTATACTCTTCAGATCATCCCCTGCTACGAGATTCGAGAAAAATCCGACAATTGCCTCGCAGTGTAAGCGACAACAACATATACACCGGAAAACTGAGAGCCAAGTATCACAGGAATAGGACAAACCCTGCCAACTTTGGGATTCCCGGTGAGCTCGATTTTGTGTTAAATGTTTTTTTACATTTTTTTCATATTTTTATTTACTTTATTTCTTCATTTATTTATCGTTGCATTCCGTAGTTAGCTCAGTACGATTTATTTTTAACTTTCCTTTCGTTCGTCATTTCCTTCTTTTTTTTTGACATACATTCTCATTTTTTTTTGGCTTGTCTCTGTCCTCGAACGTACACTCGTCTAAAAATATCAGCGAGCTTTGTGCCCTAGCATTTTCATCGGAACTCACTTAATTTATTTGTAAACTGTGATCGTCCGAAAGCTTTTTTTCGTCATACGTAAAAAAAAAAAAAAAAAAAAAAAACAAAAAAACATCGTTCGCGCTACTAATTACGTGTAAAGCACTAACAATTTCCCATCCCCGTCGTACCTGTCCAGTACTACCGTTATCGATAGAACGAGACATGGCGAAACTTCTTTCGGATTCGACCTCCGGAGCGAGTGTCTCAACCGTTGAACCATCGTTTATCGGAAGACGGCGGGCCAAATCTCTCGACAGTCTCGTCGTTGCTGACAGTGAACCACCTACCCCACGCTGTCCATCACCCACTCCGAGCAGCGGCGTCGACAGCAACAAGGATAGTCCGATACAAATTGAAAATATTGACGGTAGCAGCATTGGTATGTACGACAGAATGTCTCTAACATAAACGAGCTTCTTTATGTTTCGGCTGATAAATCAAATAATAATAAGAATAATAATAATGACAATAATCAAGCAGTAGCATCGCACAACGATTTTTTTTCTTAACTGCTTAACTACTCGTTCGTCCAGTCAAGCTAGTTTTGTGTTTCTGCTTCATACCGAACGGCGCAGTATCCTCGAACTATTTTCATTCTTAATTTCTAATCTATTGGTTTTTTTCCTCTTTTTTTCGTTTTTTTTTTTTGTTTAATTTTATTTACTAGGAAGGTTTTTTGTTTGAAAACATAATCGACTTGTTTCTATCAATCCGAACCTTTTTACCATGAACAGGACTCGAGTTAACGTTCGCAATTTTTTGTCATGTTTTTTTCCCATGCTTTCCGTTGACAGAAAATTTTCAGTTGTTTGTTTAATAATTTAGAAGTTATGGAATTTTTAATTTAAAAAGAAAAAATAATTTCATGAGTCACTTTTATTTTTACTTATTTCAAACAGAAATTTAATGAGGGAATTGCTATTTTAGTTTCTTTTTTTTTTTAATTCTTCTCCCGTCAAAGATTGCCCTCCTCTGGTAAGTCGAAGATGAATATTCTATGATCCCGGTTTTTTTGGAAAACTTGATTTCATGTATTTTTCGTTTCTTCATTTGTTCAATGAATAATACGAATCCTTTTCGTAGACACAAGCGATGCTTCAGAAAGAAGATCGGTGATGGCCGGTGGAGGAGTACGAGGCTGGCTTCCGGACGTCGCTGTCGTTTTATGGAGGAGAATGCTTTCTGCACTCGGAGATGTTAATGACATTCAGGATCCTGTATTACATGGTCAAGTGATGGAATATCTCGTCCAATTGACACAGACACTCATTAAAATTCGACTGAATCAGGGAATCTCCGGTGACAATCAAGTTACACCACCAGCTCCTGAACTCATTCCACCCCTCACGGTTATCGCTCCTTGGTGCTTCAAGGTTAATTCAAATATTCATTTTTGAGTTTACAAAATAAAAAATACACAGAAAAGAATCATCGGATTGTAAAAGTGATTGAAGATGATTTGCATGTCCTTACGTTATCTCCTAATTAATAATATTTTCCTTTGCAGGCGATACAACTACCTCCTCGATACGAGACAGGACGCCTTGCTGCGTATCGTTTAATTTGTTTACTGACAGTTCAACCACTCGACGTGAGTTTACCTAAGGCTCATTTGACGCTTTTTTATCGAGCGGTCCACGGTGGAATTGCAAGTAACGATACGAAGGTTCTCGAGGCTCTCGTAAAATATACGGGCCCGAGATTATTCAGTCTCAATCTTCCGGGCGCGAGTTTACTTATTTTGGATTATATACACGCGGCTAATATTATATTAGCTGGACAAGATCTCGATGCTCCGAGAACAGAAGCCGTTTCGGTTCTCGGCTCTTTGTTAACGCTTCCAGCAACAATGGCAAAGCTGCCTGTTTTGCAACCAACAAACAACAACGACATTGGCACAATGCCGTGTCCCGATGCCAAGGAACACATCGTCACGATTCTGTTGAGGAGTTGTAGACGCGAACCTTCCGGCATCGCTCGTTGCGTTGCTCTTTCAAGTATCGCTATGTTTGCTTATCGCGAACTGTCACACGATACTCGACATTCGAGAATTCCTGAGGCCATTACCGTACTTCTTCAGGCACTGAGGGTGAGACAATTTCTCTTAAATCGCGTAACGTTGAAATTCGCATCGACGTGTAACGAAAATCTTTATTTTTTTTTTTTCATATGTCGATTGCGCAATCTTAAAATCGTCGAAATCTATTGATCTCGTCGGTATCATGAATTTTTCCGAAAACCCTGAAAAAGAGTTATCCGCATAAAAAAGGATCGATAGTACTAAAATAGATGTTCGATTGCATTCCAAACACGAAAAGTTCGGCATTGTATAAAAGGACGATTGTGAATTTAATGAAATTTTTAAGCTGTTTTATTCACTCACACTTGTCATTGGCATTCTGATAGTTTAATAGTCGTCGTAATATTGCCAAAAAAAAAATCGAAATTTATTGATTTCCCCGTTCGACAATTCGTTCTCTAATTCATTTTTTTAATTCTGATCTTCGAAAAAATGATAAGGAATAAATGTCTGAATTGTCGAACGGAAGCTATTCCAGTATTTAAAAAATTTCACGAAAAGTAGTGTAATATATGAATAATTGTGGATTCGATTAGCGGAGAGCTCAGAAAATGGGCAGACGAAGGGACGGATTGTCTTCTCCCGTGGCAGGCAAGGTAGTCCATGTTGGTGCCGTCTCGTTCCCCGAGTCTTTTTTTGTTTCCTGTATTTCTCTAACACGCTTTCCTTCGCTAACGTATACGTCAACAAAACCGATCTCACATTACTTGACAATGTTTAATTTTCAATGAAATTCTTTTCAGGCGACTCAACCGACGGTTGCTCAAGTAGCCTGCGACTGTCTGCTTTTGATTTGCGACAAGGCTAATATCCTTCTCGAATCGTATCCTAAGGTCGCATGTAAAATAATTCAGGTAAGTTTTGACAAATAAACTAATGATTACTACTAAATAAAGAATCATTGCTACTATATTTTACTTCCTTTTGTTATTATCGCAGGTATTGTCCGAGACTCTGGACAGCATGACAAACCGCGAAAAGCGCGGGGCTCTGACGAAATCGATGCTCTTTTGCTTGGGTGAATGGGCGATGCAATTAGGACCAAGCGTTTTGCTCGATACATTCCAAAATAAAGCTCTACTCCTCACGATATTCACTGTGAGTAAAACTAACAGGAACATTCTCTCTTCGTTTGATTACGTTATTCTTTTTTCCTTTTCCAAATTGTGATCATACTAATACGAACTTGATTTTTATAACAGGTTTTGGATAATATTGTGCACAATAGAATGGGCAAAGGTGGTCACAGTCATCACCATGAGAACGATGATTTCGATCCTGACACAAGTATCGACGATGTATCTGCGAAAGATTCTTCCAACAAATCTCCACGCCGTGGGAATATACAATCGATACAACTCGCGGCAAAAATGGTAATGATGCATTTGGTAAATCATCTGGGGCATTTCCCAATGGGAATCGGAGCATCGAGGCTATCCTCCCTGGTCGTCGAACTCGATGACGTTCCTGGTATAAACGGCGATGAATTATCCTCCGCGATATTTCAAGCACCCAATATACAATTGTTGATGCTCTCCGACTCGATCATAATGTCTCTCGTCGAGCTCGCAGCTTTGGACGCACCCGGCGGTGGAGTCACCGCCGGTTTGACCACAGCTCCTTCAATGGTCAGAGTTCTGCTTCGCGATCTAGCGGGTAAAACATCCTGGGACAGTTGCATTTTGTACAGTCAACCATCCTCGTCACCATCCTCAATCGCCGACGACGATGACGAAAAAAATACCTCGATCCCGGTCGAGGAAATCACCAACGATTGGAAACTTCAAAAAATGACGAAAAATGATGAATCTCGAAATAATATTTGTCCCAGGCATACAATGCGACATCGTGAACCAAACATTTTACCAACTTATGCTAATGCCGCGAGCGATATGGATAATCTTGACGACGTAAGTAATATTACCGAAGTGACTCTTAATGGTCAAGAAAAAATACGATATTCCAGTTGATAGCAGTGGTTTTGTATATTTTTATAAAAAAAATTTCTAGCTCCTTCGGTATATCGGCCATACGAGTCCGGAGGTTATTTCAAATCCGGAAATAGCATTGAACAGTCCAGCGAGTCCACCGCAGGGCAATTGTTTCGAAAGCGAAACGATAAGTGCGATATTAAATCAGCGAAATGCGGCGCGTGAAAGAGTGAAGAATTTGGACTCGGATCCGAGTGCGGGAGCAGTGGCAACGATTCCACCTTCGTCGAGGCCGCCACCGGCACCGTTCCATCATTGTCGATTATTATTTTCGCATTTGGGCCTCTCAGGCTGGGAACAACGACGGAAATTGCATCTACTAGCGAAGAACGAAAAACTTTTGCGAGAATTACGGAATCTCGATGGTCAACGATCAAGAGAAACTCATAAAATGGCTGTTATTTACGTTAGTCATGGACAAGAGGACAAAAATTCTATCCTCGGTAATGTAACAGCGAGCAAAGAGTACGAGAGTTTTGTCGCGAGATTGGCTTGGGAGGTCGAGCTCGAAACCCATACAGGTTTCCTCGGTGGTCTCGTACCGGGGAAAGCCTCAGGACAAACCGCGCCTTATTACGCCACTTCGTTCGTGGAAATTCTATTTCACGTTGCTACAAGAATGCCATCCGATAGTCCCGAGAGCCTCTTACAAAAAGTATGTTTTTTTTTTTTCATAATGGAAATTTAAAAACACAAATTTATTTTGATAATTTTTCTAAATTTTAATTTTTTTTCCTGTTCATTTCCATAGACTCGACATCTCGGTAACGATGAAATTCACATCGTGTGGTCCGAACATTGGCGGGATTACCGGCGGGACATCATACCCACGGAGTTTTGTGACGTTCTCATAGTCATATATCCACTTCCGGATAAATTATACAGAATTCGGATATCACGAAAATCCGAAATTCCCTTTTTCGGGCCGCTTTTCGACGAATGCATTGTCGAGGACAAGGTATTGCCCGGTCTCGTGAGGACAACAGCTCTTGCTGCTAGCCGAGCCAAAAGATCGACTCTTACTCTCTATCAGCATTAGTACGTATTTTCTTTTACGAGAGCTTAACATTTTTCCTCATAAAAAGATCGTTGAGCTATTCAGATGAAGTTTTTTTTCCGAAATCCCATAAATTACTTAATTTTTTGTTTTCATTGTAGTTACGAAGAACGAGCGCGATCAATAGACACGGTTATGCGAAACCACAAAGAGGCTACAACCTTCGAGGAGTTTGCTGCTAACGTTTATTCTCCGGTACAACCACCGAGTCCGTTCAGCGGTGCGTCTTCAGTCTCTGGTTCGTAATTCCCGTTATATCTTGACCTATTTCCTTGTTAAAATAATTATTTTTAAATTGTCGTTATATTAATTGATTAAGCAACATAATTTCAGGTTAAAAAGTTTTCACTTTTTTGGGAAGAGTTCTCCGTCGTTTTCATAATTGATTGGAATTTTCCTAATCGTTTTTTTTTTTCTCTTACCTGAAACGTTCTTTTATTCAGGATCCACAACGAGTATGCAATCAACAGCATCTTCGAATCTGGCCGCAGCCCTAATAGATCCTCATCAGGGTCGTGCTGGACTTCGCAATAACTCGGGATCCAGTGACAATCGCGCCAACAGAGGTACGATATTTATTTTATCTTATTTTATTTTTTGAATGTATTAAAAAAAAAAATATTACAACTGTTTAGTGGACCTTGAAAAACTTTTTTGGTCAGTTGACTTGAGTAAATGGTTTCCAATCGCATGCCATCGAAATTATAGCAAAAATTAAATGAAAGAAACTGGAAATAATACCCGAAAGGGATTGGACTTGAAATGCAGTATCATCAAAAATCATACGAATTAATTTTTAGTCGATCATTAGTATTTGACATTGAGTTATAGCTGAACAGTGTATTTGTTTGATCGAAACGGAAGATTCGCTCAATGAATTCGTCAAGTTTCCGTCATCAGTTAAATATATCCTCAATGGAACGTAAATGTATCTATCCGTAGTTTCGGACGGTAGCAGAGTTTGGTTCAGTAGCGACACGCAGGATAGTCCAGCGCTTCACGGAATATCGCCAAGACCTTTAAAAAAAATGTCATTCAAGACGCATCCAAAGCATCGGGGTTCCGGGCAACAAGCGACACCACCGGACAGCCCTAGATACAAGTAAAATTATTTTTCAAACGACGAGAGGGAGAAAAATGAGAAGGAAGAGAGAGAGAGAAAGATATATATTTAAAAAAAAAAAAAAAAAAGAAGAAAAAAGGGGAAAAGAGGGAGAGAAACGTTTGTTTTCCGTCCTTAGGTTTAATTTTTCTATAATTACGAATATAATAATATAACACAATAATTTATACGTTAATTTCGTTTAAACAACATCTAATAACAATCAAAGTATTTTTACGTTACTCTCACCAATGATGGGTTGTCCGAGTGAATAACAAAAGAAAGAAAGAGCAAACAACAGATAAAACAAACACACAAACATTCCATCTATGTAGTGGTTGAGTTACAAGGAATTCGCCTGAATGCAAATCATGGCCAAAGCAGCATTATTTTTTCACTAATTTATAGCCGACTAGTATATATATACATATATATAATATATATGTGTGTATTTAAAAGAAGAACAAGTTGTATGTATATTGTACATGAGTCATTTACGATAAAGAAAAAGCTTATACGCAAGTAACTTGCTGCTGTCTTATTATTTATATTTAATATGTATTTTCTCTAGACTTTTTACATAGACAAATGCAATTGAATTGGAATTTTTTCAAATCGTTTCGCCTTTTCTATTATTATTGGGTACCGGAAGTTGAATTAACCTAGAAGTTGTATGAAGAAGGTAGCAAAACATTGTTTTGTGAACGCAAACGCTGTTTCTCGTTCGGTGAACGTTCGATCCAACGATTGAGAATCACAAGTGTTTTAATAAAGTCATTGTGAGACGAAAGGAGACTTGGGAGCGTCGGAAAATCAATCGTTTTACAATATCTGCCCGGTTCAAATATTGTCATACAAACAGTGATGTCACTACTTTTTGTTCGCCATGTTGGAATCGACGTCGGGAAATCGTTTCTACTGCACATAGAACGCATGCGTTTCAAACTCAGGTAAAAAAAAAGTCATGATCTTCGACTAGTCTCGGTCATTTCCGGCGACTATGATAAAATTTCAAACGAGCAATTGTTTCGTCCCAAATATGATACAAAAAGTCATACTTTATTGGAAATTTCTTCGAGTTTTAAATTTTATCATTTCTTTTAAATAAATAAAATTACCAGCTGATAAACAAATCTTTCAAAAAACAAGGGAAAAATCGAATTGAAACGATGTTTTAGCGGATCCAAATAGCTACACCACTGTTCATGCTGAAAATAGATTTACAACGATCGTCAAATGTTTTGCAACATTTTGAGAAAATTATCATCGGACCGTTGAGTATAATTGCGTGGTTTGTCGTGAAAAAAAAAAAGAAACAAATCTTTGAACTACAAAGAAAGTTTTTACCTCTCTTCGTCTGTGAGACGCGATGCAATTGCATCCTCGGTCGTAATATCGATTCGTTCGTTCTATATTTCGAGCTTGCTTGCATATACGGCTCGCGAAAATGCAGTCTCGCGCATAACCGTCGAGGCTCCAACGCTCAGTTACTTCGCAAATCGGGTCAAATTTTTTTTTTTTTTAGAATTTCGTCGTTTACATCATTGTATAGTGATAAATTATCAGCTGTGCGTAAGATTGTATATATTAATCCGCTAATTCTCCATTCAATACCTTTCTAGTTATGATTTTTCATTAGAAACGACATCTTTTCAAGGCAATTTAAGATACGCGGCCTATCGAAACGAAATAATAAAACATAATCACAAAGAAATTATTAATTTTTAAAAATACTGCAAAATAATATTTATAAAAAATAATTAATACAATGCACAATTTTTCACGGAATTCGAGGCCATCGCTGTTTCGCTAATTCTATAAATAATTGTCGTTGACAGTCTATTCGAACGAACAAAAAAAATCCTTTCATTTCGATGTTTTATGAAATTTATTTTCCTTATAAAACGTAAAAATGAAAAAATAAATTGTAAAACTTATGAAAATGTACGTATAATTTTCAAAAATAGATAATTATTGTGTAATTAATTCAGAGGTATTCCATCGACGAAAGTGAGCAGTGCCGGGCTGTCGTGTACACGAAATACAATGCAGTCCATCAAATTGTCATCGGGTTATGACATGCCAATTGTTGGACTCGGTACATGGCAGGTGACTCAATCAACATTCTTTTAACTCGAAACTTTTTTTTAGTTTAAGAAAGTTTTACCGAAACTTCTCAGTCCACTATGATGAAACGAATTCGAATATTTGTGATTTTGCGTTTGTTTCGTTGATGCAGGCAAAACCGGAAGAAATCGAGGCCGCAGTTGCGACTGCACTCGAAAAAGGATATCGTCACATTGACACCGCTTTTAATTACAACAACGAGGATGCGATAGGCGCGAGTTTGAAAAAATGGTTTACCAAAGGTGGAAAACGAGAAGACTTATTTGTAACGACGAAGGTTTGTTTGGTTTCGTTCACGAAATCCTTACAACGTGAATCCTGATTTTCTCTATAAAGATGGAATTTTTATGGGAAAAAAAAATAGCACGATTATGAATGTTTTGAGATGTCTTATTTCAAAAAATGAAAAAAAAAACTCTAAACATCGTTTAATTTTCTTCGGTCAATTTTACATAGAAATAAAAAAAGTTACTACTACTTACAACTTTTGATTAACATGGAATATTTTTGCAAAAATAGCAATTGAAACTGATTGATTATGCGTTTGATGATTTTCAGTTGCCTCATTACGGTAACAGGGCATCGGACGTTGAGAAGTATATAAAACTTTCACTGGAGAAGCTCGGACTTGATTATCTCGACATGTATCTCGTGCACATGCCATTTGCATTTGTTAAAGACACGGAATCCTTCGCACCGGCGACCAACGAGGATGGCAGCTACGTTCTCGATATCGACAGCGATCCCGTCTCCGTTTGGAAGGTCTGCAATTAAGATACCAATTTTTTTTTTTAAATTTTTTCCACGCTTAAGACTTGTCGATAAATTCGTCGCTATCGTGCGAGAACACGAGAAAATGTATACAGTACACATCAGCTACTTGTTGGCTTGTTCGTTCAAAGGAAATGGAGAAACAAGTGCGAAATGGACTTGCACGATCGATAGGATTGAGTAATTTCAACGAAAAACAGATACAAGAAGTTTGGGATAACGCCGATATCAAACCGAGCAATTTACAGGTAGATCTAACAATATTTTTCATTGTATGACTATTGAAGTACATTTTTATTTTTATAAAAATCAATTGAATTTATTATCTGTTTCACGCGTTGTTTCTCATATGTATATATTTCAAGCTGACTAGCTGTTTTTCATGTCGCATAAAGTATTTGGAAGTAACATTCGAAAATTGTAATAATTCTTCGAATGAACGTTTTCTGTTTAAAGGTTGAATTGCACGCGTACAATCAACAAAAGAAACTCCGAAAATTTTGTAACGATCATAATATCGCAGTAACGGCGTACAGTCCGCTCGCTTCGCCCGGAGCTAAAGCTCATTTTCAGTCCAAATACAACTACAGTCCTGACAAATTTCCCGATCTTCTGGGACATCCGATTGTTCAAGAAATTGCGGAAAAACATAAAAAAACAAGCGCACAAATATTATTGCGACATTTGATACAAGAGGGAGTAGTCGTAATACCGAAGAGTTCGTCACCCGAAAGAATCGCAATTAACAGCGATCTGTTCGATTTCACGTTGACCGACGATGATGTTAAAGCTCTCGATTCATTGGATCATGGATCGGGCGGAAGAATTTTCAACTTTCTCTTTTTTAAAGGGTAAATTTTCAGAAACCGATCCATCAAATTTTTAGCTGAATTTTTTTCCATACATGTTTCGTTTGCCTGCAGTCGTTCATTACTCTTTCCTTTCAGGGTCGAGCATCATCCACATTATCCTTTTAAGGATGAACTTCTATGAGCATTCGACAGATTCGGTTAATACGAACGTAACAACAACATTCTAACAATGTTAAACTACCTCGGGGAAAAAAAAGCTACGAAAGGATCAAGTGCTCTGTTAAATAGGTTATTCTAGCTGCTTAAGTGTTATGCGTTTTGAAATTCTCAAGAAAAACAAAAGTGGAATTGTAAACATTAAATTTCGTCTCATTTCTATATAAAAAAATATGAATTTCGAAATTGGAAAAAAAAAAATTAGCAAAAATTGGACAAATTCAACGGTCGATTTTTTTGTAATCTCGTTGAAATTCACGAATACCGTGAAAGAAAAATCAAAGATATTTTGGAGTATCGAACTCTACAGAGAATATAAGCACAAATTGGAGTCAACATTTTTCTGGGCGACATTACGAAAGTTTGTTCATTATTTATCATGCCATCGAAATATAAATCGATAGAGAACAAGAGTAGTACATACCCCTTAAAAGAGTCTGTAAAGCATTTTTCGTTGGAGACGATGTTGAAGTTCTCCGCGTCTAATCAGCGTGTGTATAACTTTGTAGATCGCACGTTCCGGATATTTTTGTTTGACGAAATCACTGACAATATTTTGCTCCGATACTTGAGATCCGATTGCAAAACGGCGTTTCAATTGTTTCTCGATCCGAGTCAGTATCTCGTGATCTTCTTCCGACGTGAAACCCTCAGCGCCTTGATGAACGTATGTTTCAAGAGTTAATCGAACATTGATACCAATTTAATAATAAAAAGGAGGATTTTCGAATGGAAATTAACCTGCCAAAGATCCAGTCATTGCCGCGTCTAACGTGGAGACTTGGAACAGTCTGAGAGCTTCGTTGACCTGGATGTCAGTTGCAAAAGGCGCAAATCGCATTTTGGCAAGAGCCTCGGAAATTCGTATCACTGCTTCGAGTTGTCGGACGGTTATTGGGATGGGCAACCGTTTTTCAGCATCTTTCTCATGCTGCGAAGTACCAGCTCGCATCATAACGTAACGATTCTTCAGTTTTTCACCGGCTTCGGGGTTGAGCCTCGGCCCGCAACGCCTGCAGTACGAAAAATGAACAGAATATTATTATTTTTTTTTTCCTTGAATATATTGAGTGTGATAAGGGTCGATGTCCAAAGAGATACTCACGTTCTACAATAGTAAATGTATTTTTTGAGAACACTCAACGGTATTTCTCCGTCAGCTGTTAATTCCGAAACTTGACCGGCGTTCATATGAAGATTCATAACGTGTTTGGCGAGCGTTATGTCCCTGTTTTTTTCATGCTCATCTTTGACAATAAATATCATGTCAAAACGCGAAAGAATAGTCGGCATGAAATCAATGTTCTCTTCTCCCTTAATGTCGTCCCACCGACCAAAGACAGAATTAGCTGCTGCAAGAACCGAACACCGAGTGTTCAAAGTTGTAGTTATGCCAGCTTTTGCGATTGATATCGTCTGCTGTTCCATCGCTTCGTGAATCGCTACTCTGTCGTCCTCTTTCATTTTATCAAACTCGTCGATGCATACGACACCGCCGTCAGCGAGAACCATTGCACCGCCTTCCATTACAAAATTTCTCTGGGAAATAAAGTAAATTCGCTACATTAAGTATCAAACTGATTTCAAGAAATATCTCGATGTACAGTATTTTCTTACCGTGACAGGATCTCTTGTAACAGAGGCGGTAAGACCAGCGGCGGAGCTTCCTTTGCCGGAAGTGTAAATTCCTACAGGAGCAACGGTTTCAACAAATTTCAACAGTTGAGATTTAGCCGTACCAGGATCACCGAGCATGAGAATATTTATGTCGCCTCTCCGACACAAGCCGTCAGGCATTCTTTTTCTCGAGCCACCAAAGAGGAGGCAAGCAATTGCTTTTTTTATGTCGAGCGCTCCAAATATGCTCGGAGCTATGCTCTTTGCTATTCTCTCGTAAACATTAGGATCGGCAGCCAAACGTCTGAACATTTCGTCCTCCTCGGTACTCACGGGGGGATGAGTACCGCTTCCAAGATTATCTCCGTCGACGGATATTCCGACCACCCGAATATACGGAGCTCTCACACCCACTAATGCTTTTTCACGACCTTCTCGTTTTCCACCACCTCCCGCTACTTTCTTTATCGAATATATGCCCAATATAAGAACACGATTACCTGGCACTACACGATCGCACAGATAACGATCGCAATAAACCTGCATGTGTCGCGGCATTTCACCCTGAGGCGTATGCTCGTGCAATTCTTGTATCTTCAGTACTTGAAAATCAACGCATGTGCATTTATCGGGCATTATGAAAAACGGATCTAACGGGCATTTCGGACGACCCGCTTGTTCTCTGTAATTTTCCATTTCATTCATTTATTTTCAATTCTTCATGAAAGAAATATCAATATAAAAGTGTAAACCTTATTTCTACGATTCTACGATTTCTACGATACGATAAAACTGAGTATTAAATAATTGATGGTTTGCAACTCACGTTGTACATTTTCTGGGTAAAGCATAACCTTCCAGACCAGGCTTGATGGGAATATTTGTCTGAACGCTTCTGCATGATCTACACTGAATAGAGATCTTTGTTGCTTTGGATCTTACGCCAGAAGCTGATACCACAATTCCCGGAATTTTTATCAACTGAGACACTATGTCGGGCTAAAATGATAAATAGATCTAATGAGACGTTCTGTGGATTAACAATTTTGGTAAATACACAGGAGTTTGAATTCTTGAAAAGCAGTGCCTATGATTTTTGGGAATTTATCTACAACAATGGATGCATTAAAGAAGCCTACGGAAATGGGAACAAATCACTTTTCATAAAGAACATTTTTTTTATGCACCAGATTACTTTCAAGAATTATTGCTATTGAACGATTTACCTTCATTCCACGCAAAGAACTTGGATTACTGTCGGAAGACAATAATATTTGTATGTCTTGTACTTTTTCTTCACCTTCGGGACGAGGAGCTGTCAGTTCATCGGCAACCTCTTTGGCAGCTTCCTCAAAAACAGGCAGATATTCGGTTGGCTGTTTGTATATTTTTTCAGCGAGGGATTCATCAAAAGCAGCAAGATCCTCGAGGTTGAATTCGACCCAATAGTGTCCAAGATTATAATTGTGCTTGAGCGCATCTCTATGTTGTGGTAATAGTATTTTTTTAGTTGTATTATAAGTAAGAATAGGAGTGAATTTCGATTGATTCCAATTACCTGTATTTGTAGTTGAAATTTCCTTCATGAAATTGTCTTATGAATTCTTTGAACTTTTTTTTGGACGCTTGTAAATTGACTTGATTCTCGCGGAGTTCGTCAACAGAAAAATTGTCCGAAAAGAAAATTCCTGGATCATCAAAACCCTCCATGATTTCGGCGGAAAATTACAAGCGACTAGTTTTACTGTTCTTCTTTCTATTTTGTGAAAAATCTAAACAATGTTATTGGCATAAAAAATCAAGTATTTTTATGTTTACAATTTTCGTATTTTTTGTAGCACGCGATTTAAAGTGTACAATAGGTATTAAACCTTTACTCCAAGCTACGCCGGGCACGCTATACCCGCTATACTACTGCTCGGCTGTTGCAGAAATGGCGGGAAAACGGCTTAACAGAACAAAACAACTGCAATGAGAGGTGGGAAATTGGAGAACTAAAACTATTTTACCGATTGACGAAAACATTACTGCAATGACGAGAAGAAAATCATTTTTTCAATCAGCAGCGATTTTCTCTTTTGTCAATTATAATGAATAAATGAGTGTAGACACGGTAGACACCCACGATCAAAATTTCACAGCAAGATTTCTCTTCTGCTAATATAATAATAGTTGTTTCATATTATGATAAAATTTTGTAAGAATGGATGGTAATTCTTATATCTTAATGTTATGCACCGACTTTGTCATTTTAAAAACACAATTGAACACATATATGAATCAGAGAAAAATTGAGTGAATAAACAAACGTTGAATGTATTATTGATTTGAAAAGACCGCCACCGGAAATGGTCCTGGCAGCACCGACAAAAGACTATCCATTTTCGCATGAGATTTATTTTTTTTTCCATACACGATACGACCCACGGATACTACTACCTACCCAACTACCTTACAACCACGGTCGTACATACAGGTCTGGAAACGACGGTGGTGGGGGATGGGTCGCTTAACGTCCAGTGTTTGTAGCTTCCCTGTTTGGCCGCATGGTGCGCATTGGAAAAGGGATGTTGTGTGCGAAAGAGACAGCCATATGTCTCTTGGGCACAGTACATGCACTTTCCATTATAATTTTTTTGTATGAAAATCATTATTGTTTTTCGTTGAAATCGTTAATTCAGGGAAATAAAAATAAAAAAGCACAAGTGGAGTTTTATGATAGACATAGGACTGGGATCAAGCAGGAGAACGTGTTCGGGGAAAACCAAAAACAAACTCTTGTAGATGTTTTGAAACTACTTTTAATTTTTAGCCAGTCTTGACAGTTTTTTTTCAGTAGAAGACTCAAATGTTTTTCACAAACGTATTGAGATGTTTTTAGTTTCACTCCGGGAATTGCTGCCTGCCACTTTTTAAAACATTCTGGGTTTTTTGGCACTTTAATAAAAACAGAGCTCTTTTCTTGATTCGATTTATACCCTGTTTTGCAGTGAGGTACCGCACAGGATTTCGTCATTTTAATGCAATCAATTTATTAAAGATTTTTAAATTGTCACACGAATAATTTTTGACGAAATAAATATCGAGAACACGTGAAGAGAGAACATTACGGTTTAAATTAGGCCTGTATATAACTTGTAACATCCCCCTATCACAGCGCTATGCCGTGGCAGCGGTGAGAAAAAAAAGCTTGGACATTAAGAGGCCCACATGCTGCCTATGCAATGCTACTGTCGTTTCCAGACCTGTATATACGACCGTGCTTACAACCTTACGAGTCTTACGACCTTACTACGCTGTTTTTTTTTAATGAAACGTAGTTGCGTCAAATAACCTGTTCGCCCCAAATTTTTCCTGTACGCTAAATGATGTTTATAAATATGAGAATTTGACAGTTTTACACATCGCTCATTAAGGATATCAAACTCTTCGTGACATGTAGATAAATACCTCCGTAAATTAAAAACAATCGATGATGAAATATACAAACATTCTTAAATAACGTGAACATTATTTAATATAAAAAAAAAGAGAAAAACAGAATAAAACGTTATCCAGTCGGTCCGAAAAAATGACATCTGGCCAAAGTGGACAAGACCATTCCTTCACCATAAGACAAGAGATACAACGTTTCGAAAGTGTTCATCCATCTATATACGCTATTTACGACCTCATAGATCTCATTTCGGATACACAGATTGCTAAACAAATCCGTGAACATGTTGTCGCGATCGAAGGTGCGAAATTCTCATATCCCCAAGTAGAACAGCTGTTTTCTTTTGCTAATCAATTATTGTGAACTTTTTGTTGGTTTTTGTTTGTTTTTATTGCTCATTGACTATATCTCTGTACTTGGTTCATTCAATTTTTCAGACTCTTTCGTCAATAGTCACGAGTGGACGCTCGCCAGACACGTTCCGGAGCTACATCTTGGAATTATTGGCTCTTACGATTCAGGAAAATCGGCTCTTGTTCACAGATACCTAACGGGATCTTTCATGCATGAAGAATCCCCAGAAGGAGGACGATTCAAAAAAGAAGTTTTTATTAACGAACAAAGTTATTTATTGCTCATCAGAGACGAAGGGGGAGTGCCAGAATCACAGGTATTTATTTCTTAGTCGTCAAAAATTTATTCAGCAAAATATCTAAATATAATATATAAAAAATCGAGCATTACATCGATTTTTTATATCAAAAAATTCATTTTGCAACAAGAATTATTTTATTTGTCAGCTAATTATCGAATAAAAAAGACAAATTTCGATCATTTTAGACATGAAAAAATGAAGTATCAAAAAAAAAATATTTTTTTCAGTTTTTTTTCTTCGCGTTAATAAAAAAAATAATTTGTTTTAGTTTTCTTCTTGGATAGACGCGGTACTACTGGTATTTAGCTTAGCGAGCGAAGAAAGCTTCTCGGTAGTATGCAGTTACTATAATAAAATGTGTTCTTTTCGGAATATGTCCGATGTACCAAAAATTTTAGTAGGAGTTCAAGGTTTGTAACAAGAGTTAAAGGGAGAAAAACCATCGATGAATTATCAATGAACTCGAAAATTTAATCATAAATATTTGTATTCTATCTCTAGATTCGATCGGTGGCACAAGTCCCCGTGTGATAAAAGATATACAGCCAAGAAAGTTAGCTTGTGACTTGAGGTGTCCTTATTACGAGACCTGTGCCATTTATGGCTTGAATGTAGAAGAAGTCTTTGAAGACGGTAACAAAAATTTCATCATCCAATAATAATTTATTCTATTTATTTTATCAACAGATTTAATCATTGAGCTTTTTTTTTTACAGTTTGTCAAAAAATAATCCAAAAATTATCTACCAAACAAGCGCGGTGTAATGGGCAAAATTTGGCAGATAACGAAACAAAATACTCTATACCTGTGATTTCAAAAACTTTACTGCCACCTACCAAAGATTCGGAAATGGGCAGTCCCTCAAAAGTTAATGTAAGATTTTTTAAAACATTATTACAACTTCTTTGTGCTTTCATAATTAAAAATCACACAAGAAAGAAATACGATTTCCAGTAATTTATTCAAAGAGAAAATTTTAATTCTAGATAACGGAAAAAACGGAAGAATTTCTCCGCCCAATGCAGGAAAATATCACGCAATGCGAATCTTCGTTGTCCAACGATAGTTTTCAATATATACACAATCAACATGGAGAATTACGCTCATCGATTTTGACTCCAACGACAATCAGGTAAAAAAAAACTGAACCTACATCAAAATTACAACGATCTGGAAACTTCTGACGTTCGATCACGTCCGAATTTATTTAGTATTCGCCTAAACTTTATTCTTCAATATTAATAGAAAATTTCGGAGAAAATCGAACATATTTACTCCATCGAAAAAAGAAAAATACAACATGGGAGAAATGGGAGTAGGAAGAGAGATTCCCGCAAAACAAGGATATCTATTCAAGCGAAGTAGCAAATCACTGAAGGAGAGAAAGAAAAAATACGTCACCCTTTTGGAGGATGGTAGATTGACTTATCATTCGAGTTTACACGATTATATGAACGACACGAATGGCAAAGAAATACTGCTCCAATACGTGACCGTTAAAGTGCCCGGAAAAACTCCAAAAGGCTCAAAATCAACTCCGACCCAGGGTATAGAAAAGTTGTGCTTATTTCATATAGCAAATATTTTCCGAAATATTATTTTTTTTTTTTTTTTAATCATTTTTTTCGTCAATTCAAAATGAATATTAAAATATTTATCACACGCTGTTTTCAACATTCCGATCCAACAGATGACAGTTTCGAATTTTCAATAATATCATTGGAGAACAAAACCTGGCATTTCGAAGCCAACAACGCCGAAGATCGTGAGAGTTGGATCACCGCGATCGAGCAACAAATTCTATCAAGTTTACAGAACAGCGACGGTGATAAGAAAAATGAGACCGAGGCTTTCAAGATGCATTGTATAAAAAACAAAGTTTCGGGAAATGATGCGTGCGTCGATTGCGGAGCTGCGAGTAAGTTTGTTCTTTTTTTTTTTTTGCAAAAAATGTTTTTTTTTTTTTTTTTTTTTTTTTTTTTGTATTCTCGAAGAACTTTTTTCACTGGATCGAACGAAATTCTATTTTAGTTTTTTAAATTCTGATCACACGTAATTTCCAGATCCAGACTGGGCGAGTCTGAATCTCGGTGTACTCGTATGCATCGAGTGTTCCGGTATACACAGAAATTTGGGTTCGCATATATCGAAAGTGCGGTCGTTGGATTTGGACGATTGGTCGTAAGTCTTAATTTGTCGTACCTCTTCATTAATTCCGGAGAATTAATTTTTCTGACGAACACAACGTTTTTCAGTGCAGGACAATTGAGTGTAATGCTGGCACTGGGAAACGACATCGCAAACGGAGTTTGGGAATACTGCTTGAATGGAAAACAAAAGCCGAATTCCGATTCGTCGAGGGAAGAAAAAGAACAATGGATACGATGGAAGTACGAGGAAAAATTATTTTTACCACCAACTAATCCTAATATATCTCTTGGAAAATTGCTCATTGATTCGGTGTGTCGGTGAGTAACATAAATTTTCACTCATTTTATTATTCTTCCAATCTCAAATAAAAAGAAACGAGAATAAAAATTGTTCGCTCGAAATATTTGGATTCCAAAAAAATCATGATTCGCTGAACTTAATATCGACGAGAATACTTGATTCTTTTTTCAATCGAATTGTATAGCGGAGATATGCGAGCATTCACGTTATGTCTGGCAAAATGCACTTACGAGGATGTCAATATATCCGTGAGCGCTGAGGATCTTCGAACTCCTTTACATCTTGCATGTGCAACGGGCAATTTAGCGATGGCCCAACTTTTGATTTGGGTAAATAAAAACTTGATTAAAAATAAGAATATTCAATCAAGAAACGAAATTTCTAGTTCCCTCGAACTGACCCTCCGTTTTTTTTTCTCATTTGTTTTTAGCACAAAGCAAATCCACAGAATCTCGATCACGAAGGCCGAACGTGCATGTCTTATGTGAGGGCGTTAGAGAGAACCCTGGACAATTCATCGGACTCAATGGAAATGCAAAAGTTATTGGAGGTACTGGAACAAGCGAGTATATCGAATGTCGAGGAGACATAGGCCAAACAGTATTAATTTGGTTCGGGCCGTGTAAAAAATTGGCATATTGACGAGAATTTAAACCTTCGAAATGCGATAAGGCTCGATGTGAGAGTTCTTTTTTTTTTTTAGCTAGAACCTGACACAACATTCTGGCAAACCAAACGGTTTCCTATTCCTCTACGTACTTATTTTATCGTGTGATCCGCCTAACTGTAGATTTCACAGATTTTTATTTAACAATTATTAAAAAAATGACAAGATCACGCAAGTTCCGTTCTCGTAGCGACTTTAGCGTTCTTTTAATTATCATTCTAGTTACTGACAAAAAAATCGCGTGAATTATACGTTTTTCTTTGTGTATCCTCGAAAGGCAATTTTAATTATCGTATATGTGTACTATATGTGTCCGAATCATGATTTTAACGTCTCGTCCCGTCTATCTAAACATTATTGTTATTATTATTATTATTACTATTATCATTATTATTATTATTATCTAGTTTGGAATTGTTCAACGTAGGACTCGGAGCACTTATCCTCGACTTAAATTAAATTCATCAATTCATTTTGGTAATTACATTTTTTTTAGAGGACGAATGAAAATAAAGTATAAAGCAATATTAAGTCATTGATGAATCTTTCGACTGTACGAGACTAAAAAAAATCCATAATTAGCATCCTATTATGTGAAACTCACTAGAGGTACATAATTAAAGGTAGTTACGGCACTAAGTATTGGTCGCGTGAGTGGGCAAATCGGATTTAAGTTGCTACTGAAAAAACAAATTATGATTCTTTATAAATCACCATAACTTAACGAACAGCTTTGCGAATGATTTTTTTTTTTTAGAATTTTTAACATCAGTAAACGATAAAAAAATTGACCGATCCGATATGTGCCTAGTTGCGGTAGCTACCTCACAAACTTGTAATTTCATTATCGTAAAATAATGGATTTTCAATGTGGCGACAGTCAGACAACAATCCAGTTCGCATGAATTTTTGCATGACGTAGCTATGTTATACATATGAATTTATGTTAGGGTGATTTGATTTTTGTTTTTGTTTTATTTTATTTTTTTCAAATCTTCAACTCGACACTTTGTTTACAAGAATGGTGCCAAATAATGTTCAAGGAATTTCATGTATCTTTTTTTATTTATGAAAATAATTTTAGATTTTTTCACAAATTTCAAAACGTTTATGCCTCGTGAACTTTTTCAAGTATCTTTTTACAGATAATCATTTATGATTTGATTTTCGAACCATCTCAGTTTCGATGTATTTGAAACTGCTTGGTACTACTAAAATAAATCACCCCACAATATATGCATATGTATAACTCGAAAGTGAAAGATTTTTTAGCAAGATAATCGAGTGTACGTTGTCAATGACTGAGAAGTACAAAAGCACTCATAAATGTAGTTATATTTATACATTGAATGTATTGGAATTATGCTTTTACGATTGTCACGTTAACGAAAAAAATATATATATATATAGTATGCGACTATTTCTCTTGTCCAAACGATATTGTAATTGAGATTATTATTCGAGATTTTCAGCACGACTCCTCAATTCCTGTTCCTCCGGTAGTCACTTCCAACATCGTAATTTTCAGGATTTTCTTACCATCCTGTTCGAGTTTGTACACTGACTTCACTCACGACTCAATTACGCAATTGACAGCTTGACAATTTTATTTCGCAATTGCTTTAACGAATTTGGTATGAGGACGAAACAACCTTCGTAACGTGGAAACTCTCTTCTTCTTCGATTGGATCATCTAAGGAAAAAAAATTAACATTGTAGTAGAACATAAGTTCAGTTGCTTCATACTAGGCTTCTCAGAGAAAAGCATCGATATTCTGATTGTACCAAATTTTATATGCTGCGTGTGAAATACTTTCATTACACACCTGCATTATAAATATTTGGAGGGAATATTGGTACAAGACTGTAGTACGTCGTAGTCGTAGATCTTCTGGCTTTACGAGACGAAGACAACGTAGCTCGCCACGTATTTGGTGACCTACGAAAAATCATGAATTTAATCGTTGTTTTCCAGTCTGGAATGGAAATAAAAGCCAATGCCAAATTCATTCTTACACTTTGGCAACTTCTTTTAGGACTGCATTTGATCCCGGTGCTTTCAATGTGTAAATCGTATTATCGATCAAATCATCAAAAGATTTAACCGGTGACTCATTTGACGTATACAATTTCATGGCATAATCGAAAAAGCCGTAAGACATGTCCAACGCGCAATCCAAATTGTTTTGCACGAGGAGCAAAAATTCGAGACAGATGTGAATTCGAGCCATGGTCGTTAGGAGTGTTCTGAAAATTTTGTTGAATAATATCAATCGAAAAATTTAATTTCGATGTGATTGAAAAAAACAAACTGGAAAAGAAAATTTTCAAACCTATAATTATCAATGTTAAACTCTTCTGTGGAAACATTTGATAATTTTTCACGCATATCATGCAAATCAGTGAGATTTGCACTCAGCAATAAATACTTGTAATCCCTACTCATTTTTTCCATGCCCATGTCGATAATGAGTTCCAGTGGAAAACTTCCAGCGAGCGAGGGCACTGCAACATTTTGGGAAGTCAAATCGTTTATTAGATTAGCAAGCCGCGTCGGTTGCGATCCGTTTATCTAAAAGAGAAAATAAATCTTTTATTTTTTTTTCTTCGTTACATGGAACATGATTGTTTCACACGTTTCTCATACGTGGATCCCTCACCTGCGGTTTGTAATGATTGTTGACAATTTCCTCAAAAACTGTATGAAGACAATCGGTCATTTGTGCATAATCGCTTGCACCGATGCTCAATCGCCAAAGATGATCAGTAAAGTCGAGATTTTGTCTAGAGGATAATTCTTTCAAGTAACTCCGCAAAAGGGCATTATCATCAAGATCCGGAGGATTCCCGAAAGGGCGTTCATTGTTGCGAACGGTGTGATGATCGTCATCTTCATAATCGTCGTCACCGCTTAACAGGCGATTCAAATTTTCTAATAAATGCTCCGATTTCTGTAATGATTTTATTCGTATTTTAATTCAACATTCTGATACTTCGAGGGGATTATTAATATAAAAAAAAAAAGGTGAAAACGTGGAAGTAAATTGAAAAATTTCAAATATTAAAACTCATAAAACCATTGTACCATTGTAACCAATTGCTTTAACCAAACTCATTAATATTGAAATAGCTTAAGAATTAAAAATACCTTGACATAAGGAGTGCTGAAACTTTGTGGAAACATCAACGGCATAACGCTGTATCTCGAACTCAAATTTTTTTTCTGATATTTCTCGAGAATCATTAAATACTGATTGAGCAACGAGAGCTGATTCCACAGATCATTCAAAGGGCTGTCTTTCCATCCAGCTGCTATTTGAGCCACCTCCAAAATATATCATGTTTATTTTACCCTAGATGGATCTGATTACATTACTTTGCAGGAAAATTACGCATACCAGATAATTCGAAGTTGTTCTCATAGGTGGTAAAAATGACAGAGTGTTCCAGCTTAATTCCAGGCTCAAATATCCTTCAAAATTAGTTCTCTCATTTTCTGTCCAGTCTACAGAATTTTTGTTGGTTCCAAAAAACTCGTATGTGCTTGATACCACTACATTCACCTGGGAAATGAGCAATTGAAGTATAATTTTAAAAATAATACTTCCCATGATTAGAATAATAATTAATTTGCTGTATCGTACCTCACGTTTGGACACAGAAAATAATTTAAAATGTTCTTCCATCAGTGAGCTGCAATTATGAACTTCTGAAGATCCCACCAAACCTGTGGTGCAAACTTTCATAGTGGAAAACCATTCCGACTCCGTGAGCGCTCCAAGCAAAACTATGTTTTCTTCATCAGAGCCGTCACAGAGAACAAATACAGGCATTGACCATTTTGTACTCTGACATTCAAAACACAGATTCAATATGGTACTGAAAATGAAATGTTATTTACGGTATGAGTTGCATGTAAATCTAACAAGCGTAAAGCATAAAATTAATAAATTTGAAAAAATTAATAAATTGTTGATCATTTTTCGAAATAAGCTCCAAGCTCCTAAAATGTTATTGCATCATTTTTTTTTTACCTCGCTTGAAGTTTAGACAACGGCAAATAATTTTCCTCATCTTTGGACCAATTTCTTTTCGCACCAACAATTGTAATATTGAAACTTTCTTCACCAAAAGAGTGTATCAAAGGAGATCCAGTAACGTCATGACCTAAAAAACCTTCAGTGTTTTTTCATAAAGCAAAACTTGAATCAAAAGTTGACGTATAGAATTAACACTCACTTGTTGCTTCTAGAGATTCATCTTTAACTTTCGTTAATTCTCGATGCACAGAATCCGTGGGAGGTACAATCTGATATAACAGAAACTCTTAAAAAAAAGATATTTATTGACATAACTCAAAACAGAATACAATTATTTTACTCACACTTTTGCAGATAAGAAAAATGCCTGGACTCTCGCCTAATTGAGGAAAAAGCCTTTCAACATAAGTGAAATGATTTTCTTTAATCACAATAGCTTTATCTCTCAAAATTTTGTTTAAAATCTGTAATTCACTCATTGTTTTTTCTATGATGATTATTTTTTCGTACTTATCATGCAAGTGCAACTTTTGAATGTGCTCGATATAAACAAATGTACGTTATGCGTTCGCAAATTTGAGAAGATGTGGAGATTTTTTTTTTTCGATTAAAACGATTCTAAATGGAGTATAAGGTATGTTATTGGTCAACGAGATGGGGGATTCTATGGAAAACCTATTACAGCAGACCAATCAAAATCATTGCAGTCTAGTAATAACAAGTCTAGTGCTTTTTTTTTTAGTCGCAGCTGTATTATTGAAATTTGAAGAAATTCAGAAAATGGCGGTAAAGTACGCCAATATTTGTTTAGAGGAGATTGCGATCGAATCAAATAAAGAAGTAAACAAAAACTGATTGTAAAAAAACAGCGAATCATTATATTCGCATGGGAAAATGAAGTTTCCACTGAAACAACCGAGCATTTTAGTGCTCCTCATAATTTGGAGGTTAATTTCCGTTTACGTTGTACAAACGTTTCACGTTCCGGACGAATATTGGCAATCTTTGGAAGTCGCACACCGTTTGGCATTCGGCTACGGCTATTTGACGTGGGAATGGCAAGCGAGGATTCGAAGTTACATCTATCCTTTTCTCATTTCAATATTGTATCGTATATTGACTTTACTGGGTCTGGATAGTGTTTTATTACTAACATATTTGCCAAGAATATTTCAAGCTTTGATAAGCGGCTATGCGGACTATAGATTTTATATGTGGACACGAAGCAAATGGGCTTTGTTAAGCCTGTCTACAAACTGGTTTTGGTATTATTGCGCTACAAGAACTCTCGCTAACAGTCTTGAAACAGCTTTGACCACAATAGCGCTTTCAATTTTTCCATGGCCTGGTGGAAATTCTCGTGGTTATGGATTTTTGTGGATCGTCGGATTCCTCACCGCAACCAGACCGACCGCAGCTATACTCTGGACTCCCCTCTGCGCTTACCATATTTTTGGAAATTCCAAGAGACTTTTGAAAACAATAACAAATTATATCTTAATCGGATCAGCTACTTTTCTCTACTCGGTCCTAATTGATTCTCTTTGTTACGGCGGTTTCGTCATAACACCCTGGGAATTCTTTAAAGTGAACATTCTGAATAGTATCGCTGATTTTTATGGCACACATAATTTTTTGTGGTACTTTATCGTCGGTTTGCCTGTTATACTTGGCTTACAGGCATTCATTTTTCCACTCGCTGCTCTTGGAGCTTTCAGATTTTCCTTTTCTCATCGTCAGGATTTATTGATGATTGTGGTCACATGCTGGACTCTCATCGTTTACTCCGCTCTTGCCCACAAAGAGTTCAGATTTATCTTGCCTCTGTTACCTATTCTTATTCGTATCAGTACTGACAGAAATAATGTTCCACTTTCGTTCAGGATCACAGAATTCAGAAGAAAAATATTGTTGGGCGTATTTATTATCAGCAATCTTTTGCCTGGATTGTATGTTTGTCTCATTCATCAAAGAGGTTCCCTCGATGTTATGAGATTGTTACAATCAGAGTTTGGGCCTCAAAATGCTACAAGCAAAAATCTGATGTTTTTGACTCCTTGTCATTCCACTCCGATGTACAGTCATCTTCATATTAATGTGCCCATAAAGTTTCTAACGTGCGAACCTAATTTGAACAATTTACCAGATTATCTTGACGAAGCGGATGAATTCTTCGAGGACCCGATGCTATGGCTAAATATGAAGATGGAGAAAGATAGCGATTTCCGTGCCGATATTTTGGTTGTCTTTGATAATCTTCCTCCAAAAATTATACCTTTTCTGAAGAATTATCGATTATTGGCTAGAGTCTTTCATGCTCATTTTCCTCAACCTAATTACGGCGAATACATTGAAGTTTATAAATATAAATAATCAGGCCTGATTTATTTACCTCAAATTATACGCTATAGCTTATCAATTATTATTGTTAAGTGAATTTATAACCCAATCTAATTAGTTCTTTCAAAATCGTCTTAGTATTCAAGTATCAACTGAACAAAATATTGTAGAAACTGTTATAAAATGTTTTACGAAATATATGTTTTTTTTTTTACAAAATTTCGTTTCACTTATTGTCTAAACGACTGTTCGTTTGGAAAATAAACATGAGAAAACCTCCCCTCGATAGTAAGACACATAAACACTTATTTATTTTACAACGGTACAATAAATCACTTCCAACGGGTCTGCAATTAAGAAGTAAAAACTGCGGCACTCGCAAATTAACCTATATTTTTGTAATAACTAAAACGAAAAATACTATAATTCTGCAAACCGATATTCATAGTTCGTTAGATAGTGATAAAAAAAAAATTGTTCCTTTATTGTGGGACTTGCGATATTTTTACGGTTTCGAATTTTCAGTTTTACAGCGAATTCCGACAGTCACATCGTAAATGTCACTTCGGGACCATATGCAATGCGAAAGCATTGAGTGTCACTGGTGTCGTCACATGATCCATCTGTTGTTGAACATGTGATGAGCGCCCAATGTAAATAAGATTCGGAGTGTAGAAGAACAAGTGGTGTTTGAAGTGAATTTTTATTGAATACAATCAGACGTCATATACGGTGCAAAATAATCTTGATTGATGAAATCTTCGAAAATTTGATAATTCCGACTTTCTTGATTGATCATCGAACAAGTTAGTTAACCTCAAAAGTCTTGAGGATTTTTCTTTAATTTTGAGAAAAAAAAGGATAAACAATAATAAAATGAAATTTGTTTTTTTAGAAATGGAAAAAAGTATTGAAGATGTGTGCGAAGAACTCGACAACTTGAGCTTACGATCATTGGAACTAATAGAGAAAAGAGTGTCAGTAAATATCGAGCTGGAAAAACTGATACGTGAAGGTCACATAGAATTAGCAAAAGCTCGTTACATACGTGGAAAAGAATCAATAGGAATTCTACAAATACCTCAAGACGGTCAAGTTAATTCTCTGTTCGAATTAGAGAGAAACTCGATTGAGAGAAACGGCAAAGATTTGCCCAATTTTGACATAAGTTTGAAAGCATCTAAGTCAAACGGAGAAAAATCACATGATCCGATAAAGTGGTTCGGTGTTTTAGTTCCACAAAATTTAAAGAGCGCACAAAAAAGATTTCAAGAATCTTTATATCTCGTCGTTGAAGCCGCTAATATTAATTCTGAACTTGATTCTATTCCCAGCGAATTGGAAGCCCTTCGAACACTGAAAAAGAATCTATATAAATAAGTATTTTCAAAATAATTCTCGTTATGTCCGATACGAACAATATTTGTAATAAATAAAAGAAATAATTTGTTTTCCACACACCAATTTTTGAATTTGCCGCTTTCATTTCACTCACAAAAATTCTAGGGATTTTCTTTTTTTCTCCCGACTGGCTGGCTGGCACCCGCATTTCCCATGAAAGAATGGTTTTAGGAACGCACGCTACGACTCGCAGCGTTTGCCGCCAAAACTTCGCACACTTGTTGGGTGTTGTGTTTTTTTCGTTATCTGTTTGTTTCGTTATTTCTCCGTTCTTGGTCCTTCATTTCATTACGTTCCATTATTATACAATAACCACCCACAATAGGTTTTTTTTATTTACGTTTCATTGTAAGATAAGCTGTCAAAATGGTAAGTGGAAAAAGCTGCATGAATTTTACCGTTTCAAACCTCAATTCAACATTTTCGCGATCTTATTTTTTGCTTTCACAAAATTTCATTTATCTGTTCTAAATAAGTGAATTGCAGTATTTGTGTGGCAGATTCATTGACTTTGTTTGCGCTTTTAATTCAGAGTCAGGCAAGTTCTCCGGTGAGGTCTGATAGGAATCGCGACGCGATGACCTCGCCGGCTCCTTCGATAGAGGAGCCCTTTGAGGATGAAGGAGAATTGCTCGGTGACGAGCCTGCCAACGACATAATCGAGGAAGACGATGGAGAAGAATTGTTCGGAGACAACATGGAAGCGTTAGTAATTTTACTCCAAATTCTTTCATTTACCCATTAACTATAAGTATTGACTTCCCAAAGTTTGCTCATTCAAACAAAAATATTCAAATGTTTTTGTTCGCACCAAAAAACACTCGTACAGAGTGATCAATTGACATTTTGTGAAACAAGAATTTTTAAAATTCTTCCAGTCACAAAATTGAATAGAGTATCTCGTAACCATAATTGAACTTTTAATTGATATTCGTCATGCAGCGATTACCGGCCAATGTCAGCTCTGGATCGTTACGATCCAGCTATGGTGGACGACGAGGATTATTCTGATATATCTCAGGCGGATCGTGTAGCTGCAGAGGCAACGATGAGAAGGCGAGACCGAGATGCTGGAATAGTTAGAGACGACAGAGATCTTCTTTATGGTGAGTAGAAGAAAACTGAGAATGCCTCCTATTTAAAGGAGTTGAATCAAAAAGTCTTACAATAATACATTAATTTTTTTTTTTATTGCAGATGAGAGTGACGAAGATGAAACACAAATCCGAAAACGTCGGATGGCTGAAAAAGCTGCGACCGGTGAAATTGAAGATACCGAAGTAAATATTGAGTTTTTATTTTATTGAAGCGATCAAACTCTATTTAATAACCACTGGTATAAATTCTTAGATGGTTGAATCAATCGAAAATCTCGAAGATACAAAAGGTCATACGGTTAAGGAATGGGTCATGATGTTGGGACCTCGGACTGAAATTACCAATCGTTTCAAGAGTTTTTTGCGAACTCATACCAACGAAACCGGGCATTATATGTATAGAGAGCGTATAAGACACATGTGCGAGAGTAATCAGGTATATTTTTAACACTTGTGAATAAATTTGATATTCCTCAGGGTCAGAAAGATTCCAGATGAAAATGTTAAGAGTTTTCCACGTATTTTGTACATATTGTTCATTTGTTTATTAATTTTCTCTCTTCACAGTCGAGCTTTGTCGTTGAGTTCCCAATTCTCGCGAGCAAGGAACACGTTCTCGCTTATTTTTTGCCCGAGGCACCGTTTCAAATGTTGGAAATTTTTGACGCTGTCGCAAAGGAGCTTGTGCTGACGATCTTCCCGAGCTACGAAAGAGTCACCTCGGAAATTCACGTCAGGATATCGGAATTACCGTTGATCGAGGAACTTCGCACTTTTCGTAAATTGCATTTGAATCAATTGGTTCGTACACTCGGCGTTGTGACCGCAACCACCGGAGTATTGCCGCAATTGTCAGTCGTCAAGTACGATTGTACTAAATGTGGTTACGTCCTTGGACCTTTCGTTCAGTCGCAAATAACTGAAGTTAAGCCAGGCTCTTGTCCGGAGTGTCAGAGCATGGGACCGTTCATGGTGAATAAATTGTGACGATGATATCAATCACTTCAACAGTTAGAAGAAATCAAAATTTAAAATTGTTGCATTTTTCTGCTTTCAATATTTCAGATCAACATGGAACAAACGATATATCGTAATTACCAGAAGGTCACACTTCAAGAGTCTCCAGGACGTATTCCAGCTGGCAGAATCCCACGGAGCAAAGATTGTATTCTTTTATCGGACCTCTGTGATCGTTGTAAACCCGGTGATGAGGTTGATATCACGGGAATTTATACCAACAGTTACGACGGTTCGTTGAACACCGAACAAGGTTTTCCAGTCTTTTCCACTGTACTTTTGGCAAATCATCTTCACGTCAAGGATTCCAAGGATATCGTTGAATCACTCACCGAAGAGGACATCAGTAGCATTCTCGCCCTCAGTAAAGATCACAGAATCGCTGATAGAATAGTCGCCAGTATAGGACCCTCGATTTATGGACACGATTATATAAAACGCGCACTGGCACTCGCTATATTTGGTGGCGAAGCGAAAAATCCTGGTAAAGAAAATTATATGTTCTTTGGATTCTTATAAAATATATTTGTTTATCAGATGGGCAAAAGGTCCATTTGCACATTGCACAAAAATTCGTTTGAAAAACAATTAAATATTTTTATTCTTCAGTCATTTCAACCTATAATATTGATGAAAGTATTAAAACTTGAATTTTTTTAGGCAACAAACACAAAGTTCGAGGTGACATCAATGTGCTACTCTGCGGTGATCCCGGAACGGCGAAATCACAATTTTTAAAATACGTCGAAAAAATCGCACCAAGAGCAATTTTCGCAACGGGACAAGGTGCGTCAGCTGTTGGTTTGACAGCTTACGTTCGGAGATCACCCACAACGAGAGAATGGACGCTTGAAGCAGGAGCTTTGGTACTCGCGGATCACGGTGTTTGTTTAATCGACGAGTTTGACAAGGTGAGAAAATCTAATTTTTTTTACACAACCTACCATTGCGAATAATCGTATTCAATGAGAAAAAACGACAATATTTTTATGTGCGATTAGAATTGTCTGAACACAATTAAACGATTCGCTCTTTGACAGATGAACGATCAAGACAGAACGTCAATTCACGAAGCTATGGAACAACAAAGTATTTCTATCTCAAAAGCAGGAATCGTAACTTCACTTCATGCAAGATGTTCCGTAATTGCGGCATCAAATCCAATCGGTGGCCGGTACGATCCCAGTATGACATTCTCTGAAAACGTGAGTAATAGCAAAATGGTAGTTACTTTAAAATTATTTCTCCTCTACTCTGGTAAATTCTGGACTAAATTGAATTTAATAATGTGGATTTCAGGTGGATTTGTCGGAACCAATCATTTCGCGTTTCGATATCCTTTGCATAGTAAAGGATGAAGTTGATCCTATGCAGGACAAGCATCTGGCTAAATTCGTAGTAAAATCTCACATTCGCCACCACCCATCGAACACGGGTAAAACAATGGTCGAGGATCCGGAGGACCGATCAAACGATATTTCGATACCCCAGGACCTTCTCAAAAAATACATTGTTTACGCTAAACAGAATATTCATCCCAAGCTCACGAATGTTGATCAGGACAAAGTAGCCAAATTGTACAGTCAATTGAGACAAGAGAGTCTTGTGAGTATATTAGATTTTCATGTTAAAATTTGATTCCATTCGAAAAATATATTTCCTTGTATTCTTTCTATTAGGAATTCGCTTCGTTTTCAAATTTTTCCAATATGATGTCTTGCTTCTATATAGATATGTAATGCTGAGAAATTTTTGAATCGATGAGTATTTTTGTCACACAGGCAACCGGAAGTCTACCCATAACTGTGCGTCATATCGAGAGTATAATTCGTATGGCCGAAGCGAGCGCAAAGATGCATTTACGAGACCACGTCCGCGAAGATGACGTCAATCTTGCTATTAGAATGGCACTCGACAGTTTCGTTGATACACAAAAGTATTCCGTAATGAAGAGTATGAGACAGGTAAAAAGGAAACATTTATGAAAAAAATCTCAAAGGGGCAACATTGTTTTTGAGCCCGCTTATTTATATTGAAATGAATACGTCAACTTCAGGCTTTTAACGATCTCATATTTTTTGCAGACATTCCAAAAATACCTCACATTCAAGAAAGATCACAGTGAGCTACTCTACTACATTTTGAGGCAATTGACCCTCGACCAACTGGCCTTCCAGAGAGCCAGACGAGGAAACAATGTATCGGTTATTGAAGTCAACGAAAAAGATCTGACGGATAGGGTAAGCTTCGGACTCCGATGTGAATTTGATAACCGATTAATAACGAATATTTACGAGTCTAAGGGTCTGAAATGAAATTTCACTCGAGGAAAATTCAATGAATTAAAGAAACATTCGTCTTTCCTTGAATTACAGGCGAAACAAATCGACGTGCACAATCTAGTGCCGTTCTATGAGAGCGACATATTCAAGACGAATAATTTTACGTACGACAAAAAACGCAAAGTGATCGTTCAAACGCTTCCCGAATGTGTGGTCGACTGAACTACCGAATGGATTAAACGAATCGACTCTTTACAAATAACCTCTTTTTTATGTACGAATGTGTGAATAAAATAACATTTTTCTTATACATTTTTGTCTTTTTCATCGATCACTAGAAATGAGGCGCCCTCTACCCAAAGATTCATCCATCGATCATCGCTTATAAAAATCATTGAGTTTATTCTTTCCATCATTGACATTTTGGTTTCTTACAATAATTATAATTAATCATGTGCGTTCACTTTTTTGTATGGTCGATTTATAATAAAATTATAATTATAATATCTAACGAATATAAATTAACGAGATTTTTTTTTACGACGATTTTCTTTACTGCTATTACTACTGCTGGTAGTACTGCTGCTCGAACTGCTACTGGAATCACTGTCGCTTGAATCCGATTCACTGTCGGACGAGGAACTTGACGTGTCGCTAGAGCTACCGTCGCTGCTACTGCTGCTGCTACTACTGCTGCTCGAAGAATCCGAATCGCTCGAACTTGATTCCGCCTTCCTCTTCTTTTTTGATTTTTTTATCTCTGCTTTTTTCGGTTGTTCTCTGAAGAATATATATTGAAAATAATAAATATCATTTTACTCGCAATACCCATGAAAACTTACTAAATATGTTGCCTCAAAAAAAAACCACTCGAATAATCAGGAATTCGAATTCAAATGAACGTTATCTGCTCAAATTTCAATGTATTTTGATTGCAGTCAATCAATCGTTTGTTCAGAAATCATTCGAAAAACGCATTTTCTTTGCTATATCAAAAGTTTTTGCGCAAAGTGAAACCGAGAAAACGTTCAGACCCAAAATCTTAAAAATTGAGTTATGCGTGTATTTTAGATATAAAGAGCGTGTCAAAACTGTCGTAATTGGATAACGTAAGTAATGAATTATAATAAATTACATTTTGCCTTCTTCTTGTTCTTTGATGGCCTTTTTCAGTCGAACAGTTCTCGATGATCTGTGTACATATTTTCTCTTCCCCTTACACTCGTAACTCCAGTGTCCCATTTCCAGACACTTTTGACATCGCATTCCCTGAGGATAAGGATTTCTGTGGAGTTTGAAAATAAAAATAGAGTTTCCAAAATAAAGTTTAGCGGCTGACTTTTTCGTAACAATGGTATGCGTTCGGCGGCCATATGAGCCAAGCGTTATTAACCTCAAAAGCAACATAATAGACAACGTACCGAAAAAATCTGATTGTGAAGTAAAAAGAGCTTGTAATCAATAATGGTACTCACGTTTTCTTCATTAATTTTACATGACTGGGATACATCGTTATCGTAGATTTTTTAGCCAATTTTTATTAAAACGCATTCACTGTTCATAAACACTGTAGCAATGTAAACGTTTACTTCAGTTTACATATGCATATATATACATGTATATAATTGTGCGAGATACGCGCGCGGCGGCGTCACGCCGTCAACCGCTGTGGCGGCGGTCGACATTTACGCTTTACGGACGACGCGTTTGGATGCATACACGTATATCAATACTTTGCGACGCGCTAACTTTAATTAAATACTCGAAATACAAATTGCTCTTCTTTTGCTGGTACCTTCCAGGTGCTGGAAGGTAAAGTTGAACTATAAAACAACGATGTCAGAACTTTGGATATATACTAAAACTTTCAATACTTTTATCGTAGGAAATTTTCTTTTTTTTTTCTTCAAGCATTTTTGAAATTTCTATATCACGAGGAATACACTGATTATTTTACTTTTAAATGCGGATTTTCACGTATTCTACCAGGATCGTAACTGTTAGACTTTTTTCATCTCGATACGGACGTCCACCAACGAAAGAGGCGATGAAGAGTCCGTGTAACGAGGAAATTCTTGAATCAGCAACGATAAAACCGAATGCGATCGAGTTATCAATACAAAAATTGACGAGAAAAATTATCGAAATAGAATTGCATCAGAAAATGGCTGATATAACCAAAGGAAAACTTAAGCAGAAGGAAAAAGAAGAAATTGACGAAATGCGAAAATTGGTACTCGCACATAAATGATTCTGCAGTAGATATTCTAAAAATCATCGAATAAAAATTGAAAAATTAATTTTTAGGAAGAAATGCAATACAAAAAATTGGAAAAAATGGAAAGTTTTTGCGATAAAATATGGAAATTTTCAACGTCCAACGATCTTCTTACTATCTTCAACAAATATTTGGACATGCCAAAATACGCTCACGGTAAACTGGTCGCGTTTGACATTGACCTTGATCCGAACATAATGAAACTGAAAAACGAGAGGGAAGCATTGAAAATGGAGTTGGCTGAAAAAAATTCCAGGGCTCATGATCTCGAGGAAAAATTATCTGATTTGAAAGTTCAGTTACAAATCTCAGAACTGCATCGTTATAATAATCCAGAAATAATTCGGTACTAAAATTAATCCAATGGAATTTTTAATTGATTTTTTTTTTCCCCGAAAAGTAAAACATATATATATTTTTCAGCTTGAAAAAAAACATTGAAGAATATCAAAATAAAATTGAATCTCTCAATTTAAAAATATCAAAAATAGAAATGGGAGTTTTGGTCAAAGAGGAGAATTGTCAACTCGTCGCTGATGGAGAAAAAAATGAAAAATTCGAATTCGTAAGAGCGTCCGAATTAATTGAAAAATCAGAAACAATTGGAATAAGAAAAAAGTCGAACTTCTCAGTAAAAAAAGAAAGCGTCGTGTCACGAAAATTATCAAATCTGCGTAGAACTTATCGCGATCAATCATAAAATATGTGTTTATCGATCAAAAATCGTGTTACGAATAAAAAAAATTAAATTAAAAAATATTTGATTAAAAAAAAAAATTAACATCGACAACAATTCATTTTTAATACATTTGTATATTTAGAAATATTTATACAGTAATATTCATCTTTTTTGTTTCATCCTTCTTGCCGTTGTTTCTTTCCAATATACACTGAGTTACATATTAATATTACGTATTAAATTATACACACAATTTTTTTCGCCCGACAGGCTCGCTCTCAGAATCATTGAAGAAAAACAAAAATCGTTTGCGACTACCACAAAGTGTCGATTCGGAAATGTTTCTTTTTTTCTTTCCTGGAATAAATTGTTTTTTTTTTTTTTTTTTTTTTTTTTTCCCGCGCATTAAATGCGAGGACGTTAAATTTTGTTTGTTTGTTTTTTTCTTTCTATCAAAAGACGAACAACGATATACAAAAAGCGAGAAAAATACGAAGGAACGTAGGATTTTGGTTTTTTTTTGTTTATCGTGTGTGTGTGTGTGTGTTTTTTTCTTCGTCAAGACTCTCGCGAAAGAAGATTCTAAATGAAAAAAATGGATGAAATACAAAAATCAACTAATGGCACTCTCTTGACTTATTTTCTCGACACGATCACGATTCTTTGTCGATTGTTTGGAGCCACAATAAATTGAAGAAAACAAAGAGAAAACTTACTAAAAGATCACCTTGAGACAAAAACGACGAACAAGAATAAGCTTGCGGGAAAAAGAGTTTATCGAGCGGTTGTTTTTCACCGCACATAATTAATGGATAATAATAATCATAATATGTACTAAATACTATTTTTTTTTTCAATATGTATATATATATAATATCGGCAACGACATTGATGCAGCACCTCCGTGTGCTGGCTCCGTGCTTCTTACTTTTTTCATTCACGATTCTCAATAATCGACCCTTCTTTTGTTTTTATTTTATTTTATTCATTTTTTTTTATAAAAAATACCTTTCGTCCACAAGATAGTTTGAAAATCTATTATCTCGAACCGAACCTACGAGATATGAGAAAAGGAAATTTATATAATTGTCTTCATTCGAATGAAATCCGAAAAGAAAAGAAAAAATGTTTTTAATAGCATTTTTCGAATGATGCGACTCGAAAGACAGTTTTCAAGATACCCAAACGTTGACGTATCATTTATTATGGAAGTAACGATTAAAAACTCAATTTATAATAGTTGATAAGAAAGTAAAAATTCATGCAATATTTGATTTTTTCAAATGATTTTATTCGAATGTTGACAATCACTGTGAGGAAGTGCGCGCTTCTGATAATCGTTGAATTATGCGTTACAACCCATTTTTTAAATTGAAATTTTTTGTTTTCGTTAGGCGGAAGAGTCAAAAGAATAAAGTTGAAATAAAAATCATTGGTGAGCTTAAGACGGAACGATGCTAACACTGTTTATCGTGTAGCGGCACGATAGTAATAATGGAAAAACCACATTAAAACTTTCCAAAAGGAGATCTATCGTTTCGCACCTATCGATTGCACTTTGAAAAACAAGTTTTTTTGTTTTTCTTTCGTTTACGAGAAATAACACTTCTCGAGAATAATTAAAACATAATCCTCGCACACTGCGTGATCCGACGTTTATATCTCGAATAAATCGTAATCAATGCTTGTGTCATTGTATATATATATATATATATACGACGTATATATTTACGTTTAACACAAAACGATGAATAAAATGAACGAAGAGTTGTGCGTGTACATATTTTTTTGTTTTATCTTAATATCTACATACGAAGCCCAGAGAATTTTTTCTCAATCATTTCTCCTCTCACTCTCCTTTCTTTCTTAAATTTAGAAAAGTATTTGAAATTAATGAAACGGAGACTCGACGCTCCGAGTCAACAAACTAGAGATTGTAATTAAAAAAAAAAAAAAAAAGAAAATCGATTTTTTTTTGCGTTTAAATGCGGAGAAAAATCGTCAGGGGAAGATACACGTACTCGTTCTCAAGCACTTGTTAATTATTTTGTTTCTCTTCTGTTTTGTTTTTTTCACCCATCTCTTTTTTTTTTTCTTTCTTTTACGTTTTTTTTTGTTTCTTTAAACTTTAGAAGATAAGGCTCCGTTTACGTAACAATTACATACATACAGCGTTTCCAACGATTTAAAATGCAGGTACATATAGAAAAATGGCTTTGCTCGTGTATATAACAAAATATTTTTTTTTTTTTTATGTTTTCCGTATCTCGAAGATATCAGTGTTTAACGGCTTTTATATTAATTATTTATATATCTACGTTTTAACGCGGAATAGCGTGAAATATTTTCTCACAGCATTGTTCTGCGTGGAGCGGATTAATTATTTTATTTTATTTATTTTTTTTTCATTTTTATGTCTTCTGTTTTGTTTTTTCTCACTTAACGTTTTTATTCTTAAATTATCAGCAATTTCGTGTCCAAACCGGAACAACCGCTTCTAGCTGGAACGAATCTTTTTCTTTTTGGTGGTTTTCATAAATCGCCTTTTTATACAACTCCGAATCGCGATTGAACCATCTCGCCGCCTAACGATTATATTACAAAACTTTGGACGTTCGAACGACGATTATCTTTCACACGTTTTCATTCTTGTCAGTCCATCGACTCTTTTATTTCGGCAAATCTTTCTTTTGCCACAATCTCCCTTCTTCACTCCATAATTAAAAAGATTATTCTTTTTTTTTTTGTTTCCAAAACTTTTTTTTCGCGGAAGTTGCTTCCTCATGTGTTATATACTACGTAAGCATGTAACTGCGGATAATCCATTTTCAAATTGTTTTGTTTCTCAATATTCTGTTAATTGAAGAAGTCCATTGAATATCTTTGGATATCACGAACCAGTCTCCTTTCAAAAATGATGAGATGAAGCATTTTGTTTCGAGCATTTCAGGAGAAAAAAGAAAATACTTTATCGCGGAAGCTACAAATAATTCTGATTTGAAACATGAGTTTTAACGAAATAAAGAAACAAAGAAATAACGAATTATCGAGAGGGGAAAAAAGGGAAAACTGAAAAACGTATAAACCTCAGATACGTAGTAGTTAGACTCGGCAGAACTTAATATATTCTGGCAGATTAAAGCTCATGAATGAATGAGCCGAAAAATAATTAGACTCGTAATAGGGCATACGTGTCCAACGAGAGAAACGAACGGAGGCGTATTTTTATATATATATATATATATATATCTCAATGAAGTAACTTCAAGATTGCGATGACACTAGAAACGTAAACCTTATTTTCAAGCTCGCCGTTATTCTCCCTAATTAACAAAAATTTTAACTAATTATTTATTTCAATTATCTTTTCTGCTTGACGATGAAATAATTGTAAAATTCTATCAAAAGTTAAACTAAAAGACGAAATAATTGCTCTTCGTTATAATTTCGATCGTTAATTATCATTACATAATTTTCTTAAAAATAATGACCAAGTGTAAATGTGATAAAGAATAAATTTTAAAAAGGATACAGTTGATAGAATTTTTTCGTAAAAAATATTTTATACAAATTACAGCTCATTGATCATTCGATGAGTGTCTCTTCAACGACAACGTATTGGAATTCGATCGCGAGAAAAAAGAAATCATGAATCATGGAATCGCGGTGATAAGTTCGAAGCATTTTTTTTCGTGGCGGACAAAGATATGACGGTAACCTTTATGAACGATTTACATCTCGAATTTTCATGACTCTCAATATTTTCAATGGCTCGACGAGAGTTTTTTTTTTTTTTTTTTTTTCATTTTCTTTTTTCATTCGATATACATCATTGTATTATTATAATTAATATTAATATTCAGGTTATATGTATATGTGTGTGTCGCGTTTGACGCAGCATGTGCATACACAGAATAGGTGCGAAAATATTTCACATTGACACACGATTGGCACCATTCTTATATCCTCGTGCAACATTTTTTATATTGTTTTTTTCTTCTCTTCATACTTTTCATAAAGAAATAAAAATGAAAAAATCAAAAATAAACTCATCACGTTAATCTCCAAATTTGGAATCCACGCGCACACATACAGAGATATTGAAAGCTGCATCGTCGGAATGTAACAATTCTCTGGAGCTTTTCGAAAGAGAATTAAAAAAAAACGTTGACCCTTGTCAACTGAAAATGTTGGGGCGATTTGACAACAAACGTATTGGTTGCATTTCAACGATGCGAATTTCGATATCATCGCACGGAGACAGAGACGCACACAGACACACAGTGAAATGTTAAAATTTCTTAATACGCACGGAGGATCGTGATAATGCAGGCAGAATTGACGAGAATTCATCGTTACCCATACGGCTCCTATTGTCTTGAAATATTTTTCTTTTCCCATATACATATTCATGTATATATAAATATAAATATATTTATAACGTGTGTGCAATTTAGTGGGAGATGGATATCGAGCGATCTTATTTCTTTGATTCTTTCCTCTCCGAACGGTTTTGTTTTAGCCCAAAGTTAGTTCGTTCTCATTTAAATATTTCTTCAACTTTTTTTGTTTTGTTTTTTTCTTTTTTATCACCGATATGCTAGTTATATACCGTATATAATTTAATCAAAAATTTATCTGCAGTAAATTATTGAGAAAAGAAAAACTTCGGAGCTCTGTCCGAACGAAGCAGTCGAGTGACTTATCGAGGAGAAAGATCCTTTTTTCAATAACGAGTGACGACCGATTCGTAACTTTTGACTCACTTCTTTCCGAGTTAACAGCCAACTCTCGTTGCGGTGAATTTGAGAATTTTTTTTTTTTTGCGAAATAAAAATTAATTTATATCATTATTCAGGGAGAATAAAAAAATTTCGTTAAACACGAACGTTCGAGGATTAAATCGGGACTATTCGAAATACCTTTACGGACAAAAGCAATCGAGCATACTTTCGAGGCTACTTTCTGCATAAACACAGTTTCCAAAATCGATCGCAAGAAGAAGTGGCTGCGTCGTCAAACGGAACGGTTATCGTGTCCTCATTGCGTCTCTCATAAGGCTCTTTCTCGCCCTCACTAATTTTGTTACATCGACCGATAAGGGCCCTGCAGCTTGAGAAATTGTATAACGAGGGAAGGACCTCCGGCGACGATTTCGGCGGGTATCTGCGAAAGAGGACAATTTTCAATGGACATAATACTAAGATTCGTGCACAGAGCAAGCTCAAAAGGTAAATTATGTAAATTAGCATTGTCGTTGATATAGAGAGAATCAAGATTCTCAAGGGTGCCAATTTCTTCGGGTAGATAAGTGAGATTATTTTCGCCGACGCTTAAATGAGTCAAATTAACGAGATGACCGATGGCTCTTGGTAGACAAGCGAGTTGATTAGATTGGAGTATCAGCTTTTGAAGATCTCGAAGAAAACCAATCTCATTGGGCAGCGCTTCGATCTTGTTCTCTTCCAAATCGAGGACACGAAGTTTACGCAAGTTCGATATACTCGCGGGTATACGTTTTAGAAGATTGTTGGAGAGTATGAGAATTTCGAGGCTCTGCAGGCACTGTATGTCGTCGGGTATTTTAGTCAATTGATTCGTGCCGAGATTGAGCTCAACCATGTTGAGCCAAGCGCCGATATCCAACGGCAAAGCGGTCAATTGATTCTCCTTCATGTTGAGCTTGGTCAGATTTTTAGCTCTGGAGAATATTCCATACGGTATCTTGTCGATCTGATTGTGTTCAAGATTGATGGAATAAACGTTTGTGAATTGGGAGGGTCCCCCGGAGGGATAAGCGGCGAAGGCGTTTCTGGAGAGAGTTATGGTTTTCAAATCAGGAAGACTGGACAAAAGGCCTTCCGGCAGTTGAGATACCTGATTACCCTCTACGCTGAATTCATCCATTAATTTGCAATTAGCGAGGGATTTAGGAATAGAGGAGAGACGATTGTAACGAAGTCCGAGTCTCGTCACCGCCGTTAAATTGCCGATAGTCTCAGGAATATCGAGGAGCTCGTTGTGCTGCAGATCCAGAGTCGAGAGTTGTACGCAATTGCCGATCTCTTCCGGCAAATGTTCCAGATGATTGTGCGATACGTCAAAAGTTATGAGATTAACGAGCTTGCCAATGCCGGCTGGCAAACCTCTTATTTTGTTTTCGCGCAAGCTCAACATTGTCAAATTGGTAAGGTTACGAATGTTTTCGCTGACGTATCTGACACGATTGAAGCGCAAGAAGAGTGTAGTCAGAGAAGTCAGTTTGTAAACAACGTCGGGTATTTCGTTGAGCTTGTTGTGCCTGAGGTCCAGAACTTTGAGGTGTTTGAGATTTTCCAGCGAGTCGGGAAGGCTCGTCAGAGAATTTTCGCTGAGCGCTAAAGTCTTTAAATTCGTCAAACAACCAATTTCAGGCGGTAAGGTAGCCAGTTTGTTGCCGTAGAGATAAAATTCTTCGAGGAGCGACAAATCTCGTACGGTATTCGGAAGATTCGTGATGCTGGATTTACTGAGATCCAGGCGGGTAACGCATTCGTCTCGACATCTTATAAATTCCTTAGCGACGTCCAAGTCAGCCTGAATGGGTTTACACTTTTTAGCTGTTGGCTTTGGTTTGTTAGACTCTGGATGTTTGACCGTAACTGTTTTTTTCGTTTCCGAGGTCGATATCGAAGCGGCCGATAATTTTTTTTCCTTCGCGTGTTCCTTCGTAGCTTCGCCGGAGCGTATTACTTCGAGAGCTTCGGGCATCTCGACGCCGGCGGAACAAGTCGTGAGACCGCAGTCCTCGAGATACTCGGGAATGTCTTGTTCCTTCATGTAAAAATTCGTAAGATTATCGTGAGTATCGGCTCTGTCCGTTTTTGCCTCGGACAGGCACACCGTCGAAATGTTACCCACACCCGTTCGGTGCTTACTCGACTTTTTCATAATACACTCTACGATACTCGATACGCTCTTCTTCTTTCTCGTTCCGTATTTTCAAACAAACAAAAATTACTAATTCACTCGTTTTTCAAACTCCGACTTGCCTAGACGGCTTTTATTTTCACTTCGTTGTTGTTTTTTCCACTCTGAAATATTCAATTGCTTTGTCACTGGTACTCGGGAACAACACTGTGCATCAACATAGTACACGATTATTCTTTACTCAATGTTTTTTTTTTTTTTTTTTTTTTTTTTTTTCCCCTTTCAACTCGTCAATATCACGGCATCACGTATTAATTTTTTTTAAAACTTGCACTTTCGAAGTATTGACATTATCGATGATTTAACACACTCGTGGCGCAAACGCGAGATACGCGAAAGAAATTTTTATTTTTATGTTTGCATGTGTCTGTCTGTCTGTCTGTCTGTCTGCTGTGTGTGCGTGCGCTTGTGTACATGTGTGCCATGGGCACGGTCGTACATACAGGTCTGAAAACGACGGTGGTGGGGGATGGGTCGCTTAACGTCCAGTGTTTGTAGCTTTCATGTTTGGCCGCATGGTGCGCATTGGAAAAGGGATGTTGTGTGCGAAAGAGACAGCCATATGTCTCTTGGGCACAGTACCCTGGCGGATCAGCAAGTCTCTGGAAAAAGTCCCGAAAAAAGTCCCAATTGGGACTCGGGATTTGGGACTTTAGTGGACAAGTAAGACTCACTTGTGAGTCCCAAATGGGACTTTTTCCCCTCACTCGGTGCGAGACAGGAATTTTGTCTAAGGCCAGTCGCAAAAAAGACCCTGTTTGGGACTGACTCCTGATTTGGGATTCATGACGTCACAGAAAAAAGCCCTATTAGGGACTTATTTTGGGTCTTACTTGTCCACTTAAGTCCCGAGTCCCAATTGGGACTTTTTTCGAATTTTTTTGGGACTCGCTGATTCGTCAGGGTACATGCACTCTCCATTATAATTTAATATAATATAAATATAAACGTTGTTGAATTGTTATAAAATATTACTGAACGAATATTCATACGATGCACGAAAATGTGATCGTTAAATATTGGCAAATGAATGTCCCTAGCTTGTTAGGTTTGTTTACATTCGTGGAGACTCGACTCTGTGTTTACGTTTACGCGCTCTCGCGCTTGGCCTGCTAAGCCGTTCCGTAGCGGGGATGGTGGGGAGTGCTCACGCCGGGGCGACTGGAAGGGGCAGGCGTGAGCGAGAACTGGATCATGCGCGGGGCAACGAGGGAGCGAGCGAGGGACTCGCGTTGTTCATTCAGTCGCCCGCGGCACGCGGGGCGGGGCGGCAAGTAGCGCGCGCGGAGAGAGTTGCATAAGCATCGGTCGGCTAGTGCAATACCGCGCATTATCGTTCGTTGATTGCAACGAAATTGATAAAACGGAGTGCGGAATAAATGACGAAAATCTTAATATAAAATACTTTAAACGGTCTGAATTGTCGTTAAACCAAATAAAAATACAACGATGGATAATAAAAAAACGGAAAATCGTGATAAAATTTTTTATTATTAAAACCATTAAAATCTATCATTTTTACATAATTTTTTATCGCAATTTCCGTTAATTAGAGCTTGAAAATGTGCGCGATTTTTTTAAAATAAAAAATGCCCGAAAATAAGAGGTTAAAAATATGCGCGATTTCTCGAAAACGAACCATGCACGAAAACGCTATGAAAAGAATATTAGGGTCGTAAAACACAATTCGCTCGTTTGTCAATCGTAATGAATTTTCAATTATTTCTCTTTTGTCAATGAGTTTTCTTCTCGCAAGCGATATTCGACAAGTCGATAGGAAAGCCTCTTGCCCACGATATTATTTTTCGTGCTAAATTATAGGATGAATTATTTTGAATATTTGAGTGAATCACGATTAATGACATCGTGAGTAAGGGCTTTGAGTGACAGACAGTCTAGTGACGGCTGTGTTACAGTTTCGAAAATCGTGTGTATGCTCGCACGCACGCGTGCTCGCAAGCGGAGCTAAGATGCAACCATACATGCGAGTCGCGCAACGCAACGCAAAGCACCAAATGCACGCAGGCCGTAAAGCCATGGGATTGTCGGCAAGAATAACGGAACGAAAGCTATAAATCTACTCTGTAGTTTGCTAATTCCGAACGCGATACAGTTTCTGTATCGCATATCGAAGTCGCGCAGGCAAGATCCATGCATATAACCCGGATGCTGCAAACGGTGCAACGCAACGCAATGCACGCAAGGCTTGTATAACCGCAGCTATTGTACAGCATTGCGAATAGTTTTTACTATCGCAATTGCTATAGTACAATAGAACGCAAGCGCCCGTGCACGCGTGCACCCACGTGAGCACGCACGATTTTCCACGAAACTATGGCACAAGTTGCCATTACACTTTCTGTCACTCGTCACCGACCGTATTCAATTGCGGAAAGAAAGTTTATTGCCACAAGAAAAATACATTTTTTGAGTTAGCGGAACAAAGAAATATTGAATGGATTTTTTTATTCCGTGCATGAGTTCGTTGACGTGGAAATTAAAAAAAATTTTGACGTCTTAATCACGCGTTTACTATCTCGGAAGTGTAAAAAGTTAATATTGGTGTTGTGTGAATTAGTGCATTTGAATTTTGAACTACGATGAACTATCGTTTTCAACGTTGGAAAAACGACGCTGCTGCTGCTCGTCTGAATTCAGAATCATGCAGGATTTGGGAAAAATCGAGTGAAAATTAATCAACTGCAATGAGTGTCCTGCAACGGATGTGGATATTAACTGTGCGGACTATTTCGGAATTGCGGACTTTTCGGTTTTGCCAAAGGTAGGTTCGTTATTGAGGAGGGGAACAAGACATCGACGAGTGAGTACATAATTCCATCATTTTTATTGGTTTCATTTCTGTGCATAGCAATTTTCAGTATCAAACTGTTGGGCTTTCTTTGATTTGAACTATTATTTTTGAAAGAATTCGATTTCCATTTCAATCGTTAATCTTTAAAGGATAAAATGTTTTTTCTCTTACTGACCGTGGATTAATTGATGAAATGAGGAATGAATACTGTATTTTTTTTGGTCTGTAGAATTTTTCCATTTTAACATTCCAAAATATTCTTATATAATCCCTCATAAAATAAAATTTAGGAATAGACCAGCAGGGGTAACATCTGAATCAGTTCAACAGACCAGCATCCATATACTTTCGCATTTATGAATCAGTTTTATCGTTTTTAGCATTTCAAAAATCAGTTGCGACCCGTATGGTACACACACCAGTTTCCTTGACTGGTTCGGAAAAACTTGTGCAAATTTTGTTTTTTCTTTTTCATAAAAATATGCGTCTTACAAACATTTTTATTGTAATATTCATGTTCTACAAACGATTTCGCATTGATTTACGTACAATTAGACTCATTTGGTTTAAAAAAGTAGAATGGGCGGGCGGGGTAACTTCACGCTACTTTTTATTTTTGATTTTTTCGCGATAAACTCATCTCACAAGCGTTTATTTTGTTCTCACAATACTCTACAAACGATTAAAATGAGAAAACTTTTGAAAAGTTCATGTCGGACGGCCAAGTTCACGTCCATATAATTTTTGACGAAATAAATATCGAGAACACGTGAAGAGAGAACATTACGGTTTAAATTAGGCCTGTATATAGCTTGTAACATCCCCCTATCACAGCGCCATGCCGTGGCAGCGGTGAGAAAAAAAAGCTTGGACATTAAGAGGCCCACATGCTGCCTATGCAATGCTACTGTCGTTTCCAGACCTGTATGTACTACGACCGTGGTTGGCAGTAAGGGGAAAGAGCGCTGTCCTTTTTCATACACTCTCCATCTCTCTCTCTCTCTCTCTCTCTCTCTCTCTCTCTCTTCGAGGCGACTCGGCTCGGAAAACTTCGGGTCGCCGAAAACAGCCGAAGTGTACGAGCATAGCTCTATTATTCGACACAAAACTCAGTCGGTGCATGAACATTTGGCCAATTGTTATCAACCGAGTCCCGATTGAAAGACATTTTGTTTTGTCGTTGACATATTTTTGCAATAAATTGCTAATTATATATCTTTTTATCATGCATGAAAAAATGTCGAGCTCGTTTACAATATAATATATTGTCTCTGGAAATACTGCAGAAAAAAATAATGACCAACGAGCTTCAACAGCACCACAGCGCAGTTAACTTCAGAACGATCAATATACAACCCATAACCGCATCGCCGCCGCCATTTTAAAGTCGATAGCAGTGTAATTGCGAGCGTTTTGGTCGATATCCTGCGATGACGATGACGAAACGATAGAGGAGCGAGATTATCATCCGAACAACGATCAGCGAGAAATTCAAGTTCGATATATTCGTAGAAATAAATATAAAATATCGTAAGTTCGATTCGAGAGGTACTCCGTTGGTGCGTGTGCGTTTGGTGTATATATATATATAAATAGTGCGCGTTTGAAAGATATCGCATCGAGAATGATGTTTTCCAGCAGCGGTAAAATCGTGGTTGAACTTGAAAATATTATACATCAAGTGAACAATGTTTTGCCGGGAAAAAATTGTGCGTTTCAATGATGAAACTTTAAATGGAACACATAATTTTTTAAAGGATATCAAGAGTAAACATAAGCCGGTAAATAAAATATGTGATTCGATAAGACGATTCCAATAAATAGCATAATTAACCGATTTAAAAATTTTTTTTAAAATATCTATTCGCAAAAACTTTAGAATGCCCTTGACTAGCTGTTTTTTTTTTTCTCTTTCAAATTGCTTCAAATTTTAAGGTAATAATCGATTGTTGTAGAGGAAAATGACAACAATCGATTAGTGGATCTGGAGTGAGGCAAAATATTCAAATTCAGCAAAATGGATACAACTAAGCAATTGACGACTGCGAATGGTCGCATGAGACAAACGCTAGAAGAAGAGAATAATAAGAATGATATACAAGTATCTATCATAGCAAAAATGATGGAAGAAAAACATACTTACACTTACAAAAAGCTTGTCGTACCTATTTCCATGAGGAGTATATATTGGAAATTTTTTGGTTTTCCCGCTACGGAAGAAGGCGATATATTGACCAAAGTTAAAATTGTCTGTATACTGTGCAAAACTCAAATTGCTTACAACAGAAACACGAGCAATTTGCGTATGCATCTCCAAAACAAACATGCCCAGGAGCTCTCGGATTTGGAGGCTGGTACGCCGCCAAAAAAAATCATTTTGACTCAAGAGGCCAAAGAGAAAAGAGCTCAGAAGCGTATGATCAAAGCCGGACTTAACGCTACTCAACATATTTATACCACCAGCGCCGATGGGACAGTTCAAATTGACGGAGATCTTCAATTTGTCACCGATCCCAATATTAGTCTTTCTAGTATGGAAGATGACTTAGGTGAGATTTGTATTGATTCATTGATTAAATTTTATGATATTCAAGATCGCACGATTCAAACACTATAGAGGTATTGTTTTAGCATTACAAACATTTTTTTCATCATTAAACTTCGAGTACATCAATATTTTTATTAAATTCTTAAATAACAAGTTACACTTCAAATTGAAATGATGCGGCGGTTTGATTTTCATTGAAAGAACTTTGTAACAGAGAGCAACGATATGCTTCCGCAAAGAAATATTGTGAGAGTTAGAGAATAAAGTTGAAATTTCATTCAAAGATAACCCGATGAATATTTCGAGCATCGATGGCAAAGTGGTATTGGACGCAATCACCGAATTCATTGTAATGGATCTCCAATTACCAGAAGTGGTAGAAGGACGAGGTTTCCAAAGACTGGTTGCGACTTTACGTTCGCCGTGTGAAATTCCAAGTAAAAATAAATTGGAAGACGAATTAATACCAAAAGTCTACGAGACTTTTCGTGAATCCGTGGCAGCGAATTTAGCATGTGTGAATGGAGAATTTGGTCTGGCGGTTGAAGAATGGCGATCGAATTCCGGTGAATATTTCGTGACGCTGTCGCTGTATTATCAAAATCTGGACGAGGCTGTTCTCGAGTGTAAGGTTTTGAGCACCCTCCATGCACCTTTGGATTGGGGAGAGGCTCAATGGAATAGCGTTATAGATTCTACACTCCTCGATTGGGATTTAAGAATAGAAAGAATAACGGCTGCTGTAGTTGCAACTTTGCGGCCGGAATTATTGGCGTCTCTATCGAATCGAGGCTTAGCTCTGGTACCCTGTCTTTTACATACTCTACAAATTTGTGCCCAAGCCTGCTTCGAAAACGTAGACGTCGCGTTTATACTTTCAAAATGTCGAACGATGATTGGAATAATCGCGAGTCATGGGAACGCACTGAACCATTTGAGCATCCAAGAACATTTACCTGAGGTATTATAAAAAAATTGCAATTGTGACTCTAACTTGCGAAAATATGTATGAAGTCGACTCAATGTTTCCATTATTTTTCCAGTTTGAAGAAAATACGATGCTTATGGATTACCCAGCCGTTTGGACATCGACGTACAACATGTTAGAGCAATTGGTCCTCAGACGAAGCATAATAACTTCTCTTCTGGAAAGCACGGAGGGCATAGATCGAGAAGCTATCGAACTTACGGATGACCAATGGAAAGTTATCGAGGATCTTGTTAACGTTCTTGAACCTTTCAAGGTCACTATTATGACTCTGAGCGAAGAAAAAATGCCACTCATATCGCTTTTAAAGCCTCTACTGTGGCAATTGGTATCCTCTCATCTTAAGGTTAAAGACGATGATAGCGAAATCGCGAAATCGTTTAAAGAATCGCTCTCTGATATGCTCTGCGAACGTTATGCCGACAGCAACGTCACGCTAGTATTACAAATCGCCACTACTCTTGATCCCAGGTAAAACTCATAGAAATTATTTTTAATCGTCGTTTCAGGTCGGTCGTGTACCGTCTCAATACAAGAAACAACAAGAGCAATGAAAGAAAAAAAATTGTATGCTTTCCTTGCGAGACGTGACCGATACTGACTGAGAAACAATCGGGGATTCATACCCCCGAAGTACCATTTGAAATATTTTTTTGAAAATGACAAATTGTACAAAATTTGTAGTATGTATAAATAAATATAATACTATAATTTTGTAATTTTTCAACAGATTTAAACAATTACCGTACGCTCCGGATGAGGATAAGAACATGGTTCATGGACCGATAAAAGAGATGCTAACGAAGCTCGTATTGGAGGAGACGGGTGAGCAAATCGAGGCAAAATCGGAGGAAGGTTCGGCAACGAAAAAGAGTCGTTTATCAGGAATGGCACTTTTGTTAGGTGGACTTTGTGCGGTGAAAAGCGGAATGCCCGCGGAGGAGAAAGCAGATCTTGAATTAGTGCAGTATCAATCCGAAGCAACGGCCTCTCTTGATTGTTGTCCATTGCAATGGTGGGCCAAAACTTCAGCGAAGTGTCCGAATCTCGGGAAATTAGCTAGACGTTACAATTGTGTGCCTGCTTGTTGCGCTCCGCCTTCGAGAATTCCGGCTGAAGCACAAGTCTTTTATGACACTAGAAGAGCCGCGTTGCCTTCACATTTAGCCGACAAATTATTATTTTTACACGGCAATTACACAGTTTGAGTATGAAAGAACGAAGATTTTGCGAGCACTTGTACAATCAAGATTTGAAAAAGTCTTTCATCGCGTAACTACTGAATCGGGGTTACTAAGAGATCTTTGAGAACAAAGCAAGGTTTCGAATAGCTGCTCTTTTACACAAGCAGTTTTTCAAATTTACAATCGTTTCGATTGTGAAAATGATCCTTGCCACGCACGTTATCGTTTGAAAATATTTTGATTTTTTGCTCCATATCTACGAACATTGTTTAAAGTGTTATTGGGTATTTGTTATTTTTATTTGTAAATTCGTTGATTGAATGATCTCACGGTAAGAAGATGAAATTAGTGGTTCTGAAAGAATTTTATCTCTCTTATAGCCGTACAATTTAAATTTTTATCTCATGAAATAACTGAACCGCGCTTTAGTTTGGTAACTTTTTTTTTACTTACACCAAAGTCGAAACCTCTCATCCGTCTAAAAGATGAAATTCAATTTGTAATTGTACGAATCTAAGAAAAAAATTCCACGCCAGATACTTTGTAAATATCATGACTATAAACGAGTCAATTCCTTTAATTTAAACGTAAATAGCTTGGAAAGCTGTGTACTACGTTATGTGGAAAAAATGATTACGTTCATTTTCATCGCTACTTCCAAAACTTACGAGTAGTTCTTTTTTTCATTCTCCCCTCAGGGATTGTAAATCGGTACAACAATCTTAGTTTAATACGTAGCCATAACGATTTAGGTTAATTAGAAAAAATGAACGATATTGTAAAAAAAAATATGAGGAAAACAGGAAACAGACGGATGTATCGAAAAGATAAAATCAATTTTTTTACAAAAGGTTCAATAAACATTTTGGAATAAAGGAATCGAGTGATAATTAATTGGCACGTAATGAAAAATATTCAATTTGTTTTTATTTTATATTCAAGCGAAGATTTGAAAGAAAAATCGACTTCAAGAAATATTTAGTTGCGTTTGCATCCAGCCAGAACCCTCGTAAAATCTGGGATCGCCTATTCTTAAAGATGCACGTTTGTAAAAATAGTAATACAGGACTGAAACTGAAAAAAAAAAAAAAAAAAAAAAAAAAAATGGAAAAGTTCATATTGAGTAATCGATCTTTTGAATCAATAATGAATAAAAATTGTAATACCTGTTCTGTGAGTCGAATAGAGAGAATGGAAGCCTTTAGTCCAATAATTTTCAAGGGGATGATACCAATGGAGAGTCATGTGCCATGTGTGAAGACCAATACTCAATATTATGTAAATAACACAGAGTACAAGAGTCGTACGAAATCTCACATAGAGAAGTTGTATCAAACCAGCCTAAGACAATTTTTCTATTAAATATTGAAAATTAAAAAAAATATATATATGAATTCTAAAATTGAGAAAAAAAATCATTATAGTACCTGAAAAATATACGTTGCGAAGAAATTGATAAGCAGTATAGTCAGAGCAACGATCAAGCAAAAATCTTGAGCTCTGCGAACGGTAATAAAAAGAAAACAAATGATTGTAAATCGTGACAATCATAGTTGCGCAAAGTGAAGCGTAAACATATTTACTTACACGTAAATTGTGAGGAGTTGGACAGGATTTGATCTGGCAAAGCTTGAGAACGAGTTAACACAGATGTCGAATAACAAAAGTGTGTATTGCAGAACAACGATCGCGGGATATTGCTTTGAACTCGAAATAATCATTTACTCGTTCCAATTAACAAAAAAAACGTAATGTGCTCAAAAGTGTTTGGATTTGGGGATGAAACAATAGTGCTTGTTGTGGTATTTAAAATGCCGTTGTCATGGTAACTCCGATGACTCAATTTTACCATGGAAACTATAGAACATAAAAATTCAAAGCATTATGGGAACACTTAAATTCGGTTGACTTACGTTCGGTTCGCCACGGCGCTGGCATCGCATTTGTCGAATGACCAAAAATGCTTTTGGTTGGTACAATGTGTCCATTGTGTGTTCGACTCAGCTCTAATGTCAGACGAAATTTACAAAATTCACTGCAGAGATGGAATTATTTCGATTTGACTAAAGAAATTACCTTGATAAAATATCGTAACATATCAATGAAGGAATACTACAGTTCGAAATTAAAAATTGAATAAAATTAACGCGCCTACCTTTGTTTCGATGATCAGCTGATCATAACCGGTATCCAATAAAGTCGATGCAAAGTTTTTGACCGTTACAATCGATGAAATTTCCATTTGGAAACTACACGGAGATTATCAATAGAACACGTAAATAAATCATACATTCTATTAGTTTTGCATGATGTTAAAATATGTGGAATACACGGAACTGACTGGGAATTTGAAAAAATTGCAGATCAATGCTGAGATCCTTCAAGCAAATTAATTGGAATTCTAAAAAATTAAAACACTTTATTCCACGAGATTTTCATCGTGCTGAATTCCGCCGGGGAGAAGAAACGAAAATGGTAAAGTATCTGAAACAAGAGGAGGCTGTCAATATCGACCAAGATTTGTTTCAAAAGTACAAATTCAGCGTTGATCAATTGATGGAACTAGCCGGTCAAAGTTGCGCAATAGCAATTGCCAAATGTTATACCACTTTGGAAGGATCCAAAAAGATCTTGGTTTGTTGCGGTCCTGGTAACAACGGAGGGGATGGTTTAGTATGCGCCAGACATCTGGCTCTTTTGGGCTATCAGCCTCGGGTCTATTATCCCAAAAGACCAAAAAATACTCTTTATGAGAATCTTCTGCATCAGTGCAAGGAAAACGATATCGCTGTAGTTGAGAGCGTCGAAGATTTTGAAACGTCGAACGAATACATGCTGGTCGTTGATGCACTTTTTGGATTCAGTTTTAAGCCACCGGTTCGAACTGAATTTATACCGGTCATTGATTTTCTCAAAAAGACCAATATTCCTATATGCAGCATTGATATACCATCCGGCTGGCACGTCGAAACTGGGCCATCTATCAAAGGCGACATTAATCCCGAAATGCTCGTTTCCCTAACAGCACCAAAACTATGTGCGAAAAACTTTCATGGCAAATACCACTATTTGGGTGGACGATTTGTTCCAAAAAAATTACAACTCGAGTATGAGCTAGATTTACCCGTATATCCAGGTACCGAGCTCGTTGTATTATTGTAAAAAAAACACAGTAAAACTGTATATATATTGTTCTTATCAATTGTATAGTTTTTGCACCAATTTAAGTAATAAAGAAAAGAGAGGGAAGGGACGAATCAATAACCATTTCAATCAATCGGTAATGCAGATTTTGATGGTCGATAAAGAAAAAAAAATTCCAGTTTTTCGGAGTGCTGCCGCTGGGCGCTGCAAGCATTTACGAAATGCAGTCGTCGCTGAGTGTTCACAGAGATAAGTTTATTTATTTTTTTTTCACAATACTCTATAAACGACACACAAATGATCGGAAGTATAAAAAAATTCGAAACGTTATTGTCGGGGGCCAAGTTCACGTCGCCCTGCTGCGTTTTAAGAATAGAAATATCATTGTTTGATAAGGAAGAACATCAGCCGATTCGGAATTCCACCGCTAGGTGACTTCGACAAAAGAGATTTTCGTGTTAATCGTTACGTATTCGATAACGATTCTACAGATAAAATATTTAAGAACAGAATTATAAAATCTACTAACGATTAATAAACATTCATTCTGTCTCCTCAAAAACATCGAATAACTGAAAAAAAAAAAAAAAAAAAATCATGTAAAATTTTATTCAAGCGAATGACTTTATTATTTTTTCTTCTTATATCGGTCAACTGTGCGAAAAAGAATGAGTCACACAAAATGTGGGGAAAAATCAAATAAATATTGTCATTGAATTCGCAATGTGTACAGATGTCAACTACCACACCTTTGAAAGGTGTATATATGTATAATTTTAAATGCGATTACATTCTAAATGTACATATTGGACACTCGATCCTGATGCACGCAACATAATCAGCTAGGGCGATATTGAAGACAAGTGTGAAAAAAAAAAGTCGAATAAAAAAAAGAAATATGGAATGAAAGTTTACGGGTCAGTGCTACAAAGTTTTCTAACACGTATTTAGTTTTTTAATATTCGTTTCTTTCATCTTTACTTCCGACTACTGAACATTGGAAAAATACGTCGAACGAGGTTTATGAACCATTGCCGCTAAAATTAAAACGAACTACTTGGACAATTACATTAGCAAAAAAAACTATCCTAACTTTTGTTTTTACCATAAATCAATAACTATTCGTAATATTGAAGAATGTACTGATTTATTTGCTTCGATCAACAACGCCCCGACGAAATAAATTTATTCAAATTTTGATGTTTGATCTTGGAAATATATGTAATAAAAAAGAAAAACAATTGAATCTTTGTATCAATCAATTCCCCGGTAAACGTACTACACACACACACATACACGTGGCCGGTATAATTGTACGTGATATTTTTTATTTTCAATAAAATATACATGCGAACAAATAACACAATAGGCACCCGAAGATCTTGGCAAAAATACAATCAGTACCTTCGAATTCGGGTCAATAGCCTTTAAACTCTATTCGAGTTTTGTGAGCTTTATTTTTAAATACACGCAAATCCCGCAATATTGGTTTCCTTCATTTTTACTTTGTTTTGTTTTGTTTCCTTCTTTTTTTTTTGTTTTTTTTTTTTTCGTTTTCTCAAATTTTTCGTTCATTTCAAAAACTCATATTACAGCGCGCTAGATCCGTTTTCCAAAACTGCATTTTCCCTGCAGAAAAAAGGCACGAACTGGCGGAATAGTCGGCCTAACTGTATAATATTTTCATTTATTTATTATGGATGGAACTTTGTCACAATACAATATTATTATTATTTTTTTTTCTTCTATGTTTTTTTTTTAAATCCTTATTCCACAGTAACAAATACGACGTTCGAAAGGTCAGCATTTGTGCGTCCCTATTTTTTTATTTTTGAATTTATTGTTGGAAGTTAGCTACGTAGTGTGAACACAGCTCCCACTAACTCGTTTCCATATTCTCTTAAACGGAAAGTATATACCACATTCACGAAAACACATTGAACATTATTTCTGTTTCTCGTTTTTTTCTTTTCAATAAAAAATAAAAACAAAATTTACACGAAGCTTCGAATTATATAACCGTAAATGGAGAATCAAGCATTCTCTTGTTTTTTTTTTTTTTTTTTTTTTTTTTTTTTTCGTTCTCCATGAGGAAAACTTGAAATATAATATTAAATATTCATATTGCCGAAATACTTGAATTTTTTTTTTTTTTTTTTTTTTTCAATTTTTGTTTCACTTTTACAATAACGTGACAACTGAAAACAATACTTCATCCCCGTTTCAAGTTCTGGGACTCTGCCAACACTACATGGCTAGCCTTTCCATCACTTTTCTCCTTATTATTATTCTTTTTTTTTCCTCTCGTCTCAGTCAGTGAGTACGTATTGCATTATCATTTTCATCATTATAATTCTCCATATCAATAATTGAATGGCAATTAGACGTAATATTTATAATTTTTTTTTTGCTCAAATCCATATAATATATTTATATTTATATATATACGAATTTCATTTTTTTTTTTCTGTAAATTTATATTTTATATTATACCCTTTATAACTACGTGTATACTATGCTGTATCGTTACGGTTTAAAGTGTCTAAGTGAAACGGTATATTTTTTTTTTTTATTGTCCGTGGTATCGAATAGTAATATACATTTTTTTTAAATCCATTTTGGTACTTATGTTTACATATAAGTCATATGTATATACACACATACTCAATCATACATATATATATATATATATATATAATATATATGTATGTATGTATACATAGTCATGGAAAGCTCAATTGCATGACCATCCGGTATTACTGCTTATAATTGGAAGTCACAAGGTAGATTTTATTTTATTTTTTCGAATCGCGCGAAGCTTATTTTTGTTTCCAAACTTCCGAAAGAGTCATATATCTGTTCCGCCTGGGGCATTCGGTACAACGAGGCATCGAAAAGCTATTTGCCTGTGCATTAAGGCAGACCGCGGGTCCCGAAGACCGCTGTCACGTGCATAAAAAAAGAAAAAACAAAAAAAAAAAATGTGAAAATGAAGAAACAAAAATTATAACAATGGCAATAGACGATAATACGAAGACTCGCTTCGGAGCTCTCGATGCACCGAATCGTATCAATTCAAATTCCCTTATTTTTTTTCGTGGTTTTTTTTTCCTTTTCCAGTACAATCGCATCGAAAAAAAAAAAAAACAGCCTACCTCCGATATTAAACTCGCTTTTCGTCGGTACTATTTGGCAACTAGGCAAGCTCGGTCGTTCACGGAAGGCATCGTATGGTGCTTTTTAATTATTTTATTATTTATTTTATTCTTTTTTTTTTTTTTTTTTTATTTCTTATTAAATCGTTGCTTTAACAATCGTAAAAATTTTTCCATCTTATTTCGCTCATCCATCACTTTGTTTTGCTTCTTCTTTGTTTTCGTTTCCGTTTTTTTTTTCTTCTTTTTTTTTTTTCATTTTAGGAATTACACACGTGAAATATTTGCCAATACCGACGAGGGCGTACATAGAGCGCTACACGCGTTTTCATCTATTTTACTCTGTCTTATTTTTTGTTTCGTTCGGAAAAAAATTTGCTCGTTCGAACGGCGTAGCGTTTGTTTTTTTCGTTTTGCTGATTCTTATTCGTTTTTTGCTCTTTTTTTTCTTTGTAAATATGCATTGGCAGATTGGTAGATCATCGACGACATCATAAAAATTTATTAGTACTTTTACGCCTTTTTTTTCTCGCGAATCGAAAAAAAAATCACATTCTTTCGCGAATTCTCCATTTTTCTCGTTTCAATTATATTTCTAGTGTGCCGTTCTTGTTTTTTTTTCTGTTGTGTTTACATCTTTATTCGTTATTTCGTTGTCAAACGATCGAGAGACGGCCATCAAAGCCGTAAACGATGGCAAAGTGTCGCTCGTTAATTTTAAATCGAAGAAGCTACAAGTGGCCCTACAGTACAGACATTCTAATTTTGGCCTAGCCATAGAATTCACGTCAGGATTCTCTGTTTGTTTATATTCTCTTAAATTGATCAATCATTTTTTTCTCCATATTTTCTCGACTATTTTAGGTATACGTAACGTCTGCCCATTTATTGTCTTCATTTCTTTTAACCCGTGACGACTCGATTTCAGTGTGTATAGTTTTTTTTTTTTTTTTTTTTTTTTTTTCTCAGTTATCATAGATTCTCGTCTTGAAACCAACAAACGATTCAAGTTCGCAGGAATACTGTGAAAAAAAAAATGCGATTGAAACAAATTGAATGATAAAAGAACAAAATATTAGCAAAAAAGTGCTGAATTTCGGCAATTTTTTTCTCAACTTTTATCATTGTTCGAATAAACCATAATATCTCAACGATCAATCTTCTTTTGTTGTCGAAAATTATACCGAGAGCAAATTCCACGGAGAGGCTTTTTTTCATTGAATTTTTTTCAGATTAACGACTCTTATCGATGGAAAATTTTTTATATTGAATTTGATAAATTTCATAAATAATGCACGCGACAACAAATAATTAGAACACGAATGATTTCAAAAATGTTAATTTCCTTCTAAAATTCAAGTAAGTCATAAAATATTGTAAACGATAAAAAAAAAAAAATTAAAACGAGAAGAAAAACAATGTTTTCTGCAGCTAGCACTTTTCGAAATATTGCGACAACTATTGAGAAGGGCTGAACGAAAATGTAACGAGGGGCATTCGTTGCTTTTCGCGAAATCACCAAGTTATTTCATAGAAATGCGCGATTAAAAGAATATATCTACGAAATAAGCAGATTCACTTTTTTTTCTCTCAATTGTTCCTTCTTTGGCACAAGTATGTGGATGAGTGGACAAAAATTATTGGAAAATATGAGATACAGAGAAAAAACGGTGTTTCGTACCGACTCGACTGTATTTTTTTTCTTCTTTTTCATAAGAGAGAGAGAGAGAGAGAGAGAAATAGTTTCAATAGAGACCTGTGTCGACCGCAAAAACGATCATTTAAGTTCTATCGTATATAATATATTATAATTATATAAAAATATATTTCTTAAGTGTTAACACTATAATCAATGAGTATTATAAGCATCATATCTGCTTATTCGTAGGATGAATAATTATGTATGAACACGATGCCTGTCGCGGATAACCGAAGCTTCTACGTGAGGAAGTACAAGTTCAGCGTTATTATCATCATTGTTATCGTCTATTATTAATATTATCATTATTCAATCAATTATTATTATCATAATCGGTAATTATTATCATAATCGTAATTAATCTTTAAAATTCATTTTTCCCCACTTTTCTGCTGGCTAATATTTTTGCCACGATTGGCCTGGCAATTATACGCGGTTACCACAGTAATATTTATCAATAACAATATCACTTATCACTTCTGGTATGTGTAAATAAAAAAAGACGAATAAACTGTTATAAAATACATTCTCGAGTATTATCATCTTTCGCAGAGACATTTTGCGCGTTGCTCGTATCGCTGCTTCTCTATCTAGGCTTTTCGAACGAATTTATATATATATAAATATATGTGTATATATAAAAAAAAAAAAAAAAAAAGAGCGAAATAAAATTATACAAATGTCATAATAATCATATAGCTTTAGTCATGGTATATTATTGGAAGCATTTAATATCATGTTTGAATTTTTTTCTTTTCTTCTCAATCGGGTTTCTCTCAGAAATACGATAATTGCTGTGCCAGAGAAAATTCACCGGTTTCATTATTTCCTGGTTTTTTTTTTTTTTCGTATTCAATTTCTGTTTTCATATATTTAGATATACATGTACACAAACATATATCGCGTCGTGACTAAAATTTTCTTCCCGGAACGGGGTTCGATCTGCTCGGAACGATAAAACTATTTTTGACTCTCTCGATTTTTGCATACACGGGAATGATCGGTAAAGAATAAAATGCAGCTCTGTATTCGTTTCAACGATGAATAAAAAAAAAAAAAAAAAAAACCAAACAAACGAGAAATTATCTAAAATCTAGTATTAAAAAAGAGAAGAAAGAAACGCGTTTTTTACGGAATGTTAAATGAGAAATAGGATCAATGGTATTTCGTTAAACGCGCGTTGCTCTTATTCTCTCGGTGACGTCAACTCGCTATAAGTACGTACGATTGTTCGATAATACACAATTTCCAGTTTTTTTCGTCCTTTGAAAATGTAAAAAAAAAATTAGAAAAATTACCTATAAAATGGTGGCATTGTCCGAATCTCAACTCAATCTCATTCGTTGCATATGTCTCGAGTATTGAAAAAAAGGAGCGACTTTTGGCTCCGCTTCAGGTTCATGAAAAACGGCAAAAAATACTCTCTATTTTGTTTCGTTGGTCAATTTTTCATTTGTCGTGGTAAAAAGCTCTGGCGAATTCGTAATAACATCCGGCGTGACTCTTTACATTTACGAATTATTAGATTCAAGAAAAGAATATGTGTGAGACTCTCTCGGTAGGAATGTGTTTCGAACAATGAATTGCGATCGCTCCCGTATTTGCTACATCGTGCTTTTTTTCTCGATGCCGATATAAAAGTATAATCAGCTACGCAATAAGACAAAAAAGACTTGTATGGCAAGATAAACGACGTATCGTTCAATGGATACGTTTTACTCTGAAAAATGTACAAGTAATGTTCAACGTGGCTCGTTTGAAAAAGTGGATGAAATTGTTTTTCTTCCGTTCGTTCGACCAATAGAGCTCATTGCGTGTTGCACGAAAAAAAAATAAATCATTTAAAAATTATTAAAAATCTCGATTTCTACTCATTTTTTGTTTAGGATCCATTTCGAATCTTTATACTATTCAATTCTTAATTTCGATTCGTGGTTTCCTTCATCGCTCTTTCGTTCTCACGCGTTTAATAATAATCTTAAATGAAACAATTATAATCTTTATCATTATATATGCCTGCAATTCGCAAAATTGCCCGAGAACTTTGTATCCTATTTTTTTTTTTTTTTTGTTTGCGGGAACCTTACAATCCTTACATCGACTAATATTATTAATATATAATTTATATATCCTTAATTCCTCTTCGAAAAAAGTATTCTGCTATGTTTATTTTTGTTGTTTTGCATTTTTCATATTTATCCTCATAGGTGAACGCGCGCGGCTTTTTTTCAAGTACTCGCGATCGTTATTTCATATCTTCGAATTTTTTTTTTTTTTTTTTTTTTTTTCTTTTAATTTTTGTTTTTTCCTCACTTATACTCGCAACTCATCGAGCAAATCGTTGGCTAACAAATTTGTACATTTATTAGTTCTTCTTATTATTGTCGTGTTATATATAATATTTTGTTAATAAAAATAATAAAATATTATGTATATTATATAATAGATTATTGCATTATGCATTTTTGGTACCGTTACGTGTTGTTTGTTGGCTTATTTATCTTTTTTTTCTCCATTACCTCTTTCGTTTTCTATCATATTCCCAGCGCAATATAGGGCAACATTCATAACTCTGTTATGCGATTCGCGATCACGAATTATTGTTATTGTTTTGTTTTATAATTCGGAAACGCGTACGTGCGGCTGAGGTTTTTGGTTGCTTTGGCATTTGTGTGATGGTAAGTTCTCGATGAACGCGTCTCGTTGAGAAAACGTTCTCTTCAATCTCGAATCTAAATTTTTATTTTCTTGCTCCGTTCGTCTCGTAAGACGAAACTTTTCCCGATAACGCGAAGATTACGACGTTTTAGTCGATGCGTAAAGCTTAAATGCTAAGCCTCGAATAAGAAAGTTGCTACTTCCTTTTTTGTGCTTTCATACGTACTTGGCTCGGCGAGCGGACTTTTTATGTATATTCATATCATATACATACATATATACACGAATTCGAAGTCACGGGTGAACTAGTGACATAAAAACTTGAAAATTTCCAAAGTCGGTTCAAGATTTTTCATGAGGATGGAATTTTTTGCTGCTTCGAGCGAAGAACAATTCATGCCGAAGCCCCCTGACGCACAACTCCAAAACTAAATTGTGAAATTATCATTATTTCACCCCCGACCAGAGAATATAGTGTATATATATATATATATGTGTGTGTATACGAATGTTTTTTGGCGATGTGGCGAAACGACGACGACGACGAAGACGACGACAAGGGGTCGAGGTCTACGATTATGTGAGAGTCGTCACTATTCTCTGTACGGCTTGCAATAGGAGTAACGATGATTCATGTGCTGACTGTAGGAACCCGAATGGGAAAATCGCTTCAGGCACTTGGAACATTGGAAAGGTTTTTCACCGGTGTGAAGTCTCTTGTGTTCCGTAAGATGATGCTTGTGCTTAAATGCACGAGGACACTCCTCGCATTTGTAAGGCCTTTGACCTGTTCGGCAGAAGGAAAAAAGTTTCGAAAATATGCAAAAAAAAAAAAAAATCTCTACTGAAAAATCTGTGACATTTTTTTTTTGTCGAAACTCGACGTATCACAACGCGTTTTTTCTCAAAACTACTATCGCTATTTGTTTCTTTCAGATCTGCGATTTTTAAAATATATGTCAAAACCCAGTACTTTTTAAGACAAAAAAAATTGATTCGTGAGACTTACCGGAATGTTCGTACTTGTGTCTCGCGAGTGAGCTGTGCTTTGAGAACGTTTTATCGCACTGATCGCAAAAGTATAAACCTTCTTGTTCGTTCTCGGCAGGTGGAGGTGGTGCTTCTGTCGTCGTGGTGACTACGGGCTCGGTTGTTTTTGTTTGAATAACGGGTTGATTCTGCAACATAACGCGAACAATTGTAGATGCAAAATGAAAATAATTGATGAAACAATGTTTTTTTTTTTCTTTCTTTTTTCATTACTGAAGATTTTTTTTTACCTTAGGAACGATTTCCTCGTTAATAATGACCTCTACTTTTTTGGGATCGGCGCAGTCGATGGTCGTTTCCTCATCAATGACAAGTGGCGAATCATCGATATCTTCGACATCGTTATGAGGTTGAGAAAGAGGACGTATCGGCGGCTCTTCCTTAGGACCGCACGGAGATGCGGTGTGTCTGCTCGATCCACCGTCGCTGTCCTTCACGACGGATATCGCATAAGCTTCTTTCTTGGACAGATCAAGCGGTTGCTCGATGTTGGTGTGATGGTTGAGGTTCGTCAGGGGCAAAAGTGCTGGAATTTTCGACTCTCTGCGATCTCTCGCTCGTGAATTTTGAAACCAAACCTTTGAGATAATAAAAAAAGAAAAAAAAAACGTTAAACCAACGAGATCCGAGGAACAGCTTTGCTTTTCCAAGATAATTAAAACACTGCATAAAATACCTGAACGACTCGAGTTGGAAAATTAATGTAATTCGCAATCATTGCAATTTCTTCTTTTTTAGGTCGTGGATTTATCGCGTAATAACCCTTGAGGACGGCCAATTGTTCGTCGTCGATCAGCGAACGTGCTCTAACTCTTCTGCCCGATTCATTTTGCGGCTGTGTACTCTCTTCGTCCTCGGTATCACCCTCGGAAGTTTCGACACCGTTGTCTTCGGCTTTTCTCTTGAAACTCGGACGCTCCAATGACGGTCGATTGACGTCTTCGAGCTTCGCGGCTAGACCTTCGCTCTGGGAATCACACTGATCCGCCGCTTGCCAATCCTGACTGTGAGTCATTTCGCTCGACATTTCACTGTCCTGATCCTGTTCAATCACACCAAAAGAATTATTTATTTATTCATCCAGCAAAGTCGCAAATAATGGTGCGATTCGATAAACACCTGATAATCTTCGTCGTATTCTCGCTTAATCGTGGCTGGAGACGAGGCTAATTTTCTCACATTCGCCTCGAGCAGTTGTTTCGTAACTGAGGTATTTACGGTCTCAAGAATTCTCCTGACAGCATCGAGGCCTTGAGGATCGCTCGGCAACGGTGAATTTTTACCTCCGGTACCTTCGGTACCTTCTGAATCGGCCGTCGAGGGACTCATTACTTCGCGATGCGACTCGAATTGTTCAGCAACCTCGTCCAATCGTTTCGTGTGCAATTGGTTGAGGATTTTACCAATCGACGATTGCAAAAAATAACTACCGAAGCCCATCATTTGCGGTAAAAGTGTCGGCATATCGTAGATACCTTTATAAATAACGAAAATTCATTAATTTTCAAGTCTTTTCGGCGAAGCAGCAATACGGTAAGTTTATTTTTTCAAATTTGTACGTTTCGATGTACTTTTTTGAACCGATCGATTGATTTATAAAGAAAAATAAAAATGTTTTTTAACCTGCTCCTTCTCGTTGTATGTCCTGATATTCGGAGGGTGACAATTTCGGTAATATCGGCATAAAAGTATTGTTGTTCGAGACGTGAAGATCGACAGGATCCCGCCGCGAATTGGACAGATTCTGTTGTGACTTTTTTGCGACGCGGTCGACACTCGCTATCGAGGTTTGTCGTGTTTTTTTTAAATTCACAATCAAACATTTTTTCGAAGTCATGTGACTCGAGTACGAGCCCGAATGTGAAAAACGTTTGCTGCAATTGTTGCATTGGAATGGCTTTTCTCCACTGTGAATTCGAAGATGTTCCTACGAACAATTTCGAAAAACATCAGCAATATATCAACATCAATAAAATATAATTACGCGCGCCTCATTTCTCTGAATTTTCTCTATTCACTGAATTAAAAACAGTCATCTCGTATACGGTACCTTCAGATGATGCTTGAATTTGAAGGCCTTCTCACAGTGTGGACATTTAAATTTACGCAAAACTGCGCTTTCGTCGTGGCTGATCATGTGCCTCTGAAGACGATAGACGTTTGCAAATGTTTTATTGCACACTTTGCACGACTAAAATCAAACAACACACATTTCGTTGGGGATCAATAGAAAAAACAAAACAAAAAATCAAAATGTCAATGTTCAAATGTTTTTCTCATCCCGATTGCATAATTTTTCATTCATCAAGATATAAACAAAATAATATCGTCGTTTACATCATCATTGTTGTTATTATTATCGGGGGATCCGGATCTCTGATCATAAAAATAAACTTGAGAGAACAAAAAAGGCACAGTTCTTTATAACATATTGGGGAAAAAAAAAAAAAAAAAAAAAAAAAAGTTATCAATTAGCCATGCGTAGAGAGAAATAATCAATGTATACTTACAACTTGGGAGAATTGAGCGCTGAGATCGTGTTTGTCGATGCTCGCGAAAGAAGTTTTATGAATATCTTCGAGATGAAGCTGAAGAACGTGTAAATTTCTACAGATCATGCCACACTGCGGGCATCTTTCGCCTTGCTTAACCGAGCCGGCCTCGCCTCCTGTGCCGCCACTACTGGCGACACCGGCGCCTCCTCCAACGTCTTCACCACCACCACCACCACCGCGACCTCCTCCGCCCCCACCACCACCTTGAGCCGCCGCCCCACCCGCACTATCGGCAACCTCAGCAAGCTCAGCGCCGGCTTCGTCCTCGCTGCACCCTTTGCAAAACAAATCAGCCACGAATAAGAACAAAAATTACAAATACCTATTCAATTCCGATAAACAACAATATATATATTTTTTTTTATTTCCTTCCTTCTCATCGATAATACGTACAATTATTCCCCCACACTTTTGCATAACGTACATGAGAGATTTATTTTGACCGATCGAGTAGCGTACATGCGTGCTGCGTATAAGCGTTTCGTGCGCGACCCGATTGGTCCCAATCTTTTATGCCGCGTTATGCTATATCCTACGCTATGCAAAAGTGTGTGTACGCGTGTGCGCCATTGCTTCAACGCAACCAGTGACGAAAATTGTAAAAAAAACTATTTTTATGCCGTTTTTATCTCGAATAACAGCATAAAAAAAACCATCGGAATTAATGAAAAGATAAATAAGCAAAAACCTTTTCATAAATTCGTGATGCCGTATCAGGTGTGCGGTGGTATTATATTGAGCCAGCAAGATGGCAAGCATGATTTCTTCCATTCCCCGATTACCGGTATACTATTCATATACATATATATATATATATACATCTGATTTGGGGCGACGTAAGTATAATCCGCGTGAATATCCTCTCTATTGCGGGTTTAGAGATTGTGGGGTTAGGATGGTGAGAGATCGCTGGCGTCGAAAAGTGCTGCGCGCATCAGAGTTTGCCATCTATAAATCTGTGCGTGTAACAAGAGGGTGCTGGCGGACGAAGGACGGCTGAAGAGGGGGTGGAGTGGATATTTTCCGTGAGGGGACATTTTCGCAGGGGATGTAGTGGATTTTTTTTATTCCCCCTCCTCTTTCGGTTCGGTCATGGCTTTGACTGCGCTGTTGTGCTTGGAGAATCGCGAACAAAACGCGACGCGTGGAAAAGAGCGGGAGCGGGCGACAAGGGGAGTAGGGATGAAAGGAACGAATGGGCTTTCCGGGGTCCGGCGAAACTCTTCGTGTGCCGAGCTGCATTGTTTACTTTCTCTCTCTCTCTCTCTCTCTCTTTAGCTCGCACCAGCATATACACACCGCTGTATCGGGATATGCCGATGGCTCGTGCGAGTTGCCCCGCTCGGGGGTTATGTGGGACGCGTGTCAACGCACGCGGGTTCCTGCGGGCACATGTCTCGTCGAGCGATAAAAAAAAAGGGAGAAATCGAGAATTCGCTATAGCCTGACTATTCGTATGTGGAAAAAAAAAAAAAAAAAAAAAAAAAATAAGAAACACAAAGGCGTTCTCGATGGCTACCCTCGTAAACTTGCGCCCTTTAACTCGTAGGTATATTCGATATATAGACGATTATTTTCGGGGGGGTCTCAACCCTCGTTTTCACCGATGCTACGTGTAGCATCGGTGTAGCATAATATATCCTCGATAGATATTCGCCCTGTCGTGTGTACCGCGTTCACGTCCCGTCTCACCGGATAACTTTTCTGAGCCCCGCCATTGTTCACGGCCACGGGAGTTTAAATGCCGGGCGCGCGCGCGCACACACACGCTCGCTCTCATAAAAGCAGCGCGAGCGAAGGAGGCGACGGCGGGGAGAAATATTTCGACGAGCGGAGCTTCGATGCGAAGCACGCGGTAAAATAATTCAACAAAGAGAAGGGGGGAAACCCCGCATGGGGCACGCTGAATTTAATCTTTATCCAATGATCCTGTACACCTTCGTAGGAAATGACTCGAGACCGAGGCTTCGAATTGACGGCGTTATTATTATAATTTTTCTTTTTTTTTTTCTTCATTCACCCGATTTCATGGATTTTTTACAAGTTTAAATTCCATCTTTTTTTTTTTTTACTGGGGAAATTTTTTTCCTCCCGGTTATGGAATTAATATGATTTGTGTATGCGGGCGGAGAGTCGTGAATCAGCCTGTTGGCACCGATGAGGGTGAAACGATCTGTCGCCCGCTCTCTCGCCCTACCGCGTTCCTCGAGAGCAGTCATTTCTTTTGTCCACCTTCTGGTTGGATCGGGGCGAACTGTCATCAAATCGCGATTAACTTTTGTATGAACGTTTCTAGGTTAATAGTGGGCGCGCGTTGACTCTCGGCTGTAAGATTTTCATACTTTTTTTTTTTTCCCCCAAAATTGGAAAGAAATAATAACGTTGACTGGAACGAATTTTTGTTTGACTTTGGTCAAAGTTTCATTTTGTTAAATAGCCCCGCGATCCTGCCTGGTATAGCGATAGAAATTCATTTTGAACTTTTCGAACGGTATCGTAGCAACATCCCGGTAGAATCGCATTGGAATAGTCAACGTTCTCGTTTCGCGAATGACGCGCGTTACGAGCGTGATGCAATTTACAAGCGTGTTTTATATATTTATTGTTGTTTTTATTATCGACGGAACTATCTCATGGGCAAGAAATATGCGAGAGAAACGATGTCGTAGGGTTGCACGGGGTCGTGGCCACGTGCGATTGCGTTCGAAACAACATTAGCTCGAGCGCGCGCGCGCATGCGACTCGACTAAAACGAAGGAAGAAAACTTTGTCTCATAGAGCAGTCGTCGTCGCGGTCGATGGTTTATTTATTCCCTTTAAACGAACGTGACACGAGAAATTTCACGAAAATTCAACTTTTTTCATTTTTTTTTTCAAATCAATGGGCAATCGAGAAGAAATAATTTGTTGATCAAGTTTCGTAAACGTACGAAAACAATTTTTTAATAAAGATGATATAATTATCTATCGACGATCGAAGCTTCTCTATGTCCAGGCCATGGTGATATTTATTTCGCGCATATCGGTAGAGATAGTTGGTAGCGCTGATGCGAGAGGCGCGAGGCCCGCGTTACTATACGCGAGGCGCTATATATGCGAGAGAGACGACCTTCGTGCAAAGTTTCTCGATCGATGGCCGTGCCCTTAAAGATAAAACCACATAGCAGCGGTAGCAGCAGCAGCAGCAGCAGCCCAGAGAGGAGCCAAGATGGGCGACGCCGTGTAATTCGGGCGGCGGGCGAACGAGAACGACGCGCGGCGGCGATTACGTCATCGGCTCCGCGGTTTCCCTCCCTCCCTCCCTCCCTCCTGCTCCTCTCGTAGGGGATTAATCCGTTACTAGCGCGCTACTTTCTTTATTTTCATCCTCCGCTATTGCCATCGTGACGCCGCTGACGCTTTACCATCCAATACAATTAAGGATGCTCAAACGATATTTTTCGGAATCAAAAAAATATCAAATTTTCCTGTTGAAATTCATTTTTTTTTTTTCTCGTTATCGCGTTGACCTTCGATCGTTGTTGCGTAGATATAAAAAAAAAAAAAAAAACACCGTTTATAAACCTTTCGAAAACGCGTGTTCGTTGTATATCGTAAATAGTATAATACCGGAGAGAACGGGGGAGAAAGACTGGTCTGTTTTCTTGTCTCTTGTCTCGATGTTGGTGCCGCTACGATGCCTACCGCCGCCCCTTCTTCTTTTTTTTTGTTTAGAGAAAATGGCCACGCGCGATCAACGCTTCTCGCGCGCGCGTTCCGCGTAAGAAAGAGAGAGAAAATATAAATAAGAGAGAGATAGAGCGGCTCTTGTGGACGGGATTGAAAAGAGACGGCGGAGGCGGGACGGAGAAAGATGTACACACGCACGTCGAACGATTTCTCGGTGAGAGAGAGGTCGTTGAGCCTCTCTCATCTCGCGCGGACGGGGCGCGGCCGCCATTATTACAAACGGGCGAAACATCTCCGGTGTGGCAAGTTTGTGCGAGCCGTGAATTATACACGAAAAGCGAGTGCCTGCAGGCAAGTGGGAAGACCGGTAGAAAGGATCAAGAAATTATTTCGATAAATTCCAAAATAATTTGCTGGAAATAAGAAAAAAAAAAAATCCGGGAGGATCGAAATTTAAACTTTTACGACTCTTTCCGCGCGCGCGAAGGATCAAGATTATGAATAATTTTGAAAATCATACATGTCGCCCGAGAGAATGCGATGTAATCGCGTCGCGTAGTCGAGCACTCTTCGCGTTAATCGCTCAGCTAATAGAGAGCAATAAAGAAAAAACTTTTCTGCATGGTAATGTAATAATTGACCATATCTTACGACATATTGAGACAAACAACTCGATGTTTTCGATGCCGCCGCTCGTCCAATGTCTTTCACGCGTATTAATAATTTTATATAAACAATTAATTTAGCCTCCTTAACGCTGGAGAAAATGCAAAAGTTTATTCAACGAAATAATAAACAATCGATTTGCGAATGTCTTTCAATCGTTCTGTACTTTCTATACCCCGTATTTTCATTCGCACGCCCAACAATTCCGGAACTTTATTGGACAAACGATCTTTCGTTTACAATTAGTTGCATGAAAAAACTTGAATTTTTTGTTATTCTCGTTATAATGTGAAACGCATATTCCACGCGGCCACGCGGGGTTCGCTATCGCGTTCATCAAAGTTGGATCGAGAGTTACCGCACACACGCGATACGCGATTGAAAATACCGCGAAAGAGAATCTTGGTTGGAGACAAGAAAGAGTGACGTCAGGACTCGGCGCGCCGAGCCCGCGTTCGTTCGTTCGCTCGCTCCACGAGATGCGAAAGCAACGAGGACGAATCTCCGATTTTTATCATCATTCGCTGTATCAAGACGCGCGTCGACATTCTTCTCTCTCCTTTTTCGAATGCTCGTGTTTCATGATCATTTTTCTTTTTCTTTTTCTTTCTTTATGTTTCTCGAATTTCTCTCGCCTCGCACACACACCGTTCTGGATCGGATACGAGAGCGCCCCCCTAGAGCCGACCCACGTGTTCTTTCGCCTACCATGTGCTACTCCGTATACTATGTTTCGTAATTTATTTTCGACATCGCCATAACCCATGCTACGGCAGTTCGAATTTCGAAACGTGACCGAACCAGAAATCCCGTACACCAATTATCGAGGTATATTTCTTCTACATATATGTATACACCATCACTTTTTTGCCTTCCCGAGCCTCGAACCTCGATGAGGCATTTTATGCAAATGGAACTTTTTAAATCCAATATTTTAGCTCGATCCGCTTCGCGCTTGAAAATTTCTTTTCAAGCGCATAATCGTTCGATCGATTCAACTTTTGGTGAGTAAAAAAAAAAAAAATCTTTATTTTGACCGCGAAAACGTTTTAAAAAACGAACCGTTGATTTTTCGAATAAATTATTCCGATTGGAATTCGATGAATGTTGAAGATGATTCGAAATAATTGGCTCTTCTCGTCACGCGCTTTTGTTACTTATATTTGAGTCTCGAACACTTGTATCGTCGCTAACCGGAATGTATATAAAAAAAAAAAAGAAAGAAGGAAGGAAGGAGGAAAAAAAATCGTGAAATCGTGCAAAACAGACGCAGGTGTGAAAATGTATGAAAAAACACGTACCACGATACCGCTGCGCGCATGCACCTCCGGAAAATGTGTGTTTCGATACGAGTAAACGGGAGTTGGTCACGCGAAGCGAAAAATTCGAAATAAAGAAATAAGAACGAGCTCCTACGGTTATCTCGTTGACCCGCGTGGACTCTTGTAAACAAATATTCATCACGCGTCTCGAGTGTACTATAGCGTTTCACCCTCCAGGTATGAAAAAAAAAACCGGATAAACTTTGTACTTTCGTGATTACGCATTGGTCATCAATGATGAGTTTACTTTAGATTGGGAATGAGAGACACAAAGACGGTAACAACAAAAGCCCGTAGAAAACTCGAGAGAAATGTTTAAACAATTGTGAAAATAATAATTTTGAAAAAAAAAAAAAAAAAAAAAAAAAAAAAAAGTCAGTCGACGAGTCGACGATTGGAGTGCGATAAAAAAATGAAAAATTTCGAGAATACCCGGAGCAAGATCGGCACGTGCGTTTCTCGTAGAATAGCGATAATACAGCCACCCACATCGTCGTGACCAAGACGAAGTAGTACGATTTATATATATATGTGTACGAGCGTGTGCGTAATGAGGTCTAGAATCAAGACGTGTTTCTCCACCTCGCGTCCATATGTGTATATATACGGGTCCGATATCCACGCTAATTCGTCCAATTTACTCATCCCGATAAGAGAGACGATCGCGCGTATATATACGAGGGCAGGTCGTAGGTGAGAAATTGCGAAATTACTCGACGCCGGTGTCGCTCTCGCTGCGATACGAAATTATGAACTATTTCAACCAAAGCCTCCGCATTATTCATCAAATTATCCATATCCCTATTGGCCTCTATAAATCTCTCCCGTTGTACATTAGCCAATATTTCATTATCATTCATATATTTCGTCAATGAAAATATATTATATTCGGTATCTACTCTACATTCGTATCGCTCGATTCCAGCAGGAAAGTTGCTCCGTTCTTTCCTCGCTCAGAATTTACAAGATGAAAAATGCCTATCACTGAAAAAGCTATAAAACTGTTTGTTTTTTTTTTTTTTTTTTTTTAGAGTCGAGACGCCCCGAGTCATCCATTTCGTTTTGGTTCCATGCCCAACGTGGCGATAAAAGCTTATATTAACAAGAAAAAAAAAAAAAAAAAGAAAGAAACGTTTTGGATTTTCTCTCGCTTTCACGGGAGAAGAAATAAATAAAATAATTTTGTAGTCGCGTTGCAACGCTCGGGTTTCAATAAATTGCATTATATATCGAGAGTACAAAACGGTTTCCCGATTTCTTATCGGGGACTATGTGACCTCTGGAGGTGCTGCACGGCGTCAGCAACTTCGTCGTACGTAAAAAAAAAAAATGAAATAAAGCTTGTGGAAAGTACGTAGAAACAAAATATTTGTGCTCATACGTATACGACGACCTTTGGGACGAGCTCCGACCACGAAAGTTCCTGCGATATCGTTCGAATCTCCCCCCCCCTTCACACGTTTTTTTCTTTTTTTTTTTTTCCATTTTTTTAAAGCTACATATGTATGTATATGTGAAACGTTTCACCGCTGTTTCCGTCGTGAATACGAGAGCACCGAGAAAAGGTATCGGCGTGTTTTTCATTCTCTCTTTCCTGCGACTTGAGCCTCAAAGCCTTAAATCTTAGTTACAAATATATATCTATACATATAGCGTATTATTCAGGCACAACTTTGTAAGAGAAACAAAACGTGCGAGACGTAAATATCGCACGTGATCCAAGCGGTGTATAAGTTTGAGCGATGTCGGCAGGTGCGGAGGATCGAATTCACGGGATTGAAAGAAGAGAGAAGCGAAAAAATTTGAGCGTGAACCAAAATGCGAGAGATTCTCTTTCTTCGCTAGGGATGCAACGATTTTTTTTTCCCCGATAACGAACGATCATTATTCGTGATATATAAAAAGAAGGAACGAGACTCGAAAAAATCTCTTACTAGCGTTCAAATACCGTAAAAAATATTTTTCAATTTTTTTTCGTCAATTGTTTCTCGAATCGTTGAAAAACGTTGTCCGATTTTCGTAGTTAAAAGTACAAGATTACAATTCGCAAACGTCCTGAGTCTGTCATTATTTGGGATTAGTTGTAAAAGCCTTGGACTATATCGGACTACGGAAGACGATTTGTTTGGTATAAGGAAAATGAAAAAAGGTAAAATAATGAATGAAGCGTACCTTTGAACGTATTCCGTACGAGAGTCATGCTCATATTAGACCGTGGAGCCTCCTTATGGTTGCAGTTGTTTCCGGGTCGATTTCGACCCGCCGAGCGTAAAAAATACGTTTTTTTTTTTTTTTTTTTTTTTTTTTCCCGTAATTTTCAACGAAAATATATAATCTATATATTCTGTGATGCGCGGTTAACTTTTTTTTTCTCCCGCTAGATCCTTAGGTTATTTCATTGACAATTATTACGAGGAAAATGTACGAGTAAACATTGTTGAACGACGTTGGGGATACGGTCGTTCGAAAAGCTCGTGATTCGGAGCTTCAGTTTCGTTCTCGTACAAACGATCGTCGTTTAGATGTCGCCGCGGTCGAGTATTTCTTGGGGTTGCTCGAGAGCACCAAGCGCGACGACTTTTTCATTCGTTATCACGTGTCCACCGTTGATATTTTTTTCATGTAACCGCTCGTTTTCGTGACACTTTGACAAACAATCGATTTCACGGTCAACGGAGAAGAGCGAAAATGAAGAAGAGAGGATGAGCTTCGATCGAGGCGCGTAACGCGATCGGAGTTGATGCACCGAAAAAACATATATATGATGTATGTGCGTCGCGTGTACACGGTCTTTGTCTCTCACGGAGGAGAAGCGGAAAGAACTTATTGAGACTCGAAGATTAAGGAACTCTTGGACGAACAGGCACGTAAAAATTTTCGGAATTATAATCCAACATCCGGTGAGTGATTTTCAAGCTTTTAAGCAGATACACAGCGCGCACAACGTCGATAGAATTCGATTTTTTCGTTGAAATTTGTGAGCAAAGCGGTGGCGGCAAAAAACTTTTTTTCGTCGTTGTTCCGCGACACGTTTCGATAGAGCGAGCGAGCGTGAGAGAGCACGCGCACTTAACGATTCACTCGGCTTTCGAAATAAAGCGATATTCGTTGTAATTCGTTTCTCTTTGTACCTCTCCGAGACTTCTAGTGGCATCAGGTAAGAGAGCAGTGATTCTCGTGAGTCTGTCGGGGAATATAATTGCTCTCCGTAAAATGCCGCCTCCTGCTAGCTACGATGATGATGGTGGTGGTGATGATGATGATGATGATGATGATGATGATGAGTCGTTGTACATATAACGGTAGTATCGGCGATGTTGGTTAGGTGGCGTAGCCTCGTGAACCGATGCGTATACATATGTCTTTCGTAAATGTCTACACGCGCGCATGCATCTACGTAAACACATATATGCACGAGTGTTGAATATCGGGGTTTTTTTTTTTTGTTTTCTTCTCCTTTTTCACTCGAGTTTATCGGTGAGTGAGCGCGGTGTGCCACGATACCTCATCCGGGGGAGGAGTGAGGAGGCGCGACGGAGAGAGAAAAACAGCCGGATCAACTCAGTGCTGTAGAGGTAGGGGAGGGGGAGGGGGAGGAAGAGGGGAGGAGGGGCAGGATGGAAGGGAGACGGAGAAGCGGATGAAAGAAAGATGCTGTACGATCTCGAGGTAGGAATTACGAGATAGTGGGGAAAGAAAGAACGTGATACAGTGAAGTAAAAGATATACATGTATATCTATACTAGGCGTTATGGGGTGGGTGGGTGTGTGTGTGTCGTATATACAAAGGTGGATATTGTTTTACGAAGCAACACACGAGTCTCGAGGAGGTTAGGTTCGTCGCCGTACTATCGGACGCGAAGGAAAAGAAAAGAAAAAAAAAATGAAAATACGTAGAAACTTGTTAGGACCGTTGATTCGATCTTTCAATGACGCGTATGTTTTTTTTTACGATGCACCGTTGTGTGACTTTTGTTTCGTTCACTGGATATTTTTCGTTTGATCTTGAAGCGCTCTTCTAGTCGAGTTCGTCGAGTATTTATTTATCTTTTCTCGCAATTTTCGTTATTCTTCGTTGGAAACTCTCACAGCGAGCTTTTGAGATTCGAGCAGGCTAGAGAATCATCGGAAGGAGAAAAATCAAAGGGGCACACGCAGTAGCGTGATACGAGGATCACGTACCTCGCCGCTTTTTTTTTTCGTTATCTTTTTGTTGTATAAAAAAAGGCGACTGCGCAGCGATTTTCCTTCTGTCTCGGAGAATCTCGAGGCAAATGGTAGAGAGGAGTGAGAGCGAGATCGCGTGGAATTATGTACAAATAAACGATGCGGCGGTGTGTGCCGTTTTCTTGACTCTCCCGGTGAAACGAGCTTTGTACAGGTCGACGATAGACGCGAACCGTATTGCGCCCTGTTCTCTTGATGCTGCTTCGCGCTCTCTCTTACTCGCCCGCCGCCCACGTACAACGCCCCCTCCCCTTCCCTCCTCCCTCCTTGAAGAACACGCTCACCATACGCGTCCTCGCGCACGGACGCGTAACGGAAACATTTTCTTTCTTTCTTTCTTTCTTTCTTCTCGATATTCCCTGTATATTGCACTTTATACCGACAACTTTTTTCTCTTCGATCCGCCACCGAGCGTTTTACTCTCGTTCTTCTTTCATTAAAAAAACAAACAAAAAAAAAAACAAAAAATAAAAACACCCTGCTCCCGCGTTACGTTCACCGGTCGCGATTTTTTTTTTGTTCGCGCACGCACACGTTCACACACTTATTCGCACGAACACGTAGTTACAAATATAGACTCGAAACTCCGGCTGAATCGTGGACTATTGACGTATCGACGTATTTTTTTTTTCTCCCGTGCATGTATCATGCGTCCGGCGCGGAGTACTGAAGAGGGACGGCGGCGAGGGGGAAGCCCCGCGCGCGTTACAGCTTTTTTTCTTCTTCGATAAAGCACTCGGTCACTCAATCACTTTCGCGACTATACTCGATGGAACAATACCACTGGGTACCGTAGAATATAAAACGCGTTCTAACCGGGCTTTTCCTCGGTTGCAGGATTTAAAAACTTTTGTTCCGATAAACGCGTTATTCCGTTATTATTTTTGTTTTTTATTCAAAATTTTTAAAATTTGTTATTAATAAACAAATAGTAGAACGGGGGGAGGGAAACGAAAGGAAGAAGAGAAGAAGGAACGAAGGAACCGAGAGACGCTTGCGGCCCTCGCGGTGCTAGGGCATGGCAGCAGGCAAGCAGGCAGAATGTCGCGGTGTACTACCAGCCAAGAGTAGCTGCTCACCGGTACCCGCGCGCTGCTGCTGCTGCTGCTGCTCGCTGCTGCTGCTGCTACGTTTCTCTCTCGCCTGAAAACGCGTTCATCGACACACACAACACACGCGTATATAAACATGTGTAAGCCAGCCTTTACACGTCCTCGTTCGCGTGTATTTGACGCAGGGGAGGCTGCGAACGAGAGATTCGAGAGAAAGAGAGAAGAAGCTCGGTGATAGCGATGGGGAAAAGCTGGAGGAGGGGAGGAATTCTACGGGGGAGCTTCGCTATAGGATACGAGAGATGGAGATGGGACGAGATGGGTGATGGCGGTAATGGCGGACACGCAGAGATCCAGCCACCGCCCCCGTGTTTCTCCCTCTCTCTTTCTCTCTCCCCTCGTTCGTTCGTTTACCTTTCTTCTACACGCGGAGCAGCATCCATTCGGTTCCCCGCGTTCCGACGAACCATACCCAACCGAATCCCTCCTACCTTCCCTCTTCAGGCAATGTCCGAGTCTCCGTAAACGTGTTGCACGCTCTTCCTCACCGTTTCTTCTCTCGCTCCTTCACAGCACCCCCACCGCCGCCGCCGCCGCCCCCACTTTCCTATCGCGATGCCTCGTTCAACGAATCCTATTCCGCGCTACTCGCCAGCCCCTACTCCCCCCCCCCCACCCCCTCCACTCCTACGTCTCTTTTTCATCCTTCTCTACTCGCGCTCTCACACGTTATATATGTGTTTTCCTCCACCCCCGCTCCCACCTCCGCCATCGCCCCAGCTATCCTCGAGTACTTGGCTCATGTGCGGTCCCCTCTACCTGCGAGCAGCGTGTGCTTCGCTCGCAATCAGGAGCCAGGGACGTATTTGCCCGATTCCGGTGCCCTCTGCAATTATTTTTTTCTACTTCAAATTCATTTCTCTCTGCCACACGAAACCACGAGATCCGTCAAACAATGTCGAGTCCGAAATCTTTTCGAATTCAACGAATTGACATTTTTAGGCAAGACTCTCGATGTTTTTCTTTTCGAATCTTGGTGGCGAGGCTCGCTACGAAGTTTAAAAAACATTACGGCTATTTCATTTTTAGAGGGCCCACGATAATATTGTCCTCGAAAAGTCCGTGTATATATTTGTGTGCGCGAGTGACGAATCGGAGACTGGGCGGTTCGCGCGATTGAAAGAGGACTCTCTTATCTCTCCGTTAAGCGGGTTTGTTACCGGAAACTTCGATATCTTTTTGTTTCTCTCGTTCGTTCTTTCGCGGGTGGGAGATAACAAAAAGTCCCCTTCATGCAACGCCCTCTGTTGGATATATATACATTCTGGATTTATCTGAGACCGTTCTTTCAAGTTTCGCTGCTTATTCCCTCTCTCCCGGTTTCACTTTTTTTTTTTCTGTTTTTTTTCGTGTTTTGTTTTTGTCGTTCGACGACGATTATATTTCGTTTCATCGCGAGTTCTCGCTGGTGCTCGTTTCGTTAACAAGTTTGTAAGGAAAATGCAGTGAGAGCGATAAGGAAATGAGTGAAGAGACGAGGGAAAGGAAAGAGCTGGGAGAGGGGGGGGGGGGGAATAGGTCGTTTCGTGATTAGAGGCCACGATCGTATTACCGGGAATTCTCGTTCCCAGCATACACGATCGGCATTACATATATATATATATATGAATATGTGTGTAAACATATGCAGAGATGTATCTGAGCGTATATATAAATATATTCTAAACGCACACGCGTATAAACGCGACGTTGCTTCGTTTCTCGTTGGCGCATCTTCGTGTCTTTTAAATTGTAACAAACTCGCGCACGTGTCAAACGCATTGACATCGAAGCTTTCAGGCTCGTTGAGCAAATCATTATTGCACACGAGTCTAAAGTCCCCGAGACGTGTGTGTCTCTATACATAGAGATATAGGTGTCCGTTGTCATAGAAAATTAAAAGTCACGTGACAACGGCTCATTCGCTAGGGGCCTCGAGAAAATTATAACCTCCAAATAATCGTTATTTCTTCAAGATATTGATATATATTTTTCTCTGATTTTTCATATCTTACGTAAACCAAGCGTATCGAATGGAATTTCAAAGTCGACGTAGCATCGCGTGTGAAATGAATCTCTAACGAGATTACCGTATGGACGGGGAACGCACATAATTTTGCCTCCCTTTGCTCTCTCGGGAGTCTCTCTCCTTCGCTCTCGAGTTCGACGTTTTCCAACCAAAAATAAACATCAACCGAGAGACGAGAGACTCCTCTCGCCTCTCGTGAATATATTCACGATTCGTTCTCGATATTTCTTCGGGTTAATTGATGATAAAACGTTATAGCATACCTCGAACGAGATAAACGCTCGTATTTGTATCACATTAGCTAGTTGCACCAACCGCCGTGGTTCAACAGGGAAGACAACTATACGGGCGGCTTCTCTCTCTCTCTCTCTCTCTCTCTCTCCTCGCAGTTCGATACTATTATTAGTATGCAGCTGCCGTCGAATTACTGAATGGACCAACGTATAATCGCTTAAGTCTCGAAACAATGCCGTTTAAACGCCGGTACACGCCTATAATGTTTCTGCGATGCGTAAATTATGCTCGTTGTCGAATCAAATAAAAATATATTTATAACGCGTTTGTAAAAAAAATTGATATAATCACGTAATCGTACCATTTTTTTTTTCAGCAAAAACTCAAACGATTCATTCTCGATTGCTGATGCAAGAAGAGACGAGGCGAGTCGAAACTTTCGTAGTCGGATCTTTACGAATCGTTTCCCAGCGATAAAAGCTTAATCAGTGATTAATTTGTGTAGGAAAATAAATTATACCACCGAACGAGTTCTTTCGGGAACAAATGTGTCATTCCCTTTTACACGGAGTATTGAATTTATGTCTCGTTACATATACAACTGTGATAAAGTGGCCGGCGTGATTCTCACGCACAGAACGAACAGGGAATGCGCGCGCGCTCGCACGACCGAAATTGTTCGCTGTACCGTGCGTGCGTGTGTGTGTGTGTTACGCTCGTTGATTTTCCACAACGAGAGAGCGAGAGAGATACAGAAATATGACGAAGAGTAAATGCGCGCAAGAGGAGTCAGCGTCGAGACGAAGAGACTCGCATCACGCTTTACGATCAATTGTCCAGAGTCGGAGTTCGTTACCGTCCTATCCATCATCATCCTGAATCCTCAGTAATGCGTCTACGTTCTCTCTCTCTCTCTCGTTACTGTGCTTTTAGCTCTGCGTATTATCATTTGCCAAATTTCTCCTTGCAAATATTCGGGTTTACGGAAAACACTGAACCTTCTTCTACCGATTTAACAATTGACCATAATTTATCTCTGAGCCGATAGACATATATATTCGAACGCCGAAAAGCAGAAAATGGCTCTTTCGAACACAATAAATTTGCGATAAAAATATTGTATCAATAATTCATACATTTTTTTCATAAATTCACAAGATTGTTTCAACTTTTGTTTGACAATGAACTAGAAACGATACAATTTTGCCACGCTAAACCACGTTAAAAACATAAAAAATTGTCAAAAAGTTCAGAATTTTATAAAATTTCGTCAACACATTCTTTAGTGCCAAATTTTTCAGGTTTTTTTTTTTCTACACAGTTATCGAGAACACTAAAGTTCACGTGTATAAGCATAGCGTATACATTCCGAGCATAAGAAATCTGCTTTAATGCGTAATTACTCGATAACTAAGTAGAAGAAAATTTTGAAAAAATATGTCTTTTCGTACTCGATGTCGAAGAACATTATCACCAAATTTGATCAATTTCTTAACATTTTGTCTCTTGTACCGAAACTCCTCAACCGATAATGAGTAAACCCGGCGATGAACCCGTTGGAAATAATCGGATAAACGGTTTCTTGATAAGAGTCAGCATTTTCACAATATTAAAGAATAAATGAAGATAAAATAAAATTTCCTAGAGATAGGTTATATCGGTTGTTGGAACGTAATCGCCCTTTTGATACGGGCCTGCGTGATCTCCATCGTCGTCGACGTCGCCGGGTCCAGCCGATGACGCAGCGATCGTCTCGAAGGGACGCGGAGATCTCCGAGCGCAGCAGGGGCAGCCAAACTTATTCGTACGGTGGGGATAAAACGACTCCTCTTATATTTCTATCGTTTTACATGCGCGTCTGTATCCTCCGTCTCTCTTGGTCCTTTCCCCTCATTCTCACGGGCATCCTAGATATATATTTTATGGTTATATACGGAGGAGGGAACGAAGAAGGGGAAAAAAGCCCCATCGTCGGTGATACCCCTTTTTGTTGCCGCCTATTAGGCGCCGCTGGCACCGCCACGCCGTGATTCGCAACTGTGTTTCTTTATCTCGTCGGTGTGTGCCTCACCGCGCGACGATATCACGCTCGCGTTCCTGTGGCCCCCCCCCCCCCCCCCCTCCGCCTACGACCAGTCCGAACCCTGTCTCTACGTATGTATGCAACCATACATTATTGTGTGCCTGTATTATGTACGAATATTATCCTCCTCCTCCTCCTCACTCATTTACGATTTCCTTTCTCATATTCCCGTTGCCTTTTTTTTATTATTCTTTTTTCCCTTCTCTTCGATATAGACGTCTCGGTCGTTGAATGATGTAGCAATTGACGCGATACCGACCCAACTCCCTCAACGAGATCGTTCTGTTTTTCTTTTACAACCGAACAATGTTTTTTTTTTCTATTTATTTCGTTTATCTCTCTACTTCTCGATTAATTCTCATTTTATATCGTACGACTTTCGACGTAATCGGGTCCGAGATTTTTCGATTAAAGATTCTTTTGCGCGTAGCGTTGCATATATCATGGATGTACGGAGGATCATCGACAAAATGCGGGAAATTTTTTCATATATTTCGGTCAAATCTACGGTTTTGAAACCAGGCGGGGGAGATTCACCGGGAATAAGTAACGAAATATAAAGCGTTCAAAGGTCTTTGCTGCGTCTTCTCGAACACGTACTATATTAGCTTTCTCGCGCAAGAGCTCTCCTCCGCGTCACGAGGGAATGAAAATGTTTTGTTAGCTGCCGCGAGCGAACGAGCGGGCGTCGTTTACAAACGTTGCACTTTCGTTGTTCGCAAGCCATCCCCCCCCCCCCCTTTCTCTCCAATGATTCATTAAATATACGTCTATATCTCTCTCTCTCTCTCTCTTATTTTCACGAGTTAAAACGCACTCACCAATTCGGTGCTCTCGGAAACAATGCCAGATACAAATTTACCCACCAATTAATGAACTCAACTTTATTGACGCATACATTTTGATAACACGATTAATTGAGAGATAAATTTGAATCATTCTTTCGTTCGATTCCTTGACCGAAGGTGTACGTATAATTTGTAATTTGGTACACGGAGCAACGTCGAAATAACTTGATAATTTACAAAAATGATTTCGTGATGAAAAATTACCGTCGATCGTTACCTTCCAGTAAATATGACACGACACACTCTCATTTTCTTAGTTTTTTTTTTCGAGGCTATTTCAGAGCGAGAGTGAGTCATTGTACGAGCTAATCTCTGATGGAATTTTTCCTAGTTTTGTTTATATATCTACGCCAAGACTATTTACCAAATATTTCGGTTGAAATTTCAACTCGGTGATATTGATTCGGTCTCTAATTTTTTTAGTCCTGGCTATTCGGTGACCGCGCTTATCTTCACCGCTTTTTCGTTTTTTTTTGTTTTTTTTTCAGTATTTGCCACGTGTGTAAAGCGTAAATACGAAACTTTGACAATTTGTCGAAACGAGGAGCAAAAGGAGAGCGAGGGGTCGCGCGGTAAGAGACGAGAGTTTGGTCGGATACGTTCGAGGCAAACTCCCAGGAGGCCTCGGTCCTGTATATATCCGGACACACACGTGTATTATAGCTTGTATCTCACGTAGCAAGCGGTAACTTTGCTTCTCTCTCTCTCTCTCTCCGGTATCCCGTAAAACCGAAAGCGCTCCTCCCGTGGACAAAAACCTGACCTCTCGAACAACTGTGCACCATGTGTGAGCCACTTGCGCCTCCTCGTCTCTATACCCCGACCCCATATATTCCATCTCGCTCGTACACCGTTTTCTATCTCCCGCTCTCGTTAACCGACCAACTTTTCGCGCGCCCGTTTAACGTTTCTCCTCGTTTCTTCTCACGTTATACTATATTTTCCTCTCGTTCTCCTTTCTCACGCACACGAACGCACCCACCACGACTTTTTTCCTCCTCCTCTCCTTCTTCTTTTTCTTCTGCTCCTTGTTCTTCCAAACTGCGTGCGTTTTGAGACTTTGTCTTTTATTTATCTCTTCGGCTCACCGAATTGGACTTTGGTTTCGCTTTCTCACTGTCATCGCACCGTCGTCAGCTCCCTCCGACGAGGATGTGCGTGTACGTTCGATATACCCACCTATATAGAGGACTCTGAAATTTCGGAGCTAAGAGAGGTCGACAAAAAGGAGAAAAAAAAAAAAAAAAAAACTGGCGTAAGAGAGAAAAAATTCTTTATTCCCCTTCTCGACGAACAACTCCATTTTGGAATTTAAAATGGCTGTTCCTCGAAACGCTTTTCGTTTCTCGAGCCGCCGCCTCTTTCAAGGTAAAATCTCGTTGTCCCGTGCTACTCGCTCGATGAAAAACAAAATTATTATCTCCGATCCAGAGTAGTATACATATGTTTACCAAGAATTTCGGTATCGCGTGTTTCGAGGATGTAAACGGAACAGCGAAGCTTCATACAGAAGGAGCGTAATTTTGAGTCATTTCGAGGTACTTTAGTTATCGAGGAAAGTTGATCAGACAGTTTGCACAAAGTATTATCGTGTGTTTGTTTGGAAAAGCTCACCTCCCGAGGATTAATGCATGCGGATGAAGAAGGAAATATGATACGGGGAAAGAGGTATCGAGCGAGCGAGCGAGCGAGAGCATAACTCTGCATGCATATGCATAGATAGCGTTTTGTGTACTAAAATCCAGTCTACCGCGTGCTCTGCTCGAGAGCGAGCCATACCAGTCATCCTATGCCTTTTGTACTTGACGATAGCATTGCGACGTCACAATATACACGAGAGACGTAGGTAGCAAGCGCGGAGCTCTCGAACAACAAACCTTAATAGAGAGTATCAAAGGTATGGAACTGTCGGGCTGAACGTGTGCTGCTCTCATCGAGTACCAACGGGGGCCTGCAAATATTTGCTTCCCGTGCCTGAGTGTACATTCGAAAGTCTTCCCCGATGCTACCGCGCGTCAACCTTAAAAGGATCTGTTACTCATACAGCTCCCTGTATATATATATATATATCTATATAACCTCGGTTTCGCTCGAGTTTCATTACACGATAATTCTAACAATGGAAAAACGAGTTGCTAGTTTTCTAGTTCATACTCATTCGTCGTTTAATAAGCCGATTAAAAGTGTTTTTTTTTTTTTTTTTCTTAGCGTTGGTATACGGCTGATGGACATATAAATATGAAGAGCGGCGGGGAGGTCGAAGAGCTTTTTACGTTTTGTTCGATCTCGCTGTGTCCCAAAGTTGATATCGCAAGCGACAAACTTTTAGGAATCTCGGAGATGAACCTTGCGCCGCTCGCTCGCCAACCTTTCTCTTCGAAACTTTATCAGCTTTTTCAAAAAATCGATAAAATTGTTCTTAAAAATACGGGAAGATTTCAAAAAAGAAGTATCGAAAAATTCGTTTTTGAGAATTTATTTCAACAGAATTTCGAAACGACTCGCACGAAAGTCAATCTTCAATTTGAAATCCGAATAAACGCTACCGAGAACTCGTATTTTTTCAAAGAATTTCGAGAGCTTCGGCGATAATCTTTTCCCGATACGACCATTGAAAATCATCAAAAATGAATCATTTTGAAGTAATCAAGTAAGCAGAGTTCAAGAAGCTTTTGATTGAAAAACTTTGCCCGCTTTTTTCCTCTCAAGATCAAAGCTTCGAATAAACTGTCCGAATCGAGCAATGATCGGGTTTTGGTAAAGATAGGAGTTTGAGAGTAGACCCTTGGGAGCGACCAGGGGGTCGGGGACGCGTGGACAATTGTTTTTCCGAAAGCTTATTGATCGTGCGTGCTGCTGCATCAGGTATAGCGAATGTTGATATACGACAGAGGGGCATAAGGTCGACAGATTGAATACACCGCGCGGGTACATCTTTCAAGGTACGCGTGTAACACGGTGTACGGATTACGAAAAGCTCCGAGAGAAAGAGAAAAGTAAAAAAGAAAAAAATGGCTCGGGGGGTTCGCACAAGCGTGTACCGTATTCCCGAGAGAAAACGCGCTATGAGAGGTAAAAAAAAAAGCGTGTACTCGAAGCGAACGGGCAACTATCGAGTAGCAGCGGTATACGTACCGCTGCGAAACCAAAAGACACAAATAACTTTAAAGGAACACGTGAAATTGGGTCCTTTACGCCCTTAGCTTGGTTGAAAGGCGAGAGAAGTACTGGCTCGTGTATATAAAGGACGACGAGTGTGCTTACCTATCGCGTCTCGAAAGTCCCCGAGGCCATGGTCACCATATGGGCGACAGCCTGCTGGGGGCTCCTGACGAACGCCGCGTGCACCTTCGATTCTAACCCCGTATGCGGGCCAGATTTTACGGGGAGTTTCACCCCCTTGGCATCCTCCTCGTCGTCGTATATACTTCTCTATATAAATATACATTGAGCCCGCACTCTCTTCTTCCCCACCGCGCCTCCAAAACAATATACAGAAAAAGTGTGTATGCGCGTCCATCTACGAACGCGTTCAACGACCGCGTGGACCAACGAGAGTCGCAGGCTTTTTTTTTCTTTCTTTTCTTTCTCTCCTCGTGTTCTCTCGGTATGGCTCTTTCGGACAGATACAAATGTTCAACATTTTATTTTTTCATCCGCTACCTCTTCTTCGATTGAAAATATTCATTCGTTTCAAGAATACTCTCCAAAATATATTTGATTTTATGGTACACGATGATCGATGCAGAACTAGAAAAAATCGTTTCGTTTATTCGATGAAAATTTCTCATCGTTGGAACGACGAGAGTAAAAATAGTTCCGAGTACCAGCGAATTTCATTAGTTTCTCGATGTATATCGGGTCTGTTCGAATTTTCTCGATTCTCAACGACCCCCTATAAGCAGCAGTTTACCTCGCGTCCACCCCAATAAGCCAGCTCGCTCGTTCCAGCTGTACCATACTCGCATAAGGTGCTGGGCTATTATGATATGTACGAACGCATACACAGCAGTCAGATTGAAAGGAGATTTAAAGGGATAGCGGTCGTTCGGGAGGAGAGAGGGAGAAAGCCCTTTTGCCAAAGGTGTGCACTGAAAAATGCTAGGCGAAAATAAACCCCCCTGTCGGACGATATTGGATATGGTCGGATTGTGGGGTGCAGGGGTGCAGGGGCGCTACATGTGGGAGAGAGATGAATAAAAGAAAATCTTTGTTAAGGGACGTTCCGTGTCAAACGAGCTTAACGTTTCACCCAAGGTCGATGAACTTTCGGAATTTTAAGTCGAACCTAAAGAATAAATCAATTACTTTTTTTTTTCTTCCCCGCCGGATAATCGTTTTGAAATTCAAAAAGTATTCTAATCGCTTCCCGTCAATATTTTGCGCCGTGTACGCTCCTCGAATAATAAACCTTTTTAACAAACATGCAATATCGCTGTTTCAAGTCGAATTCATTGACTCGTCGCGTCTGACCTCGCGCATCGATCTTCGAAGAAGATTCAAAAAAATAGTAATCGGGCAACCCTGTATCTGCGGTTGATTCTAGCAAAACGCGTTTATAATTTCTCCTGTACGATCTGTGCAGACCATCGGCTCATTTTCCCAAGGGATATACTTGTACCGAGAACGAGAACAAGGGAGCAAGAGAGAAGGGGGGAGGGGGCAGTGGAGGGGTAGTGGCTCGAGAGCAAAGCTAAGCCGGTAATGCAATAACTTGAATAGAAGCGCATGCAGCCGGAAAGAACATAACCTTTGCTCACTCTCTCGTGTGCGGTAGACGGATCGTTCAACGTTCGTGGTCTATACGAGCTCGATAGGGAACCGGGGCCTACCGTGCATCGTGAATCAACAAAAAAAATAAAAAAAAATGTTTATATCCAAACAAAATATAATTTCAGCCTCGTCTAATAAGTCAAATCAAAGTCCAACATACTTTTACAATTTGGCCATCAACCATTCGTCGAATGAAGCAGCCCCGATAACGATGAATAACAGGAAAGACATATCGAATGAAAAATTTTTATTCGTCACACGTTTATCACGGGTTACTGGAAACGAACGAGAGCACGAGACTCGAGAGCGTAACGACATTGTGTGTTTTGGTATTAAATTATAAATGCATTTTCGGTGCTGTCTTTACGAGAGAGAGAGAGAGAGAGAGAGAGGACACTGGAAAGTTACGAGCTATACGATCTGTACATCGAAGTATATGTAAAATGGGAAATTGGCTGAACGCGTATGTACGTCCAGACGCGCGATACATATTTCCATAAATCGTTGAAGGCTCACTCTCAGTTCGCAGCATATAGTTTCCCTCCCTTTTGGCGAGGAAAATGCACGGGAGGGCAAAAGGGGTGAGTTTTCGAGGATGCGTCATTGGTTGAAACACGAAAATCGAAATTGTCCGAAAATTGATGCGTCTCTTCCGGGTGTGCGAAACTTGGATCGCGGGCACATGCGTTTATGCACTTTCTCGCACAAATTAACGCGAGAATCCCGTTATCGCGCGGGGCAATCCTCTAAATTGCTTATATGCATGGCATTATGCACCGATGAAATTTCGATCTCGCATTTATTAGACATATATTTATTGCAATGGACTGGAAAAAGAAATACACGCGTCCGCGTGAGCACCGATCATAATACTCGGTGCACAAGAGATTTCACGAGGGGTGGCAAAGCTCTCGCGCGTGTCCTCCAACCTCCTCGTTTCTCTCCTACGAGTTATTCCGTACGAAAATCTTCAATTTCTTTCGTTGAAAAACCTATTTTTTATTTCGAGCTTCTACAAATGTTCGTTCGTAACTGGACACCTTACAAAAATCGATCAATTGACACTCGTCAATTGGCTCCTTAGAAATTTCGAACGAAACAGAGATTATTTTCTGGTTCAGCAATGGAAATGATCGAAATTCTTTATAAGAATTTTGACAAAATTTTTTATCAAGTTTGAAAGTTTAAAATTTTGACAAAAATTCAAGGTTAAACGATTCAGCATGGGAAAAGGAACCGCGTTGAGGTGAAATAGCCCGTACACGAGCGACGTGCACGCTCGCATAGGTGGTTAATGTCGGTAGCCTGCAGTCAAATACTTGGATATGGAAGGGAAAAAAAAAAAAAAAAAAAGATGGTATGCCCGGGAGAGAATGAGAAAGAGATGGGATAGGAAGAGAATGAATGAATGGCTTCCAATCTGTTCCATCCCTTTGTTGAAAACGCGCGCGCGCGGCTCGTGCCGCGTGTGCAAATTTACCGTCCCGCGTGCGAGAGCTCATTCTCCTGGAATTGTACACACTGTACTATTCCAGCTCTATCTCCCCTCTTTCGTCTTTGTACATGTATTTCTTTTAACGTGCATGCATGCGCGCGAGTGTGCAAACCCCCCCGCGTCTATTCTGCACACGCCTCACACCTGAGCACAATGGAATACCCGATTTTACCCCCTCGCCTACTCTCCCCTTCCCCCCTCCCTACCTTTCCAACTTCTCTCTCTCTCTCTCTCTCTCTCTCTCTTTCCGCACCCTCCGTCTTTTAAATACTCCGACGTAGGCTAATGTTCTCTGCTTGCAATTCCGGCTTCTTCGTAGGCTTTTTTTTCCCTGATAAATACGCGTGCATCAGATTTCCATATTTATTACTTCTTCTCGCGTGTACTCGTCTCGTCGCTGTATCTCGAATATATTTAACGATATCACAGCATCGATGAGCAACGAGTCCCTCGTGCCTGTCGTTTTGGCTCGAACGCGCGCTCACTGTTCACTTACAATTTCAACGCGTTTCAATCTCTCGATCCTTCCTTGGAAGAAATCAATTACTCGACGTTGAAACGCGCACCGTTCTTACAGTTGGGAGAATAAAAAATATCTTGAAAGATTCTTTAAAATTTATGAACCGCCCAAAAATTGTGAGCCTGGGTCTCCAGGACCCTCGGTAGTAAGGAGCGCGGGTGAAATATAATAATTTCGAAATACAGTCACGACGACGCGAATAAAACGGTATGAGTAGATTTGGCGAAATAATTTTACTTATATTTTGTAAAAAAAAAAGAAAAATTTATTATATTCGAGAAAAAGGTTTCTGCAAAAGCTCGTAAAAAATTTTAACCTCAAAAATAGTTGATGAGAATTTCGAATTCTCGTAATTCTTCCCACGTTCAATCGACGATTTGTGTTCATCGCGGTGGAGCGACAAGTTTTATAAACCAGTCGAGTGCGTTCGGAAAATATCGTTCGATTCATTCGGTTATCTCGATTTTTATAGCTCATACGCGAATCGTAAAAACACCGGAAAAAAAAAAAAAAAAAAAAAACTTTTACGTTCCAACTTTTGTAAGGTAAAACCGACGGGCCGATCGGAATAACGAATTATTCTCGACAGCGTATATACAAAATCTCTCCTTCGAGAATCCTGCCGCAAATTGTTCCCCATCGGTCGATAAAACTGCTAATTTATTCGCATCCTGGATCGGCGAGTGAGTTAAAAGGTAAGAACGAAGATAAACGAGTATCGGAAATGAAACTAAATAAATTGGTTGTCGGTGATTATCGACAACTATTAAAATTTTATCGCGCGTTTACATATATTATTCCGGCATTAAATACATGTTTTTTCGTTTCAATTAAACTCTCTGTATTTCATTCGGGCGACTATATATTGCTTCAAAGCTTTATTAACCCCTATAATTTAGTTTTAAAAAAAGCATAACGAGAATAAAATTACCTGCGGGATCTTTTGGTCTTGGACATATCGGTATATGTAACGCACGTATCCTATAAATGATATATATATATATGTGTAAATAGGTATCAATCGAGAGCCACCGTGTGAAGAGAAAAAGAGCGATGAGTCAATGAGAAGTGTGCGGGTCCGCTTTCATTGTCAATTTAACTGTGAGCGTCGCTCTCGTCCGGCGTAAATAACGTGGAATGCTGGGTGTACAATATACAATACAAGTACCGATACATGGTAGATGGCAGCAACGAAACGGGAGAGACAGCGAGCGGGCGAGCGAAAGAACCAATGAGTCAAACGTTCGGTAGAGAAAGAGAGCAAAACTGAGGGAAAATGCGAATAGGTGCGAGTACCATGTAACAACGGTAGAGGCGCTCATCGCGGGCGCATGCATCACTTTAGACGCTTTAGACCAAACGGTGCTGCTGTTCCCCGATTATATACTCTCGAGCAAGCATTATATTTCTTTCACAAACGAGGATGCGGGCATCACGGACTCCGGGAATTTACTCAATTTAAGTATAATTGTTTAATTGAGAGGGATCCTTACCGGCGCGTTTTACGTGCCAGACTCGTTCGTTATCCGCGCCCCCCCTTGCCGCCCATTGTACACAACCAACAACAACACATACATACCGCGCGCGCACGCTGATACACACCCGTTCTAAACTATCGTATAAACGTTTTTATAACGCTCAACCTATCCTTCTTACTTTACATCGCGACTATCGCCTCCCTCGTTGACCATTAATTTCAAGCTGCTACGCTCCTCGTGCCGTTTGTGAATTGTTCCAAGAATAGGCTCTTCGAGATCGTACGCGATACACCTATCGTCCACCGATAAAACTCTCGATTTTCTTTACGCCGAGCCAACGAAATTTGTACCCACGCTTCTCGCCATTATTCGATCGAACTATTTCAACCGTGTGATTAAAAATTTTCAGGTTATTTTCTTTATTCTGATTCTTTGCTCTTGATTCGGATACGAAATTATACATTCGCGAAACTCGAAAGAGTCCGACATTTATTCCAATCGTTACGAAGGTGCCACGCTGCGACGCAACTTTGTTAAGAATTCATAGATAATTCAATGTATCTCTTTGCGATACGACACACAGAGTCGCATCGGCTTATTGATCGCGAGAAAGAGACGCTGGACACTCGGAGAGTGTCTTACTAATTTGCGATACACCATTCTGCGACAATTCCCAGTGCTTTTGTATATATCTTTGGAATTAGGTGTACGATAGCACCGTGCGAACAAAAGGAGCGCTGCGACCTGCTGTAACAGAGAGAGCGTATACGTTCGATAACCAAAGGTTATTGCCAGGAAGTGAGGTTAGGTTAAAGTATTTTGAATTAGAAATAAAGGCGTGTGAGAAAATAAACTCGTATATTCGGGGATTATTTACGAGGGAATGAAAAATTCATGCGTCGGTTAGAAATGACGAGAAAGAGGGGAAATGAGGAAAATAAATATATCGGAGAAGTTTGAAAGGTATAAAAGTGATGGAATAAAAATAGCGAAACACGGAAATCGTAATAAGGTCAGAGAGAGAGAGAGAGAGAGAGAGAGAGTATTGAGTTGGAAAAAAAACAAAAGTGAAAAGGCGTAAGATCTTGGTGAGAGAGAAAGAGAATTTCGTACGAAGGGGTCAGATATTGGCGGAGAGACGGAAGTTGATGGACGGAAAGGGAGAAAAGCGTCGATAGAGCGATGAGAGTAAAAAAAGAGAGAGAGAGAGAGAGCAGGGAGATGGAGAAAGAGAGAATAAGAAAGTAAGGGGGTGGAATTGGTCCGCCAGCCACGAGATGGATGTAGGGTGAATTTTACGCGCTCGTGTGTGTGTGTGTGTGTGTGTGTGTGCGTGCCACGTGCTGCCTGCGGCTATAGCAGAGAGCATTTCAGTATTTTCGGCTCTCTCTCTCTCTCTCTCTCTCTCTATCCTACCTTTCTTCTCCGCTGTACGCACCAGAATGATTCGCTTCGTTCCCCCACTTTTCTATTATTCACCCACTCTTGCAGCAGCTACGCGCTCATGTGACTTACCTTTATGGCCTTTACTACTGGTCCCCTCTCTCTCTCTCTCTCTCTCTCGGTCCATCGTTCTTCCATTGTCAGTATGCGAATACATACAGAGTTAACGCGCGGGTCTCTATAGCAGAATGGGAACACTAAAAGAGACAAGGATAGAAGAGGTCTGTGATATCGCAATGAGTCATCCCAGGATGCTGGTTTGTTCCTACGCATGGGCGTCGGTACGCTGATTTCGATCATTGCGGGACAACCGAGAAAAATTTGTAATCGTTTTTACTCTTTTAATGAATAACATTTTTTTTGTTTTTTTTTTCAGCACCATCGCTACGATGTGTCGGTAAGACCCGGGCAATTTCCAATGCTTCGGTAGAAATTCGTGGCTCAATCTCGTGCGGCCATCGACAGTTTCGGCCTCAAAAAATAATCGAGAATATAAAGACATCTCTGCCTCTGGCTAGCCCTCGGTCCAGACGCAGCATCATCGCGATAAGAAAAGAGATTATAATTCGTTGGATTAATCATGAAAGAAAAAAAAAACGGTTTTGAGAGCTTTGAGCGGGAATTGGAGAAAATCGAGCAAAAATGCGAGATAAGATAGTGAAAATAAGGAAGAGATCGTTGTATAAATGTGATACGAGGAGGGAGGGAGGGGGGATGTGGGAAAGTGAAATGGGGTAGTAACGCTTGCGATGCGCATCGATATATAGGTTTTGTTGTAGATACGGGGCGAATACAGACATTTCGGAGACAAGAAAACTGAATAAGAGATATAGCGAGAAAGAGCAAACGAATAGGTAGACTCGACGAGGGCGTCAGGCAGCAGTAAACTAAGTAATAGCGCGGCCGTCATCGACTCGAGAGACTCGTCTGTTTGTAATGGTACTCGTATAGAGCAGCATCGTGTGGTCGATTGGACCCGTGAGGCCTCAAGAACTAGAGTGTGTGTGAGAGAGAAAGAGAGAAAAATAAAAGAAGGAGAGTTTGACGAAGAGGTTATCGAACTCTTCTCGATGCTCGATGTTCATCGTCGAGTTTTCTCAACGTCTTGTTAACTCGTCGCACCGTGTGTCTCCCATGCTCCTATGTTTTTTCTCTCTCTCTCTCTCTACACAGCGTTTTTATGACAACCCGACAAAATAATCTCCGTACGCTTGCGCGTCCCTGATAATTCGAATCGCTCTGACGTAGATACGATGCGGTAAAAAAGTTTGAGTTACGATGATCCCGCGGGTATAACAGAGAAAATTAATGAATCAATGTGAATATATATAGATAGATATATGTATTATATGTATAGATTGAGGATAGAGAACGAGAACGACTTTATCTACCGTGGTTCGATGAGCGAACGATGAATACAAGTTTGCCGTTTCCTTTATGATGGGGAGATGGGAGAGGGGGGAGGGGGTGAAAGAGCAAGGTCTTTTCGGTTGATTCGAAAATGTACGGGTTATAGGCGATGCGAAGAGGGATTGGAAAGCTTCCTCGAAATCGTTCGAACGGATGACCGCGTGAGTCTTAGCGTCGCCTGATGCTTTCGTATATATACGTACGAGCAGAGTCAAGTGGTATGCGTCTCTTTTTATTTTAACATTCTTTATCCCGCGCGCGTTCGTTATGCCCCGCGCAATGGCACTCGCACGCAGTTTCTCTCTATCGAGGTACATACATATTTCTACTACTTTGCTACTCTCGTTCGCCCAGTTTATTCGCCGAGAACGAGATTAATCGCGTACCACTCGAGAATCCAATTGAGACTCTACGAAGAGAGATCCGCGCGAGACGAGACATCACACACACACACACACACACACACACATATATAGCAACGCGTGTTGCCCGTTGAAAAATATCGGTGTTGAAATACGAATCCATGTACCGCATATCGATGTCGCAAACTTCGCTTCGAGTAATCGACTTTTTTTTTTGCTTTTGTTTTTTAGCAACCTTGCCATACATTATTTCTAGATTCAAAATATTTCTCCGAGCAGACAATCGTTTTTTCAGTTTTGACCATATGAATACATTTTAGATTTTGAATATATGTATATAACGTCAGGCGAAACGTTTCCAGTTTCATTTTCTTTATAATACACGAATAGTTCCGTGTATATATATATATACATTTGTGAGACGTGACTCACCAGCGTATACGTCATTGATCGCGATAATAAAATTTTGTATTCGAATGCATTATTGGGAAGCGAAAAATGTCGGAGGCTGCATCTGTGAGCAAACATTATTAGTTCGTCACGTGTATACATATAGCTCGTACGGACTGGAATAAAGGTGGAGGAAGAGCAGCAGCAGCAGCAGCAGCAGCAGCGGCAGTAGCGCTAGCCGGTAAATATATACGAGAGTATAATAATGTATATAATGAAAAGGGAGACGCGAGGATGTCGAGGAGGAGTACGGAGAGAAATCCCTGTATGACATCATCCCTTCTCGCTGCCAGGTTCTGCTCAAATCGTCCCCTTTCTCTTCTCTTTTTCTCTCTTTCTCGTTTAAACGCAATGGTATAGCGTGGTACCTACGCGCGTGGACGAGAAACGTCGACAGTTCGTTTCGCTGGGTGACTTCTGTCGCCTAACTCCAAACATCCCTTGTCCCCCAGAATTCCCCCTCTGTGTGATCCCCTTCCCCCCCCCCCCCCCCCTCTCAACCTCGTCGCCATTCCTTATTCGTATATAGACTCGGTCGCTGCCGCCAACGCCGCCACCTCCCTTTACCTTTAATCTTTATCAATCCATCCAGCCGGGCGCGTCCGCACGAGACCCGACCGAACGGACGCCACCGCGCATTATTCACGGCCGATAGCGCTCCCTCCATAATATATGTATACTTTGCCTCTCGCTCTCGTGTACCACTCTGTATTCGTATTTATATGTGCTCCCCCCCCCCCCCCCCCCTCACTTCTGCTCTTCTCTTTATTCCCATCCCCCTTCTTATTCCGTGCATGTGTACGCCGATGCTTATGCCAGAAGCAGGGAAACTTCAGGCTCACAAACACCCCGATGTGCCCTTTTGACCTTGACGAAGCGATATAATGTATTACTCTACCTAACCATTCCCCCCCCCTCCCCTCCGAATCTCAAACTGTTATTCTCTTGTTGCCTTGCCATCTCATTTTTACCCTCACTATCCACGTCACGTTTCTCTTCGCTCTCTCGTGATCTTCGATATCGATAGGCTTTAACCATTCGTTGTCGTCGTCTTCGTCGTTGTCGAGATATACACTCGGCATACTATATTTTCCCTTTTGTTTTTATTATTGTGTTTCTTTTCCCTTCTTGCTTCCTTCGGAGAATCGTTTTCTCGTTATACACTCACTTTTTATCCTGCGTATGTATGTATTTCGTTCGCTTCGCCCTTTTGCCACCTGACACACGCGTCCTCCTGCCGTGGCCGAAATAGCAAACTTATTCGCAATTCGTAGGTAAAAATGTTTTATACGAATGTGGTTCGTAGTTCGTAGGGAATTGAGACGATCGTTTTCTCGATGTTTCTTCAATATCGGTGACATGTGCTTTCTTCCTTTCGTGAAATATATAGAGCCATCGGAAAAATGTAATCGCGTGCATAACCTAACTTTTGGTTCGTTCTCGTCGCTTGGAAATGGCACATTTCGCGCGAAACAGCCCGTATGCGTTATACATACGCGAGCTGTTAGCGTGTGACTGACATTTATTTATTTGCCGGATAAGAGCGAAAGTTTTCCCCCTTACTGAGAGTTGGCAATATATACTATACACCTACTTACTGACAGCCCGGAAGAAAATTGATCATGCACTTGGAAGGGCTGCCGAGAATGTTTACGCGCCTTGAATCTCTCTTCGACGAGACACAAATTTTACTGTTTCATATTCCTTGTACAAACTGCGAGTCCCCTATACTTTTGCGTACGCCGTTTTGATCCCTCTGCTTAATAAAAGCACACGCTTTCTCGATAATATAACTAATCTTCGGGCTTATACAGTACTCTATTGTATTAATAAGATTATCCCTCGAGAGTTATATATATACGTATCGTGGAATATATAAGTATATTCGCGCACGTATATCAAGTTTTATGCACACACTTTCGCTAAAAATATTATGGAAACAAAGGGGGAATTCGTTTGTCTATTTGGTCAAGTGCATCGAACGATATCGTAGAAACTTGCAAACGCCCGTTTTATCAATTTTTCGGCATTTATCGTAAAGTAAAACAATTTTTTTTTTAAAGGTAGTAGCAGAAAATCGGTTATCACAAAACATTATTTATTTAAAACATGGTGGGTGAATGAAAAACACTTTTTTTTTTAACTCGTGCATAACAACGATAAAAAACGGAATGAAAAAATACATTGTGGAATCGTTTGCGAGGCACGCTCAATGGACGACGATGGTGCACGAAATCGGGATCCAATAATAATGCTTGAAAGATTTTCGTCGGGGTTTATGTGGGCGTGCTGGAAACCTACGATCGAAGGCCATACAAGCTATGCTCGTCAAACCAAACGAGGAAGAGTGGGTATACGCGTGCACCTGAGACCTCGTCAAGGTGCCCGAGTCACGCCTCGAAGGTACAATAATATGGCAGACAGGTGGGAGGGGCTTATAAACTCGAACTTTGTATAACAACGAATTCCATCAAATTATTCAACGGGCGATTCTTATTTTTTCATATAACGCTACATTAATAACGAATCTGAGATATCCGAATTTGAATGTATCAAATTTTAGACGATTATTGTTTGACATAACCCAAAAAATGACAAGTTCTTATTGATTTTTTGGAATTACACAGAAAAATACATTTGCGAGGCAAGTTTTGGATAAATTCACTAGCATCCTAATGAATCGCGGAGATCTTGCGAAACAAATTGAAAAAATCGTCCGTTCATTTGTCAAATAATTTTTTCATACATCAGTCACAATAATTTCGATCTTTCAATTTTTGTAATTAAAAATGGCCATAATATCCGGTATTTATTGAATCGTTGATGACGAACAAAGTTCCCGGCGAATAAAACTTTCGCGGTCGTTGCAAATAAATAGTGAAAATAAAAACGGTGTCTTACCGGGCGCATTGTTTTATACATTATTTTGTTGCGGTCTTCCAATTTCGAGAACAAGAAAATAACCATATCTCGATGACGTGTTTCTTTGTTTTACGATCCTGCGTAATAGAAAAATAGAAATTAGAAGGCTTTATGACACAATTATAGATTTCGAATCGGCATTTTGAATGCCGAATCAGACTCCCCTATTTTTTTTTTGTCGATCACATATTTGACGACCACCCATGTTGACGAAATCGAATTCGAATAAAAAAAAATCATCCAAAGTACGCAAATGGACGACAGGACGATCCGATCATCATCGGGGAGAGGAAGTCTTTAGCTACGATGCTCACGTCATCTAGTGGGGGAAAAGCCAGTACTTTATTCGTCGGTAAATTTTTCATTGATAACCGGCAATGTAGGAATTTTACTGAATTACTACATTATCGTAATTCGATAATGTAGGAGCTGGACGTAAATTCTGTACGAAAGGCATTTTTTTATTTTTATTTTTTTATGAGTCAATCCCGTCTCTAATAATCTAAATTACTAGCTCTCGTGAAAATATTATATCGTATTTTCACAATGAGTCAATTACATTGTTTAAAATCTGTGTCGATACGGTTGAAAACCAGCCTCCCATCAACGAACTGATAACTGTATAGCGGAGCGCTCGAATGTTGCTTCTGTCAGATATAAAATATAAAGATATACGACCACGAAGGAATAGTTTTTCTTTTATAACTATTCTTGTACACAAAGCCTGTTTATTTATTTACAAAGTGCACATAAGATAAAACAAAAGTGGATTCCTTAAAAAATTCTTATTTAATTTCAAGTTAACGGCTAACTCCCGCCCCTACCTTGCCCCCTTTCCCGCTGGTCATATCGATATAAATCTCGTAACGCTAAATCATTTATAAAAATAATACAATAATCGTAAATATTAAGCTGTGGATATTCAATAATAAAAATACTATATCTCCAACGAATTTCTTTAATCCGTTTTTTTTCTCAAAAGAAAAGAAATTTTTTTTTGTTAATTATTCAACATACATCGATGTTAGCATTGAGTTTTAAATTGTCAAACACAACTTTTTCGCACTGCGACAATCGTGAATGATCATTTCTAATAACGCTCATCGCTTATTCGGATGGCAGAGAGAAATATCAAAGTCCCACTCGTTTCATTGTTATTTTTTTTTTTATTTTCCTGCGAAAGGGATAATCGTATAGCATCTTTTGAAGAATTTTCCTAATAGTGCTCATCTCAAAGTTTTTTTGTTTGTTGTTCCAACAGCCTTTTGTTGTCCAATACTCTTGATGTAGATTTTATTGGAAAAATTCGTAATAATGCTTTGAAGCGCTTCCCGCTCCGATTAATGGAAAAAGCTTTTGTTGGTCGAAATCGAATGTGGATTACGGAAAAAAACTCAAAAAGGAGTTTAATGTAATATCGGTGGACGTAAAATGGTCTAAAAGAAGAAAGGCAATTTACTCGGCGCTGCAGCGAGACGCGGAGTCGTTGTCATCCTCGGACTTCGCGATGGATCACGAATATGGCTAGATCTTGGTGTTTGTTTTGGTGTCGTTGATACGGAAGAGATATTTTTTCTCAATGGTTTTGCCGGTGTTTTCACAGGCGTTCGCATTTTCGGCCTTCCTCGAGCTTTCTTTAAAACTTGTTCCGGCAAGAGTGAACTCCTTAATTCTTCTCGCTGTTCCAAATGTTCCTGAAATTGCTCGTATTGCGAAACACTTCCGATCGTTGCCTGGGTGTCGTTCGTCAATTCGGATTGTTTAGTAGTCGCCGATCGATTCGTGGTGTTCAACGTTTTTATTAGCCTCCGAGGAATCTGTGGAATTCAATTTTTATATAAATCCAAGATTTTCTGGGTCTGCTTCATGATTCTAAATAGAAATTCTGATGTACGCATATATACGAAACGTCTATAACAATCGGACTGGTGGATAATAAATTGCGAGCTATGGGAAAAATCCATGGCGTAGATAATGTCGATATTTTACACACATGGAGATAAAAAAAATCTTACCCGATTACTTCTTCGCACTTTCGAAGTACAGACTGTCGGACGAGTTTTATCGCTTTGAGCCATACGATTACGTTTGGCTGAATTTCCCAATGGTGATTTGTCATCCCTCCTCTTAACGGATGTGTAAGCGGGTCTTAATAGACTGGTCGTTGTAGCTGGTGTACGTCGAGAAGTACTCATAACAGGGGTTTTTCTCAGCGATTTGTCTTTCGCTTTTGCTTGCTAAACATGAGAAATAAATTTACATAATGCTCAATCTTGTTTGACGGAGAGCTGTCAAATATTGTCAAAAGAATGAATCCCTTTCTCGGTTAGCTTTTCACTTACGCGTTGTTTTTTCAGAGTTTCCTTCATTTCGGCGTAATCTTGGATGGATTGCCGAAAGAATTGATCGCAGGACATTCCGTTGATGGTGAAAGGTTCTCCATGCTCAGCCTCATAATGTTCAATCAGTATGTTTATCTGTTCCTCGAGTTTAGGCAATTTCTTTTGAATGAGCTTACGCTCTTTTTCCTCAATCAATAATTGACCTCCGCGATTATGTAACCGTTCTGGATCGTTGGCTCGTTGATCAAGCTCTTTTCCTTTTTCCCACAAATTCTCGCATTCGTTCACCAGTTCGAAGAGCTTTCTGAAAATTTTCATCTTTTCGTTTATATTCGACAATTGATAATTACGCGACAGCAATTCACCGGGGAAACAAACAAGAATTTCGCCTTACTTATTTTTGTTGTAGTAGTCCCGAAGTCTTTCGACTTCGGCATCGTGAATCGTCAGCAGATCTTCGTCATACAAATCAATGTAATATGGCTTAAATTTCTTGCGCTGTTGCTCACCAAATTTGCATTTGTCCCACAAATTTTTCAACTCCTCCCGAACTTTTTTCACGTATTTCGCTATGTTCTCACTGCGTCTTTGCTTACAGAGCTTGATTTCTTCTTCTAACTAAAAGACAAAAAGGAAAACTCTTCTAGTTACCGAAATACGAAAAGTTGTACCTGCATTGGAATTTACATTTTTTAATTCCGTAGCAAACCGGAAAAATCTCGGTATCAAACGTTTACGACTTAACGAGTCAAAAAAATCAATGACGAACTTACGGCAAAAAGGTCTTTGAGGCTGTATCCCGAATATTTATCAAGAAACGTTTTACACGAGTCTTCCGGTACTTCGAGAAATTTCCAGAGACCAATCAATTCTTCTCGTTTCGAGACTGCTTTCTCCTTTGCAGTGTCCAAACTTTTCTTCAGGTAGTCTCGTAATTCACGCAATTTGACCATGTTGAGGGCTGAATAAACGAAATTATCCTCGTTCATGCAAACCAACATTTCGAAGTCAGAATTCGGAACGTATGCCAATGCATCCATCATATTCGTTATTGAGAGCCGCATATCTTTGAACGTACGCTCGAGGCGGATCTGCATTTAAATATTCTTTGTTTCGTTTTTCTTTTATGTCGCTATATGATATAATCGTACTTGGAACAGTTATGAACATATTTTGATAATTTTATGTCTTGTGTCTTGAAAAATGTTGGAAATTGTTTATACTGTTGTCCTGATTGTGGCAAAACAAGTCAAATCGAATTTCTCGAAAAAAAATTTGTTCTCAAAGGTATGAAAAATTATTTGTCTCACTTTCTCTTCTTCTTGCTTTTCAAGATAAAACTTGAAGTTCTCGAGTTCCTCGTAACTCGGTACGCCATCGTTTTTGACAATAGGCTGGACACCCAGTGCTTTGCAAATCTGACGTTCCTACAAATTAAATGCGTATAACGATTAAGATTGGTATGCAATGAAAAAAAGTTGCATTTCAAAGTTATTATCGAGTTGAAATATTTTACCTTTTCTTGAAGTTCTTTCAAATACTTGAGACGTTGCTCTTTCTTTTTCTTTAGACTTTCCAATTGAGCTTTCAATTTTGATTGAACGTCGATCAGTGCTAAATTGTTAAATTGTTTGATTTCATGCTCGCATTTCAACTCCCTAGACAATGAGTGCACTTCCTCAAGCATCATAGCTATACCATTCAACAACTTTTCTCTTCTATCTTCCTCTTCTTTTATCATATCTTTCATCAGATTCTGAAAATAAAACAGTTCTATTTGAGCAAAAGTTTTGTTGATTTTTTAATCTGTAGAAAAAGTTTGCGTTTTCACAGGAATAAATATATCGTGCTTCGATGCATCAATGTGCTACTAAGCGCATGAAACTTTGTACAATGAAAATAAAGAAAGGATGAAATACCAAAAAATGGGTTTTAGCCTGCTCGCAATAGGCCTTACGAGCGTGCTCGTTAAATCCTATTTCATCCCATAGTTCAAACAACTTTGAGAACAATTCGGAGGTAGAATCGGTGATGTCCTGTCGAAAAGGAGCCCTGGAAAAGAACAAAAAAATACCTAGATGCTTTTGAGAGCACAAGACAGACTAAACATAATGGATAAGCAAAATTTTTACCGCTGACATGTAAAACAACGATAATAAGATATGTAACAAATCTGTCATACGGCATTGTAAAATTTTTTCCTAATTCATCTTATAAAATGATTTTCTTATTTTGTTGCAACACGAAACTGATAAAACCTTATTATTGTTGTGGACACGCGGTAAACGATCTATCGTGATTCGAAAAATTGTTCATTTTCAGAATTCAGTTATTCTCTTGGGTGCGGTCCACGAGTTTTTCAACGTGCATTCTTTTCACACAGTTTATTTTGTCAATTCTCATATACGAAGATATTTTCGTTCCAAATTCCAAAGGAAATTAAAATTTGCATTTTTTCGAGTTTCAGCTAAAAACGACGGCACGCTTCGTCGTGACGAATCGCGAGTCCAAATATTTTTTTTCTCGCAATGGCATTCAACCCCGCACCAATTTCAACAATACATGGCAAGAGAACATTTTTCGATGCCAAATTCGTCGAATAATAATGTTTTTGAATCGTATTTAAATGGAAAATAAAAAGCGTCGGCATTGTGTCAACGACGCGAATGCCGAAAATTCTATGGCTTCACTCACCAAATCGGAAGATCACTCATTTTGGTTATTTTCAGCGGAACACTGTTACAAATTACTGATTAAGTAAACACAATACTAAGACGAGTGTTTAACGATAGAAACAGTAAGAAAAATTTCGCGATTCATCGGGGCGATTATCGAAACTAAGAAAAACTATACTCTCGGGGAGGACACACTTTGGACGGAACTGGTGGCTGTTGTACGCAGCTTAATCGCAACTGTTTTTCTTTTGAATCTCACAACGAGACACCGATTGGACGTTAGAAAATAATTCGCGCAGTCGCTCTTTCCTTCATTTCAACCTGATGGAATTCAGAAACACATCAAAGGTTTACAGCAGCAGCATGCAGTAGCAGCAGCTGTCTCGGTAACTAGCGACCGCAGCTCCTTAGCGGAGAATCATGAAAATTTTCGCAGCGGGAAATTCAAAGGAATCATCCGCTAATGTGTGTCAATTCGACGAATTTTTTAATCAAGATATCATTATTAGAGCTGATTGCTTTGATAAATAATGGCTGCTTTCTATTAATATAGTGTTTATGCTTAGACATTCCAAGGAAAAAATAAACGCGTATATTTTTCGGCTAAAGCTCATTTCAAGAATTAGTTTCTCGTTTTTGACATAAATTTTTGTTTTGAAATCACAATGCTGTTACTTCGAGTGCATAATTTTGGTAGACGACGAAAAATAAGTTTCAAAGTCGCAAACAGTAGAGAAAAAGAGAAAGTGACGTAGTGCAGACGAAAACGGGAGAACGATATTATTTTAAAGAACTTTGTAAACAGGCCTAAAGAGTCGCGTGTGAGAGACCCGTGATTCCTTGCGGCAGCGTTTCCGAAGAGTTCTTTCTCCTTTTCTCCTCTATAGTGTTTCTCTCTCTCTCTCTCTCTCTTTCTCGTTAGCACGAAGCTTTCTCTGCCATCTCCCATCCCGCGGCGTTCAGCACTCGCCAAGTCAGGACAAACGAGGCGAAAAAAAGTGTGGCGGTGTCTGGGGCTTGATATTCGTATGTACGCATAATTATCGTACCGTGCCGGATCGCTTCGCAAACGTAAGTAAAAACGACTGGAAAAATAGCAAAAAAAACATGCTCTTCGAGCATTGCAAGCTGAATCTTCAGCCCACAATCTTTTGTGGGCTTATCACAAATTTTACCGTGGCCCAATGTCAATTCTTACTCCTCCCCCCGCCTCCCCCTCTCCGCCGTTTATGTGTCTGTGTGCCAAAATGTCCAATTTTACGAGGACAACGTGAATTTATTACAATTTCAGTGGAGCGATACCGATTTTGTTCCTTACTTTAAATATGGGTATGTTTTTAAATTAACTTCGTCAGCTTTGTTTTCTTTGGTAAATAAGTCATGGCTCAAGTTATTACAAAGGAAACCTAACCCTCATAGATCATTATTTCATTGGTACACGTTATTGAGAACCATTTTTTTCTCGATTAATATTTTTTCTTCAATAACTAGGAAAATCAATATTACCCAAGTATTTTTCAATCTTTTCGTTTTACCTCGCTGAGTTCTGTTGCCCAAAACTGTCATACTCCAGGATCCTGCAAGACTTGTTTCGGAACTATGACTCATTCGGTAGTTAGCAAAGTACTCAGATATATTTAAGTTGAATGTTCCATTAAGAAGCACATGGTATAATTTAGATACATAAATATGAAAATATCAATTTTTGTTATGAATTTAATCCTCTTGTGGTCAGGTAATATCGTATGAATTAGAATTATAATTGTATCGATTTATTCAGGTCTGCGGCTGATGGGCTGTTTCTTTTTTCAACAAAAAGAAATTTGCTATTGAAATTTGTTAATAATGACACCAATGTTGAAAACGTGTTTGTTTATTCCTTTCCAGATGTCAACAGGACCAACACACAAGTACAGATACAAAAATGTCGGGCTGGACTCGCAAGAATTGCGTCGTCGCAGAGAAGAGGAAGGTGTACAATTACGTAAACAAAAACGAGAGCAGCAATTGTCAAAAAGACGAAATGTTCCCATTATAACCACCGAAGATGAGAGTATCTCATCCACCGTCGATCAATATTTGGTCCCCACACCTCTGACGGTGCGTATAACTCTATTAAATATTTGATTTTATGTTGCAAATTCATCTGAATTTGAATATTTTTTTTGCCAAATAGCTCCAATCTTCTCATTAATGCTTAATTATTGGTATTATTATTGTTTTCGTTAGTCGTGTAAACCTCAAACGCGTCGGTTACATTTTATTGAAAATATATGAGCTGTGGTAATTAAATTAATTTGCAGAAACTGGTTATGTCAGAATCGATGCTTTAGAACCTGTACGAATTGAGGTAAAATGTGAAAAAAAAAAAATCTACAAAAATTGATTGCTTTATTGTTGTTACATTTCTAGGAACCTCCGCCAATCACGGAGGACATGGTGGCCGATCTTTACAGTTCAGAGGTGGAAAAGCAGGTTGCGGCGACACAAAAATTCAGGAAATTATTGTCGAGGGAGCCAAATCCGCCCATAGACGAAGTTATCAAAACGGGTATAGTGCCGAGATTCGTCGAGTTGTTGAAAAATAACGAAAACTGTACTCTTCAGGTGATACGAACATTTATTACTTTATTAACTCTTTGATCATAATTCAATTTCCATACTGAACAAAGATAATGAATAAAAAAAGAAAAAAAAAAAACTTGTGGTCTGATATTAGAACAATCTGTTAGAGTGGATTTGATCTTGTAAATTGTTTCGGTAATTGAAAGCGAGGTATGGCCTATGCGAAGATCGAATGAGAATTGAGTGGGGGCGATGGCTGGAGAAAACAAATTATCATCTGGATAAAATGAAGGGGCTTAGAAGGGTATATAGGACGATCAAGTTCTTAACGAGAATCGGAAGTTATGGAGAACACGGTGGACGATAGGGGAGGTCGATAAAACAGAGAGCCAAGGCGCTTATGAGCCATTTATAAATCTCATGAAATTGCATGTTCAAAGAGACTGTTGGAAAAGTAGAGAGAAATAAGAAAGATTGAATCAATCGTTTTGATTTTAAAAAATGTTGAAGTAATTTAACGAACGATGAAGATATGCGATGACATTTAATTTGATTCACAGTTCGAAGCTGCTTGGGCTTTGACGAACATAGCGAGTGGCACATCATCGCAAACGCACACAGTTATAACAGCGGGTGCTGTGCCGACTTTTGTAGCCTTACTGAGCTCCGAATATGACGACGTACAGGAACAAGCTGTTTGGGCATTGGGAAATATAGCTGGCGATAGTCCGGAATGTCGAGATCTCATATTGAACAGTGGAATCCTTGCGCCGTTATTGCAGTGAGTATCGAATCTTTTTTCTTAACGGTTTTGCAGTGACCGCAAAAGTTCAGTAAACTTTCCGGGTTGATGAGACGTGCGCGTGTATAATTCATCATATCTTAGGATTCATAGATTATTCGGAGAGATTGAAGATATTTCTTTGATAAGAAAAAATAAGAAAGAAAAAGAATAAGTCATTAATACTTTTCCTCATTATTGTGATTTAAGCTTATTGTCGAAAACTACTCGTCTGACGTTGATTCGAAACGCTGTGTGGGCACTATCGAATTTATGTCGTGGCAAAAATCCGGCACCAATTTTTTCGAAAGTTGCTCCGTGTCTACCGGTGTTGGCTCATCTTTTGAATCACAATGATCCCGAAACACTCGCCGATGCTTGCTGGGCTTTGTCATATTTAAGCGACGGTCCGAACGAAAAGATTCAAGCTGTTATCGATGCTGGTGTATGTCGTCGACTCGTCGAACTATTGATGTAACGATCGTAAATTTTATTTTACATTTTTTTTTTTTTTAACACTAATCGGATAGAATCAATAACTCACGATAAAACGTTAATCATTATTATTCAGGCACGGTCAGCACACTGTAGTAAGCGCTGCTCTAAGGGCATGTGGCAATATTGTTACGGGCGATGACGTACAAACACAGGTTGTTCTGAATTGTTCAGCGCTGCCGTGTCTCTTGCATCTTCTCAATTCGTCGAAAGAAACTATTCGCAAGGAAGCATGCTGGACCGTTTCGAACATCGTTGCTGGAAACCCGCAGCAAATACAGGTTAAATTGCTTAAGACATTTGTTTGTTTTTTTCTTTTTACAAGATATAATACAAAAACAATCGATGTGGGTTATATATCCTAACTTTGAAACGAGTTATAAAATTTGGTTTTAAACATATGGAAAAATTACAATGTTTGTAGTATTAGTTTGGTAGATTCACGGTTGTACAATTTGAATCGTGCGTACATCGAAACGGATTGTCAGAGAAAATCGTTGTCATTGAGAAAATTCCTGACATTTTTTTTTCGTTTTATTCTTTCAGGCGGTTATCGACGTCAATATATTTCCCGCTCTTATTGAAATTCTCGGTAAGGCCGAGTTCAAAACTCGCAAGGAAGCCGCATGGGCAATAACAAACTGTACGAGCGGCGGTACACCCGAACAAATACGATATCTAGTCGCGAAAGGATGTATTCCACCACTGTGCGATCTTTTGACCGTGATGGATCCTAAAATGATACTCGTAGCGTTGAATGGCTTGGAGAATATACTGAGACTCGGTGAACAGGATACGAATGTCCACAACGGTATAAATCCGTATGCGGTCATCATTGAAGAGTGTTTCGGTTGGTATTTTTTTTTCACTCTCCCCAAAATATAGTCGGGACAAACTCTGGGAGTTTGATCTAAAAGAGCAAAAATACGTTTTGTTTAAATTTTTTTTTGCAGGCCTAGATAAAATCGAGTTCCTGCAATCGCATCAAAATATGGAGATCTATAAGAAGGCATTCGACATAATAGAGCGTTATTTCGGCTCGGAGGAGGAGGATCCGAGAATCGCCCCGTCAACCGATTCTCAGGGTCAAGAGTTTCAATTTAACGCTCCCGATACGACTCAGTTACCGGTGCAAAACTTCCGATTTTAATTTCGCCCCCCATCTTCCCTCCTTTTCCGAAACTTCAACATTTTGGAGATTATTGACACGCGTTAAAAGATATATACACGGTATATCTACGGATATGCGTATATTCCTTTCTGGTTTCCTGTATCTTGGCCTCTTGACAACCAGCTGTCAGGGACACGACGTTATCAATGCCACACGTTAATCTCTGTCAACGAATACATGCGTTTCATTGAGATCGCGACGGAGATCGCGAAGAGAGCGGAGCTAGGAGAAAGAAGATGAATAGTCCTTTGTTTTGTTTTGTTTTTTTTTTTCCACCGGTGTATTGTGATCGCGATTATGACAAGAAATCGAAAAAAACCATGGAAGAGCCCAGTCGCCGTGTGAAATTTTTTTGCTCGACTTATGTTTACAGCGACTTCGATGTTTATTTTTTTTTTCTTTCCTCCATCTTTACGTTCATTCGTGAAAAATCGCGACCGCTATTTATACAATATTTTTAGACATATTGAAAAAAAATTGTAACGACGACTCGATTGACCTTCAGACATTATACAACTACCGTTGACGCAAACTCATTTCTCGCTTTTACCACCCTTGACATTTCCGTTAGTTTGAGTTTTTTTTTTTTTTTTTTCGAACCGGAAGCAAAAATTATAACGAGCACACGTTAGCTCTTGAATAGTGTTAGATCCTAAAACCAACCGATAGAAAGAAAAAGAAATCGAAAAAACCCAAAAAAAAAAATCGGAAAAATCAGAAAAAAAGAAATAAATCAGCCAACAATAATTGAGAGATATTGTCGAGGTAAAAACATGCCGCCATACCTCGTACGAGACTTGACTGACAACGGAGTAACTCGAGATGTACCGATAACTTTAATACAAATTGAAAAAAATACAATATATAAATAATACGAAACGAGAGAACAAAACGTAAAAATTTGCACGACTTTCGCGCGAGACGCACGGATCGACCGAAGGACACGCATAAAGACTAATACGTAGTCGAAACGGACAACTTTACGGAACGTGGTACTATCCCTTATTACGATAGATATCTTACATGACCAAATGAACATTTTTTACTGTAAATACGAATCTCGTAATTTTTCAAGACCATTTTATACAGAGTGCCCGAGGACCTCGTCTCAAGACCTACGAATGGAATATTGCAGCAATCGTTTTTTATTTCCCTCTTTTTTTACGCAAACTCGTGTCATTTTTGGAATTATTTATTTTATTTTTTTCAAATTTACTTTGTGGATGAATTTATCAATTTCGTTCTCACTCGGAACGAGACGTTGTGTCGCGTTAGTCAAAGCGTGGTAAGTAAATCGACGTCGTCATCGAAATATTACCAACGGAAAAAGTAGTGAAAACTTTTGCGATTGCTTCATAATAATAGTAAATTTCGAAAACTATTCAGGTCAATATACTATATGGTTCTTCATTTTTTTGTGGGTTATCGTTTTAAAAAAAGTGATTTTTTCAAACGATTGTTTGAATATCTTCGAATTCTTGCAACACACAAGACGTGCTCATCATATTCTCATAGAGTCGTAGTGAGTTGGAAATGAACGAGGAAATTGTATTCCTGAACACTGGACGTGTCGTCGCGCAGGAATACGCAAACGTTTTAAAATAGTAAAATAATGGAAAAAGAAAAGAAGAAACAAAAGCAAAATTTGTTAACTCGTTATAAAGATGATGGGTTTTAAAATTCGTGCGCTATAAACGACTCGGGTGAAAAAAATTCGATCATTCTGTATAAAAGGTCTACGACTGTATAAAATGTATTTATTATTTAGGTTCGACGATACAATATTATACAAGAGATATATATGCGTATACACATATATATATACATATACATATATATAAATCATTTTTAGGTACCGAGACTTCTATTATTACGACAGAGGATGACAACGTATACATTTTATTGTAAAATTATCCACTGAACGTTGCTTCGGCGTAGTCGAGCAAAAGGAAAAAAAAAAAAAAAAAAAAAAAAGTAACAAACTATAAAAAAGAGCTCATTGCCAATCAATATAGAATTTATTTCAAAGCCTGCGTATGACAGGACGGTTTGTGCAAAACGAAAAAGAAAAAAAAAAAGTATATATTGTTAATTTTTATTGCCAACGTTCTTTAGTGTAATACTGAATATAATTCAGCTGACTCGTCGCCATCGTCATTGCATATATATTGTGTTGACTTACATTAAAAAAAAAACCGAATAAAAACAAACCGTGTTTTTTTTCTTGATTTTTTCAAAAATTTTTTACGAACGTTGTAAAATTGATCCATGAAAAACATGTCTTTTATGAGATTAAAATACAAAAAAAAATGAAAATCGGCATTCAGCTATTTCATCGAGGGCTGGTAGAATCGACGTATGTCCTATTATTTTTTTACGGCACGTTGGAAACTAACAAAAAAACAAGGGAAAAATTGGTGTTTTTTTCATGCAAAATTTGTTTTTTTTTCTTCGCTTCTTCTTTACTGAAAATGAATATTTTTTCTGTACATTTTATTTATGTTTTTCCTTCTCGTATCGATTGAGATTAAACTGCAATGAGATTACCATTGTGATAATTAATCATATATACATCCGTACAAAACACAACAAAAATGAACGAGTTGACATGAAAATGACGATCAAGCGTTGGTTCAAGTTGTAACATGATATTGAAAAAAAAAAATGCAGAATTCCCCGTCTGATCATTTGTATTGTATTTCAAACTAATGAAATTATTGTCTCGATGATGATTCGCTGCTAAAGTCCTCGTCGTTTAGATCGACGCAAAAGTGACTGCCACAATTTTAACTAAATATAGAATGCACAGAAAAAGCAGAGTTGATTTATTCATGTTCCTCCTTCGTCGTTTATATTAAATCTAAAGTTGCTTTTCATAGGACAGAATTTGAACAATCGATTTTTATCTTTTTAGCATCCTTTGGCCACGCTGTCAATGTTTGTTTTTCGTTTTTTTCGGGTTTTTTCCTTACGACTCATCCCTATAATTTGTTTTCATTTGAAGGACGCCGATTATTATTTATGTCCGATGATCGAAGGTTCATTTTTTATCACAGTTACGAACCCATATTTCTATCAAGATTTCAATTTTTTCCAAGTTCCTTTCAGAGGAAAAAATTTAATGATTGGCAAGTAATTTTTCAAAGATGTACTATTATCGGACAGCCGAATTCTTGTTACTTAAAAAAGTGAATATGTTTATTTTGATTTCAAAATCAATGATAGACTAAATAATTTAATAAACAATCGACTCTTTTCGATTTTATGCATGTTTCGAATTTCATTACTTTTATTTACAAAAACAATTTTATTGGACTTGGACTTGGAAAAAAAAAAGTATTGAAAATGTTCATGAAGGAGATTGGTTACGGATCAAGAATTTTTTTTAGACAGAGTCACTATGAAAATACCACCATAAAAAGTACAATATTGCTTAAGAGGTATTGAATTTTAACTATTAGCATTCCGGAAAAAATTCGAATAGAAAATCTTTCTACTATTATAATCCTATGATAGTATTAACAATAATAATGTATAATTAATAAATTAATAATGAATGCGAAGGAAACAAAGATGCTCGTTTCTCAGACGAAATGAAAGAGTAATAATTTCTTGGCTTTTTACATGGTGCATTCGACTGGGACGTTTCCTGGTTCAACCGGAATAATTGGGCCATCTGTGAGTCTCGTAATAAGCGGTTGAAGCTTGTCTACGTGTATTTTATTAATAAATCTCTCGGTGAGAAGATTTTCCACGAATACTTCAGGTCTTTGCGGTGACGAGGCATATCGTGTTATGATTGTTATGATATAAACAGCTCCTTTCACCAATGGGTTTTCACGATCGCACATCGAGTGAAAAGCTTGTATCGCACCCGGATCGATGTTTAGCAAATCGTGAACAACCTGAATAAAGAAATATCCATGAAAACGTGATTAAATTTTCGTTGAAATTAATTTTGCGACGAAATTTATATAGATTAGGGATTATTATTCTGGGGTCCAACGAGTTACCATTCTCCAAACTCATGAGGAGGAATTTGTTTCGTATTTCTAAACTTACAACTGCTTTTTTTTTTTCGATAAGAGGACGCAAATGATCCATGGCATCCCCATATACATCTCCCATATCCTTGGGCCTCAGGGTTAAGCTACCGTTTGATTGTATCGCTTTGCTGATCGCTTCCCCTAATAATTTAGCGAGACACTCTGTGGTCGTAGTCTCGTTCGAATATAATACGAATGTCCAAGGCTTTGCCGACGCATTCATCACGTCCGATACGCCTCCGCGAATTTCCAACCAAGATCGATCTTTTTGATTCGGGAATTTGCTTTTTATCTCTCTTAAATCATTGACAAATGATTTGAATCGATCTTCCTGCATCTGTATTACGGTTGATGATTGTGCTTGACTTCTCCATAAAAATACAATCCCAATCAACGATATAGACAACAGACATAAAACATTCCTGATATAATGATTAGCCATCCAGCTATTTGACTTTTTGCTCGCATTCTTTTCCGTCCGCTCTACCAATGCTTTTTTAGGCTGAACACCTTTCGGTTGTTTTTCCCGCTCTGAATCGTGCGGCATGTGTTTAGGAATTCTGTTAGTTGTTTCTGCTTGCGTTAATGACGTTGTTTTGTACGTCATGCGGCTTCTAAGGCTCGGTGAACTCAAAGCGTCGATCGAACTCGACAATGCTGATGGATCAGCTTGATTATTTTCAATTTGATCATTATCGTCGTCGTCGGTCAACGCATTGTCTTCTGCGTTCATGTTCTCTGGTCGAAACGGAGATCTTTCATGATCCTGTTGTTTCGGCGAGTTTGGTTCTGACCGAGTCCCTCCAGGACTTTTCGACGTTGGATCCTTTGACATTCTAGCCAAAGGTTTTCGACAGGACGGTCCTTGCGGTTTTGAATCCGTTATCTGAAATTGGACAGAGTAAAGCCTCTAATAATTGGATGCTTGAACGGAATTTATCGTTGTTATAAAAATATTGTGAAAAAACGATTGATGGTTTGTTTGATATTAATTTTTTTTGCTGCTCTCGTTTATATTGTTTTGATAATAATTGTTTGAAACGATAACGAAAAACAGTGCTGGTCAATTGAAAATTGCTGACATGTCAAAAGATGAAAAGAAAAATTGGACTGTTATTAAAAAAAAAGGTTCGAGACGACTCAATCAGAGCTAAGTTCGACGACGTATTGTTGTGTTTTGATAGAGCTCTCGCAGATTCAAAGAAGTTCGTCACTCGTCGTCACTCTCTATTTCGCGTGGGAAATTCCAGAATACCAACATGTAAGAGTCAAAAACAAAAAAAAAGAATTCGAGCTAGAAATATCGCGTCTGTGAAAACAACAACAAGGGTTCTCCTCCCAGTGACATGGCACATGAGAGGAGGATTGTTGGACTATAGACGTCGAAAAATAATTTTTTGACAGATTCGTAAAACGGGTTCCAAGTGTAAAGATCGTATAAGTGCGTCCATATCCGTGAAACTATTGATGACGAGGAAATGTTTATACGCCGGGTGAAAAAAGTGTGCCATTGGGGTCCACTTGCCGCTCTTGGTGAGAGAATTTTGACATTTTGTACCACTTACCACGGAATTTTGAGGTTTCGTTATGCCAAAACAATAACGGTTAATACATATATCAATTTGTTTGAATAATTAAATTGTCGTTGTTTATGTAAATTCGGTACGAGTCGCGAGAACGATCGGAACGAATACGCAAAGATTTCGCGAAAACTTTCACACTCTATAGTCATCGCAACTCCGGTGGGCAATGTTGGTAGTGCTCTTCGCTCTTCGTCGCGCTTGTTGTCATCACCACGTCGATTCGCCGCCAAAATTTTGAATGATATTACAAAACTAAAAGTTCCGTTACATTTTTTATTACGCCAATTTCGATCCAATTTTTTTTTCTTCCTTTTTCAGGTATCATCAAAACGATAACTCTAATGACAATATATTGTAGTCGACAATGGTGGTCGCCTTATGAGAGTCGATTAGCTGCTGCAAATTTTTTGCTCTTCTTCAGTCTGAGCGGTTCCACGACATATCATTTTATGTGCGCTATTATTAGGGGTCCTGGATTTCTTGATCGAGGATGGAGACCGGTAATAAATAATTTCATATTAATTGTTCCTGTGGATTCGAAAGAATAAACGAGTAGAGTCTGTACATGTTTTTTTTCAATTCATCGATGAAAATAAAGCTTGGTTTGGGTATAATGCGACTGTGATTATCTTCTCATTGAATCAAATTGAATATGACCGAGTTCTAATGTTTAATTTTTCATGCCGAGGGGTGGACTTTTTCTAAATATATATATGTATTTCTTTCAATTGCAGGAAAACATTGCAGCCGCTCAATATTTACAATTCTGTTCCATTTGCCAAGGGTACAAAGCGCCCAGGTCTCATCATTGTAGAAAATGTAAGTTCTATGCAATTCTATCGAGCGAATGATAATGAGAAAGAGAGAAACCGTGCCAAGAATAATGCTTTTTTTTTTTTTCCATACGCAGGTGGACGTTGCGTTCTAAAAATGGATCATCATTGTCCGTGGATAAATAATTGCGTGGGTCATAATAATCACGGGCATTTTGCGGCGTTTCTCGCTAGTGCCGTAGGGGGCTGTTGCGTTTCAACGGTTATACTCGTATCCTGGGTGACGACTGTCCTCTTCAGCAGAAATCTTCCATTCCCTCCACCATCCGTGTTCAGTCTAATTATGGTAGTTTTTACGATTGGCCTATCCATCGGCGTTGTTCTCGCTGTTGGAATGCTTCTTTATTTTCAAGTAAGCTTGGTACTTTCCCGACCATGGGTCTTTATTTTCAATAATTACGATGGATGTTTTCCAATAAAATAAGCATTTTCAATGCTTCTGATAAATTATTCATTCAAAAGTTCATTGTTTTCTCATCATATCAAACGCATTTCTTACATTACTTTTTTGCCAAAATATCAGCTGATATTTTCGATTTTCACCGTGCGGCTTGAGTATGGAGGATAAAAAAAATTTCTTGTATCCTTACAGTTGTCAGCTATTTTAAGAAACAAGACTGGAATAGAAGACTGGATTTTGGAAAAGGCTCAAACGAGAAGATACGGTTCGAAAGATGTTTTCGTTCATCCGTATTCGAAAGGGTGGCTTTTCAATGCGAAACAAGTACTAACTTGGAATTGTCGTCCAACCGGTGATGGTATTGTATGGCCAGTAATTGACGGCTGCGATCAATACACGTTGACCGTAAGTTCTATGTTGTTTTACTTCAATTTTTTTTTACTCCACCCGATCTTCCACGATTTTGTACTCCGCTCTCCGTATATTGCACAGTTTTTATCTTCAGAATCGTTGGTATATCTATTTTTCAATTTTCATTTTTCGATATTCCAAAGCTATGTGATCTCTCTCTCTATTTTTGATCTTTGGTTTTATTACAGCGCGAGCAGTTGGCCCAAAAAATGGAAAAACGAAGAAGGGCTCGTCGCTATCGAGCGACGGCGCGTTATTCTGGTTCTTGGGTACCGATCAGCTATGGATGGGACGTTTTGTGCCACCCTCCTTGTACCGACGAGTCTCGCATCAAGCTCGATCCCGCTGACGATGTCATTGTAACGAGATGGCGAAGGTATGACATTTTTTTTATTCAATCGTCAAAGTATATGAAACAACATTATAATTATAATTTTGTACATAAAGTTATTTCCACCTGAGAATCGAGAAAAATGAAGATGAAAATTAATCTCGTGGCTTTAAAGATTTTTTTTCTCTCATCCGAAACAGAAGTGATTGCTTTTATGTCTATCGCGATTACGAAATTTTATAAAATGGCCTTCCTCACGTTTTTTTTTCTCCATCAGGTATTGGTTGTTCGGCGAGAAGCAAGATGAGAGATCCACGACGAATGATCGAACGAGACGTCCGCGAGGCTGGTTTCCACGTTCATGCGTTATCGAGGTCATAGCGAATGGAAACGATTTTTCATCGTATTCGAAGCTCGATTAGCCAGTACGCCTAACATTCGTATATACGTATCAAATATTTATATCTAAGATATGTGACGAAAACTACGCAAATAAAAAATATCGTAACGATCGATCAATATAGAGATGAAACAACGGGCATGAGAATTGTAATTTTGTACAGAGTATGTGTATATATAAAGGAAGCGCGGATAGGCATTTTTCGTTGTTGCATCGGTGGCAATTTGTCATTTTTATATTTTTTTATTTATCAAGCAAAATTGTATAATAATGCGAATAATAAAAGCGATCGATGATTATTGAGATTGAAATAAGCCAATACTCGCGTTTTATATCCATTCATTCGTTATTCGTTACATTGAAATGTAAAACATTGTGAAATTTATGTTGGTCCAGATCCATAGTCGACCTTATTATTATTACTATTATTATTGTCGTTCAACCGTAAGTGAGACTTTTCGAAACTCGTGACCCACATAATTTTGACAAATCATGCACATACGATCCAGGAAATAGAGAAAAGATTTTAAGCCAGGGACTGTTTTGTGATTTTTTTTGTCACATTTGCATGCATGGCCTTTAAAAATTATATTCGGAATGGAACATTTATTATCGGTAGGAACGTTTGGTTAACAACCGAGTTAAGGAAGAAGAGGTGCCCCCGCCCCCCTTTCCCCCCCGGATAGGCCCGGAAAAATCAATATATGGCAGTGTGAAAAGTAGTTGAGTCCGCACATTGTGGAAGTCTTAACGTCTGTGTACAAGTACATACACGTGTTAGTCCGAAGTACACAAACGTTTATAACGGAGAAACGCGAGGGTGGTCATGTAGGTTTGGGAGTGGCATTACGAAAAACATGCAACACAATCGACTGTCACGCAGAGCGTGTGTGTCACGGCTTTTTAGCAACATATTAATACGTTAAAAGAGAAAAAAAAACAGTTACAACATAAAAAAAAAATTTGCTTCAGGCGGATCACGTGATAAACCGAGATGTCTCGTTGATGATTACTTTTTTTTGTTTTTTTTTGTTCGATATCTTTCTCATTTTCTGTCGATCCAGTTCGTGCTTGTTGACAATTATCGCTTCGATCGATGAAAAAAATTGACAGTTTTTTAATTTTTTTATTATTGCAGCATGAAAAATAAATTATAAGAAAAATGAAGTACTTTGATTTTATTGACGCAATAGTAATACTCTGTTTCATATGAGAATTAATATGGCATAATTAGCGAATATTCAAGTAGCTTGCTAAGAGGAACCAGTTATCGGACATATGAAAAAATACACTTTTATGAAGCATTTATTGCATATATTTGAATGCGAATTTTTAGAGGAAATTAAATTTGATAAAATCGCAAATTAATAAAATGAATTAACGTGCGGAGGAGAAGATTGAATTTTGTGACAATCACAGATTCTATGGATTCGAATATCGATATATACAGGGATGAGCCGTCTTCTTCTTTAATTTTTGCCTTTGCCATTCGAAAACTATCTTTTTAATATACTTGGTGTCAAGACAGTACCGCGTCGACGATTCATCAAAATTTATTCTTCCATGTCCGGTAATTGCTGGTTCCTCTTTCTATCAAATATCAAGATGAATTTTTCTAAATCGTTTATTAAAAAGTATATAAAAAAGGCAAATTCGAACGGCAAAAACAAGCGGTAAAGAGAGCTCATCATATATATATCGATATTCGAATCGATACGAGTCCCATTGTTAGAGATGAATACCCGTAAAATTTTTTTACTTTTTCGAAAATTGCTCGATGCATTTTACATAGTATATGTCAGCTCATGCATCACTTCGCTCGCTATTCTGCTGCAGTTTGATCCATATACGCGTTGCTGTTAAATTGTACAACGTTCGAGTTTGATTGGATGCCATTGTCGAGAACCACGGAAAATCGATGTTACCTCGCGTGAATGAATTATTAGGCTTTATTATAAATTGCCAGGACATCGCTTTAATACCATTTCCTCCGCATATTACCACTGGCTTATGAAAGAATGAAAATTCTTTCCTTTCGAATCGTCATTCCTGCATGTGCGATATCTGCCAAAACGTTGGAAATTTAATTTTTGGAATGTAACGAGAAAATTTGCTCTCATTGTCCGTAAGTTTATAATAGTTCGAGACTGCGGAAGGTAGACACTTTTTTTTTTTCTCGAGTCGAATCAACTTTTGATACATTTATATAGGAAGTTGACTCCAATGCCAATTGTTTTTTTTTATTTTTTATTTTTTTCATGTAATTTCCTTTATCGAGAGTCGCGATGACGATACTCATTTCTTGGTATACGCTCGAATCCAATCATTCTTCTTTGTGAGAAACGAATGACCCCCGATATAGCCAAGTAATACGCCACCGCGCGATAAACTATTTCGATCGATCATGCATAAATAGATTTTATTTTATTTTTTTTTTGGAGCGTTGCTTTATCAAAGGACGAAAAATAGAGAAAAGAAAAAAAAAAAAAACAATAAAAATAAGAACGTATCGAAGGCGGAAAATTGGTCGGGTTTTCCCCTGCGCGATATCGCTTTCCGCGCTCTCTGTTCCTCGTCTCACGCATCCACTATACTCGCTCGGTATCATATATAAACCTCTTGGAAAATCGCGAGTGAAAGTGACAATCGTCAAAAGTTCAATCCGAGCGCACTCGAAGGAAACGTACGAGATTGGTAAGTTGTATCGAATAGTGGGATTTTTTTAAACACACTCTTCGTTCTTACTGAAAGAATTGCGAGAGGTACGAACTTTAGTTCACTTGGAGCTCTTCTTTCACGAGGGCACGGCTTCGGATTTCTTCGACTCGGTTACTCTCTCACTCTCTGTTTCGGTATCAACCGAATTAGTAAGTGCGAGAAACGAATAAAAAGAGAAAAATATCTGTCCGACGCGTTATCAATGATTGATCGATTATTCGCAATTCTGTTTATTGAATCTATCATTATGATTGTGATTAGCTAATTGTCACTATTTTTCAAACCCAAATTTACCAAATTTTTTTCTACAATATAGAAATCTACAGAATTTCTTTCTCCATTATGAAATGAACTTTGTGATTTAATATTTCGAAAGAAAGCGTTCATTTTCGTACAAAGCAGCAGCAGCAGCAGCAGCAGTCCATAATACACTCTGACCTTTCGTTATTGAAATTTCACAAAAGAACTTTGTTTCGCTTTGTCTTATCGCGTTACGAAGGAATTCTTTTTTATACGTAAGTCTCTCGGTGCTATTGTCGACCCTGCATAATTGTCGTTTTTCGTGTGCAGAGTGTTTTTCTCGATCAAAGAAACGCGAAGAAAAGTGGAAACGATAATAAAAGAAGAATGGGTGTCCTCAAGAACTCTGCAATTTTCCTCTTCGCCGTTGTCGTTTTGGGAGCATTTTACGTTGACGGATTTCCGGATGGTGCACCCGTCGACGTTTGTGTAAAACCTAAGCCAAATCGGCCGTATCATGGAAAAGCTGAACCCCAACCCTTGGCTCAAAGCCCTTATCAGATAACGGCTTCATCGGGAATTTATCAACCAGGATCTGAAATTACCGGTATTTTGCATACTCGTCTTATTCATCCGTCATATATTTTCATCAGTTCTCAACAGTTTACGGCACAATGGTGCAACCGAATCATCCACAAATTCCTTATTTTTTTGAGTTTGGAACGATCCTTGTACACGCGTAATTACAGACAATGGTTCAATGTATTTATTACCAATTCTGATTCCGATCGAAAACCACCTTTTGAAGGAAATTGTAAGAAAATACATTGAATCGTTGTAAAAAAATGCATACTCGGCTATTAATTATCGTCGTTTTATTCATAGAATAGAAACAAAGAAATAATGGCAGGTCCGTTCCGTTCTCTTTGTGATCGTGAAGCAATTATACTCTCGCGTATTTCCTCGAACAAATTGTCGAGACCTTGATTAAAAAAAAGAAGTTGGGGCTGAAAGTAGAAACATTCTTTGAGCATAAATCGTAAAATCCGAGCTTGTCAATAATCATTTCCCGGCGGTTGATTATTAATGAGTCTCGGTGAAAAGAACCGACGTTCTTCATATCGTGAATTTGAAAATAGGATAATTGAATTTTCGTAAGCGCCAGAAACGAATACGAATAAAAATGTATGATTAATCGGTTTTAATAAAATTTCAGTGACGATTCGGGGCTCCTCATTCAGAGGCTTTTTCTTGCAAGCACGAGACGTCAAGACCGATGCTTGGATCGGTACTTGGGCCCAGACACCCAACACGAAAGCTCACGATGAGTGCAGTGCGATTACTCATGCCGATCCTCGTGACAAGCAAGAAGCGACTCTTATCTGGAAAGCACCTTCCAATACCGGAGGACAAGTCTATTTCACGTGAGTCACTATTTTTTCATTCTAATTTCTGCGCGCTAAAAAATCTATCTCCGATGCCGGTTGATACGAATAACACGAAATCACCTCATCATAAAAGAATTGGGGAGAAAAAAAAAATCTTTTCGGCCTCGAATTTATTTGAAATCTCATGGGAAATTTGACGAAAAAGGTTTCGCTCGAATTGGGTCAACCATTCGTAAATTTATTCATGCACAATTCGAGACTCGCGAAGAGACAAAAGTTCAACGAATGAATACACACTATCTCCAAACACTGTTCCCATGATTTATTCCTCGCTCAATGCTGATGTATTCGCGCTTGTCAGAAATATACAAACTTGTCCAAAAGCCGAATAAAAGGTCACGAAGAGCTGAAGTTTCGAAGCTGCGTTCTCTCTCTCTCTCTCTCTCTCTCTCTCTTTCTCGGCTCGGAGTGAAAAAATGAATAATCACGCGGAGAGAAGAAAAAAAAATACAAATTAACATACCGGTTTGGTCTCGTTGTAATAAATGAGTTCGAGCTACATCGAGAGTGGTCTAGCGTTGCGCCATGCACGAATAATCGAAAGTATACCGGACAACCAACTCGGGGGGGATAAACGTTTACAAACATTTCAGGGATATAAAAAAATTCATGTTCCAGCCACTCGACATTTTTTTGTTTTTTCAACGTTCAAGAATATTTTGCAGATTCTTTCAATTTTCGATAAATCAAAACTAATATCATACGCTGATCGTTCAACGGTAACGAAGCTTTCTTTCTCTCTTTCTCTGCGTTACGCATCGCAGCAGCCGGTTTTTGTAATAAACCGGTTTAAAAAATTGTGACACATCTCGTGAGCCAATATCTCTTTTGGTAATGCATTTTCTCCATCTCCGTTCGAACGTTCAACATCGACATAGCCATATAGATGAACCTGCGATATTCGATAATCAGACCCCGAGATGAGAGAACGTGAAAAAAAAGAAAAATCTAAAAATAAGAACACGCATCTCGGCGCGTTTACAAATTTGGAGTTCTTTGCAAAGAATCGAGGTTCGAGGCTTTTTCTATTTTGTGCATACATGGTAGAAAGAGATTCATTGAAAAGCGAACGCACATTTGCCTGATTGCAAAATTGTTCTGCCGCCTTGTGCCGTGGCGGCTAAACGTGAATCCAGGCTATTTCCGAAATTGGTTCGCTCGACCCGGCAGTTTTGAATCGATTTCGTGCATTTTTTTTTACTATACCGAGTGCCGTTTTTTTTTTTTTTTCTACAAAATTCAATTCGCATCGGAAGATTATTATTAACGAAAATTAATCAAGAAATACTGTGATAATTTATTTTTGAATGTGATAATCCATGAAATTAAATAAAATCGAGTACTTCGAAGATGGGAAATGTGCGACCAAAAAAAAAAAAAAGATTCGCTACTAATTGGATTAGTGCATTAGAAAAAAAAAACAAAAAAAAAAAAAAACGTAATTCTGTGCACTACAAGATATCGTTATCTCATTTGCAAAATCGTTAAAGCCCACCGCACGGATTTGGGTCACGAAATACGGCAAACCATAAAAATCCTCATTAGCATTACACAAGACGTTAGAAAATATGATGGAAATATGGAATGAGAACGTGTAAGGAGAGAAAAAATAAATTTAACGTGATCCGAGAGTACGTGAGAGCACGTGAGAGTTGAGAAAATCGATGTACAATTATTACAAGTTTTGCAGCAGTACTCGGAATAATTGAAGGTTCGATCGTACACCGACCTCAATTATACGTACGGCCGTGTATGCGACTGTTGTTTTTTTTTTTTTTTTAAATTACTTCTTTTTTTTTCTTTCAACGTCGTTCTTTTTTATTTCTCGTTATTTCGATCTGTCATGATGTATTTCCGCGTGGTTCAACGGGAAGACACATCGAAATTATGATGACGTCAATTTGTATGTTTTTATTTTTTTTTCATTTTTACAGTGGCAGCATCGTGAAGGATTACGCGACGTTCTGGGCTGATTTGGTGGCTCAAAGTCCTTAAAGAAAAAACTTGATCCAACTCGACAGGACCCGCACACAGACATTTGTATAAAAATATGAAGAAAAAAAATGAGATTAGCGTTGGAAGCAATTATAGAAACTGGTTGAAAACGCGTTTTGTGGCTCGTTATTATAATTGGCCGAGATTGAAGTGCTCTTTGGGGAAACTTAGGCCTCAATTGAGCGAATGTGTATACACAGGCACTTGAAAGAAACACATTACAAACAGATTCGCTCGTAAAATCAATCAGGTGAAATATATATCGTGTAGAAGAAAGAAAAATGAAGAAGTAAAAATATTCGTTGTTGTTGCAATACTATACCGATGATAATGATGATGATAGTAATGATGAATCGAGCAGGACAAGAAAAAAAGTGATAAAAATTGCATGTTCACGAGAACATGTTTCGAATAAAATTATATATTTACTATCGCCTTGCAATAAAGAATTAAAATTAAATTTAAACAGTTGTTTTTCTATTCCTATTATTGCTTAATTGGCGGATACGAAGGTCGCAGCAGCAGCACGAGAGAGAGTAAGCGATGTAGAAGCAATAATGGTTGGAAGCTATCGACGAGGACAAATTACTTAAAGCAGTGGAGAAGCGTGAAGGATGAGAACGGAAATGCTGTGAGAGTTATTCATATTATAAATGCATGCACGAGAGGGAGAAGAAGGCCGAGTTCGCCATTCATTTTTCTCGTCTTACAATGAACCGTCGTCTTGCGAGTTTTAATTGTTCGATCATGTTCGTTGCGTGTTCTTCTCTTTGTTTAATTCATAAAGAAATAATTTTTCATTGTAATATTTAATTGGCATTATCAATCGTGATTTCTAACACGCCGGGTAATTGATTTTTTCTTCAAGTTTGGGTTTGAGAAAAAAAAAGTGAGGTGACGCTTAAAGGCTGGAGCTGTTCGTAATGATGTAACGGTGTTTTTCTGTACCATAGTCGTCGCTGAGAAACTACGACGTTTATATCGCTAAGTAAAAGTGGGCCACTCCTGAGACAGCAGCTCGATAAGTTTGGCCGTTCATACCGAGAGTTTTTGATTCTCTTTCTCTCTTTTACTTCCTCTTTCTCTCTCCCTGTATTCGTCTTCCATCTTCTCTTTATCGCTCTTATTTTTTTCTTCTTCATATTCCTTTCTTTCGCCTTTCTCTCTTGCATCGTTCTACGCTCGAATAAAGTACCACAAACTTTGCTAGCAGCGATGCAGTATCATTCATCGTTATCGCGATAGTCAATCCAGCGTGATAAGACCTTGGAACGCGATATCAAAGGTCCCTGAGCTTGAACCCTCCTGCTTACGTACTTTGGTTAGCACGAACTCAGACTTTTTTTCATTTATTTTTCACATCAGCGTAAAAGAGGGTCAATATTATTAATAGATTCTCTTTAGTCATTTGTTTTCACTAAAATCATTTTTTTTCGTCCCGATATAGCGTCAGTGCGATAGTTGATATTCGGACAGCACGAGTCTTTCGTATTTGTCAATTTGCCTGAAATAAAAAAAAAAAAAACGTTTGCGTTTTATCGTATTATCAGCTATTTCATCGATTGCTTACATTCGAAAGGATTTATTTTTCATCATAGAACGTTGAATAAAAATAGAGTATTTCTCTCATTCAACTTGGACTCAGGTAAACGGCGACGTATATTATGGAGTACGAATTCAGTATCGACTTCCCGAAGTTGGTGCTTTTCCGCAGGCAGGTCGACAACTCCCCTACATCGAGGACAAAACCTCCACAGAGAAAAGTGCAACGTTTTTTTTTTTTACTTTTTTACTTTTTTCTAGGGTTACGGAGCTCAAGCCTGGTGATTTTGCGGCTCGCATATCGCACGCGAGACTCTCGTCGCCATCGCGGGGTAAAACACCGTTTTAGAGACGCACTCTGGTCATTCATTGGTCATTGGCAATTTCGCTTGATTTTACAGCCATTTTTCTTACGATTCGTATAATTTTCAGGCTCTCTCAAACGAATGAAATTTCGAAGAAAAAAAAACCCCAATTGATCGAAGGGCAACGAAACAGCGGTGGGAAACCCTTGTTCCGTTCTTTTATTTCTTGTCAACGAAAACTTTTTTCCCATAATGCATAATCACTTGAAATTCTTGCGAAAGTCGATATTTAAAAAAAAATCATTTTGTTGACTGATTGAAAATTCGTTAATTTTTAAAAGAAAAAATAGAAACATGCGGAACTGTTCGAATAGGGCCAATAGCTGTGTCGTTTGAATGAGCTTGCTGGAATTATCGTCGTTGTGGGACCCTTATCTGCAAGCTCACTGGCTCGTACATGGTTCATATAAATTTTTTTTCTTCAAACTTTAACGTTTGCTATCGGTAATGTCGCTAGAACCGACTGAACGTATCGTTAAGCATTGCGATCCGGGCTTCGTAAATAACGTGTAAAAGTGTAATGTATGACGATCTGAGCGAAAAAAAATGACAAAGGACGTTTGCGATGATAATACACGTTGCATTTTAGTCCTGATGGACTTTTGCAGAAACGCAAGTCGCAAACTTAACGAGTTCCTCGCTGTATTAATGACACGTGCACTTTTGTGTCGCTCTCTTCGATTTTTCGATGCATTATAAACATGATATATATTATATTTTCATAGCACGTTTCTCATAATATAGAATGAGGACGGATAATAACGTCGGCGAACTACACAGGAATTTTACCACGCTTCGAAAGGCTCGTGCCAACCGTTCCGAGACGACACGATCAGTTTTATAGTATATAGACTGATGACATAGAATTATGTATATATTTAATATATGAAGGGAAGAGAGAAAGGTGTATCCCCTGAAGCTCAATGGAAAAGAATTGATGCATCGATTGATCTCGTCTCTCTCTCTCTCTCTTCTCATACATGGGATAAAAATATTCGACTAATTTAGGCCTCGATAAATAGGTGTATCTGCTGTCTTGATACACACGCGACGGAAATTCAACTCTTTACGTTAATTTTTCGAAAAATCTTTGATCTGCTTTTCGATAAAATGGGGCTGTTGACTGAATGATGATAATTATTTGGTTTTGTTTGTTTTCGTTTTATTTTTAGCTTGGGCCTTAAGTTATGCCGCCAAGATTGAATGTCATTTGGTTGTTGAATTGAAAGTATTCGGTTTGTCAGAAAATTTCGTGACTGATGAACATTTCGTTGGCGAACGGGTTTTCTATAAAGTCGAACGATAATATCTAGAAGTAGCAGTTCCGACTTACGCATGCGTTATAAAATTATATATATATGTATTATTATGGATTACAACGATGTCGTGAACTAATTCGACCGTGACTAGACCCAGCTCGTGATAATTGTATTAATTGCGTTGGGACAAGTCACGTTTCTACCCACGTTGAATATACACACGTTTTATTAATGAATATAAATATGTGATAAAGCTTAAGACGCAAGGATTCCTCATTTACTGTACAATCAAATATTGACCGAGGCAATGAGGATGTTGTAGATTTTCTATTTGGAAATTTGTTATCCACTTGGTGCATGAGTTAATTACCGAATGCTTTTATCCGAAGTGTTTAACAGGCTCCCCATAACCGCCAGAGTAATTGAATGAACTCGTACAAAGGAAAGTTTATAACGAATGCAGGGTCAAATCAGCTCGGAAGCTTTGTATCTTTGGAATATAATCGAATGTCTGCAATGATATTCGTTAATAAATCTTGAAAAATTGTTAAAATTTGTCCTACGTTTAGATAATCGACTCAACGAGGCAGATAGATCGCTATGAGGGACAACCGGAAATTCAACATCTCGCATAACGATCCAATTACTTAGATACTTGGAGGAACTCGTAGGTTTATTGTGGATGCTGAGGGAGTAAGAGATCGTTGACAAGGGGATAAATCAATCGATGCGAAATTTTATCGCCGCTGAGGCTCTAATCCGATTTGGATAATTCCCCGGAGAGAAAGTAAGAGAGAAGAAGGAAGAAGGAATATAGAGAGGGAAAGAGTGAAAAAAATGGTGCAATAGAGCGTAGTTTATCACTCGGGCCTCGTATGGCCGATGGTTTTGCCGTGTTGGATTGATGGCGGAGCGAAGTTTCATGCGAGAAGTGAGTCAGAGAGGGAAGAAGGAAGGACAGAGGGAAGTACGCGAGCAGTTCCCTGCTTGCAGCCTTAGAGTTGTAAGGTTGGTGGTAAAAGGGTGGGAGGGTGCGGAGCGGGTGAGAAATAGGGTTTCGTCGAGGACCGCGAGGAAATGCTCGAGGGTAAGAGGGGTTGCGCCGGCGCCTTAGGGTCGCGACGCTCTCGACCCCTTCGACGATAGTCTCGGCAACTCGTCCGGTGCGCTTGTCGACCGCGTCTCGTTGGCTCTGCAACCGCCCGCTCGTCACCGTGTATGTCACTCTAGTTCCGGTTGATATACGCCGTGTTTGTCACATTTTTATACATATATCTTAATATATATGCATGTGTATATAAATATATGTCTAAATTAATATTTTCTTTGTATTACAATATATTTATATACGCATACGTATATATATGTCTATTTACTTAAATATACACCGAAAGTCAAAGTTATCGATATAAACGAACGGTCGATTGAAACAACCAAGGATTATTCAATAATAACGATAGACGATTAATTACATGTTATAAAGTTGCTTACGTTTTATCTTGATTCTAATATGCGTGTGTATATTTATTCATTATATACGAATGCGTACACAAGCGAAACGAAGGAGAGTAATTTTTTAGTTCAAAATCCCGATGGATATTCGACGTGAATAATTGTTCCAGGCGAAATAAATAAAATAAGAAGCTTGATAAATATTGTAATACAGGTGAAGGTGAAGAGGGGTGATATTATTTGTTGGGAGATTGGAAGGAAACGTTCGAAAGGACCAGCGTGCCAGAGATAAAAAAGTGCAACGAGATAAAAGGAAAGAAATTAAACAAAAAAGGGGCAAAAAAACGGAAGCTGGAAAGGAGTCAGCGTGATCGATAACACGCGTTGTGGTTCGGCAGAGATATGTAATATGAAAATAACGCCGTGGGCCATCGTGGTGTCGTTCGGGGTGGAGAGATGTGCGGCACGTCGGCACGGTCTCGTGCCGTTCGGGTTATTTTCATCGTTCTGAGCTCGTCATGCATTCTCATCGCATCAACGGCCCTCGGGGACCCGGACCCCCCCGAATTCACTACCCTCGAAGGTAAATAAAAACAGCTTTTCTTCTAATTGCACCGCTTATATCCTCATTATCGAGAAAAACTGTCGCGTCAGCTATTCCTTTATCAAAGGATCCGCGTATACTCGCGGCAGCAAAGATTTTTTTTCATCTCGAACCGCGATTTCTCCATTCAACGTCTCCAACAACGTTAAATTGAACACGAAAAAAAAAAATATATTTAACACGGATTATTTCAACATATATTATAAAAAAAAAATAGAAAACTTGTAATCCGATTTAGCGAAGTATGAAAATGATCGTTTTTCGATCGAAAAATTGTATAGAGAAATTCTTCGATTGACTGTTCCGATTGCTCTGTTGCGAATTTGCTCAAAATTTCACTGATAATATCGATTTCGCGAATCTATTATTCGCATTATGATTTTTTCTAAATAATCTTTCGACGTTTTTATCGTCCCCGCATTGCTACAAACGCCATTTAAAATGCGCATCCGCAGCGGTATGATGTTTTTTTCATGTCACCATCATTACGATTTTTTTTGCCACTCGATATTTGATTTTTAATTTTATATTTGAGGAATATTTTATTTTGGACAATTTTAATTTGCATTGCGGTATATTGCGACATTGATTGTGCAAAATTTCGTAAATTTAAGCAAAAATATTTCGATTCCGCAGCATAATTTCAAGATAAAATCGTTGTCATGAAATTTTGTTACCGAATATTTCTCGTTAATCATACGGAGAATAAAATAATTCATCGAGTTTCCATGTTTTCTCGACGATCAAACGAAACTCCATGATTCTCCCGAGTCTGACTATTTTTACTGACCCCGGACGTTCATATGTTATCATTATTTTTGTTTGTACACGTATATATCGGCCCGTCATTCGAGTAAATTTTAGGCAAGGACTCGCTGGAGAGTCGTTAGGTCGAACCAAATGTTTTTGTCAGCCTGGCTCGTTCAATTTTTTTTGCCTCTCATTCGTTTTCTTTGCTTTCCGTGAAATATATCTGACAAACTGTTGTGTACTCCGGGGTGGTGCTTACTCAGGAAAATTTTATGAGCACCGAGCGAGATCCTCGTTCACCGCGACACACGCGAACCTTTCACAAGTTTCTATTTAATTTTTCCCATCAGGATAAAAGTAAAATTTAACCTTATACCACGGAATATTTTATTCACCCCGTCCGACTGATCCGCCGTGCACAAACTATTTAATCTAGTTTCTCAACTTGGTAGTCGAAAGTAAGTGGTTAAGAAAAAGTGTACAGTGAATCTCTTACTTTATCTCTCGAGAGTCTCAGAAATCTCGTCGAAATTAGCCTGACCTGCTAAGAGGTCGTACGACCAATCTCGGTTAATTCCGCTTGTTCTCCTCGTCTCCATGAAACTTTCATGAAACGCGCGTATATATTCAAAAGAAAATTGTTTGCGCGTTGACTATGAAAAAAAAAAACCTAAGAAATAAGGAATTAGAGAAAACGAGTTTTCGTTTTACTCGAGTTTTTGCAATTATGCCAATTATGTCTCTGCAATTATATTCGTATAAAAAGTCCTTAATTGAGTGTAGTATGGACTCTGATGATACAGCAAAAATTGTCGACTTGCTTGTGCAAATATTACAATTTTTCTCTAGAAAAGTTTTGATTCGTGGCTAATTAAAAGCGCGGCGTCAACGACGTCGTCTTTTATTCGTGTTGAGGCATTCTCGGTTTCACTACCGGTCACAATCAAATTTTCAAATCTTCTCAGGATAGCCCGTTTGCCGAAGCAAAATATTTGTCGTATCGTACAATAGAGCTCGCGAACAACAGCTGACCCAGTCGATGGCCCTCTGCCAGACGACAACTCCAGACCCAAACCCCTTGAACGAAATGTCTATATTGCCTCCTCGAACAATGTGCTAGCAAAATATTTCTCGCACAAATAATAGGAGCTTGCGTTGAGAAAGCTGATGAATCACTCGGAAATAAAAATTTATTCGATAATTCCAGCGATAGAAATAGAGTTACAGGGGGTTTGCATGAATTTTCGTGTTCAACGGAGGCAATTTCTTTGCATTTTTTTCGGAATAAATTTACTCCAAACCGATCTAATAAAAAAATAAGCACTGCTGCAGGAATATTTTCGTAGAAAAACCTCGAAATTAAACTGGCAATTGAGTGGAGTAAGAAAGTAGGATTTGCGTGGCCCATCAAACTTTTTACACCGTCTTTATCCTCCTCGACTATCTTCCTACATGCCGGTCTTCATACTTTCTGACAAATCCTCTCACGTGCCGGAATAACATTCGCTCAGTTTTCATAATATTTTCAGCAGCGAAAAATGGTACGAGTCTACGTGTCTCGGTTACGAAAATTTCTGCACCTTATCGCGGCTGTTGAAAGAAAGAAAAATACTTGGAAAGCGTAAGGAAATTCTTCTTATGTTTGGTGTGCTCGAGAACTTTTTCGACTGCCAGTTTCTGTTTTGTACGCACGGTGGTGATTACACGTGGGATCGATAATTCTTACATCGCGACGTGTTATTAATGCATTCCGGGTCGGTTCTCGAAAAGGGAGACCGGAAAAGAAGCATCTGTACGAAATTCTTTTGAGTGTGCGAGGAAGCGTGTTTCCTCGATCGTTCCAGACTCGCAGGGAAAAGGTTCTGTTCGACCCAGAATGAAGGAAAAATGGAAAGAAATATGTTCCAGGGGTTGTGGAAAAAAGGATCTCCCGTGTCGGTGGGTGTAACATTCAAGAGAAATTCGATATTCAAGTTCCAGAGACGTTTCGAGACTATTTTGTAACAACTTCTGTAAGATTTTCATAAAATTACGTGCCCAGATATCACAGGGCTCGAAAGATTATCAGAGTACAAGAAAAAGTCAATAACCGTGCTAACTAATTTTTGTAGAACGAAGGATCACGCGAATTTTTTCTATTCCCGGCTCAATTGTCTGCAGTTACCGAAAAAGTATGTGCTCTTTTCAACATCAACCCAGCGATGCGAATGAATTTTTCTGACACAATTGCAATTATTCGCTCGAATAATTTTTGCAGTCTACGATTCGATTGGGGAATATGATGCATACGAAGTGTGAACTATTCCATCACCTATTTCAGTGTCCGGGAATGTAACAACGTTGGACATCCAGGATGTTGTCGAAGAAGATTTTGTTTGAAAATAAATGTGAGAAAATCCAAGCTCGCAGTCGTTTTATTGATTTGGTCCAAAATAATATATCAACACACGGGGTTCGAAAGAAGCAGGCAATCTCGTTGGTAAAATGGAGAAATCATGTAGTCAACGCACGGGGCAACACAAAGAGCTTTTTCTTCCATTAAAGCTCTCCCACTTGTACGGTAAACCTTTTTTTATGTTTGCCCTGAGCTGTAGAAAAAAAAAAAAACTCTTTACCGATGAGTACACTCGAAGTCGAGTTCTTTCTTTTCTCACGTTTCTCTCTTGCGTATATATGAGACATCCATTTACATCTACATCTATCGCTAGTGACTGATGCGGAGAAGCTCGACCCGATATCGATTTCTTCGCATCCATGCTGACTACGGGCGAGAGTGACTGCTTTCTCAGTGCACCGGGAAACATAGATCAAACAAGTATATGCTTTGACCTTTTTCACATTTTTCGAAGCTTCGTTGTACTATTATGAAAAGCTCATCTCGGAGATCGGAAAATACTTTGAACGAAAGATATTTTTTTGCAGGCTCTGCCCGCCGCATCAACGGGATCGAACGAAACGATTAGAATTTATATCGCGGCGAGTCTTTGATTCGGAAATCAATGTGGTACATCGGAAGATCGAAGCAGAAACTTCCAAAAATTTTCTGCCATACGTTCAACCATTGGCCAATCGTCGGTCGATATTATACATATATTATTCGTTCTTATTCGTATGGGATTCGCCTTCCATATACACAAATTGCCCCCCATGCGTGTTCTCGTTCTATACGTGTACAACAACCCTCGAGCCTACGCGTGCACACACAGCATCGAATTCCCGTTTGTCCTTGCACGATGGCGCAGCTTAGTGAAAATGGTCGATATTCAGCATAGCTCATTCCTACGATACATTTACCAGTGCATATTACATAGCATGCTGGTGGTCACCGGTAAATTTACGATAGACCAAACTTTTGCGACGGTGTATATATGGCGTTTTCTAAGAGTTTGTATTGGTGCAAGCCCGAACCGTTTACAAAAGCTACTGAAACGAAGCACTGCGGTTGTTTTCTATCGCGTTTGGTATCGATGAGTCACTTCACTTTGCTTCTCACGACGTAGTTTCAATTTTTTTTTCCCCGCCCGTTATACGCATCAACGAGCCTATGTGGCCTTTCCTAACGTGATCAATATCGCACATTATGGCAAATATTGTTAATTGTCCGATTTCTCATTCAACAGATGCCGTAGTTATTCGAATTGAAAAACATACGGAACGCGTAATTAGTGGCTCGACCATTCGCTCGTTTCATTCAATAATGCTATCTTCTCTGCTAATGAAACAATAAAACCAAAGTGTAATGCGTCGAAGCCCGAGAGAAGGAAACAATTTGTTTCAACTATAGTAATTCAATTTATTGCCTTATTTTCGTTCGATATTTCATCATATTCGATTACTATTGTATCATCGATTTTGGTTCAGGTTGTAATAACAAGAAAAATGAATTGATCTCAGGTCGCGCTATATAAAGAGACAAATTTTTAACAAATTTAGTTCCAAGCTTCGATCCTGATGTGTACACTCTTTATCTCGTTATTTTTGTATCGGATATGTGTGATCTGTTTATCGTCGCGTCATGTCTAGGAGGAAACCTCTCTGATATCCCACTAGCGTGCGATCCTGACACGAGACGATGTTGAACCAATCAATGGGAAACCACCTTTGAGACACTCGGGGTTAACTCTCGTGTAGTAGTACATGTAACCTATATTATGAAGGTAAACGTGTCAGGGTTTTTGTGTCTATTTTCCGGCATGTATAACGACTGGAGTATCCATGGATCGTGTTTCCGATGATGAAATTTCTCGTAATTCTCGGGAGAATTAATATGTCGATTGTTTATATAATTTACCTATGGCAAACGGACGAAGCGGATTAAAGTCAAAATACCGTCATTGATTTTTTTAACGTTGGAACAAGTTTTGAACGAATAATTTTTCAAAATAAATTGCAACTATGCCTCTGGATGTTAAATCCTCTCAATTTTAATGAATAACCGAAACTCATGTCACAATAACATGAAAATAATTGCTGCTCATAATTTCGAGTGATATTCCTTATTTTTTTTTTAATTATAATTGATTAATTGCTGTTTACAACGATTTTTCGCTGTCAAATAACTAGCTGGATTAGATACAATAATTGGAACATGTATAACTTTTGTAAGACGTGAAAAATAAATGTTTACTTCAAGTGCGATTCGGAAGATTATAAAATGCTCTTTTCTTGTGGTAAAACCTTTCTTGTGGTTTTACGACGAATTAAAGTGGTTATCACGTGTATTTAAATCTATATCTATACAGCGGTTTTTTTTTTACACTGGAGGTATAAAACTATATAATTTCCTCGATTAGACTCTCATGAATCTTCGTTGTTAAATGGCAAGATCAGTCCAGTTGCGCCGTGATAAATAGAGCCATAACGACCTGTACGTGATTATTGCTTATTTATTCACCTCTTCAAAAGAGTAATCTCATTTTTTCCTAGATTTCTTACCGTGTACGGTCGAGCCGGCTGACATGTGTTTTTTTATCCGCGTTTTAGCAATAAAACAAAAAAAAAAAATTATCGTCGAGCCAAAGTCGTAAAACACCGAGGTTAAAAAGCGTTAAAACGTCTCTCAGTGAAAAAAGCTTGATGTGATCAGGCCATTTGGGCTACGCGGTATGACCGGAGGGGGGAAAACAATACTCCGGGGCCATTGGACAAACCGCTTCGAAGCTAAAGACTATGGTTATAGACTCTACGGATTGTGTGTGAGTGTATCGGAGGGAGCTTTGAGCTGAGGATTTGTCATGAGTAGTCGTGGCAGTCATTGAACGGACGTGACCGAGAATTCTCTTTTCCCTGGCAGGTTAAAAAAGCACAATATCTTCTTTATTCTTATTACGTATACCATTTATATATAAACTCGATGTATACATTGCTTCGAGAGACAAAGAGAAAGATAGGAATGAAAATAAAACTACAGAAATATTTCACATTTCCTGCTTGAGAATGACACGTTGTTGATGAATAACAATAAGTAAATGTAGATTCCTTCAAATTTTACTGAGCAGAAACTTGAAAATCTGTTTACTCAAAATAGGCGAGAAAAATGGAAAATCATGACATATTTGTACTTCTTCCTTAGTCACTTCTAATGAACAGTTCAAAGGCTGGGAAGAAGGAGTGTTTCGTTAATTGCACTATGATACTCAATTATATGGTTGATGATGCGACCCTTTCACGAAATTGCACCTGTCGCGTTTGCAATTTTAGCTGCGAGAGAAAACGCATAGGAATGTGTAATTGGAACACGAGAGGATATACCCTGTGGCTTTACTCGACCTCAGACCGCACACCTCTCACTCGCTCCCTCAGTGTCTCGTGACCAGCAAACCCCTAAACCGGACATACAAGACACCGGACAATTTTGTAATCCGGTAATGTTCATCTTGATGGATATTTGTATTTTAGTCATATAAATATACGAGTTCACATATGTTATAAGGTAAATACTGTTCATGCTCTCTTCACAATGTGAATAGGAGAAATTCTACTCGCGGCAAACACAAAATTTCTCATCTTTTGTGGCATTCGTCTCTTTCTTTTCATGTTTTACCATTTCTTTTCGAGTTATCATGATTCTCTACGCTAAATTGTTCAAAGTTCGACGGATCTTTGTAGGGTAAATCTGCATCTGCTTCGTGTTTGACCAACAATACAGCAGAGTTATCGTCAAGTTAATTAATCAGTATTAAAGTTACATCATAGCAAGCTTGCATGATCCGAACGTAGTATTTTTAGATCGCTGAGACCGATGAAAACTTCTAAGCACGTTGTACAAGAAAAGCAGAGAGGAATTTCTCATGGGATTTGATGTAATCACGGTTAAACACATTGCGTTAGCCTTTATCGTGGAAAGAATAGGAGAAGAAAAGGTCTCTCGAGATATTTGTTAAGGACGATGAAGTTTCAATGTGTACCGCGAGCGATATACCGAGCTCGGGTTCGAGCTAGGTATACAGCGGAAAAGTATGTAAGGGCATAATCTATAGTAGGCGATAGTACGAATAGAGCCGCGAGCAGGACTGCTGAGGGGCTGCGGATAATGGGTTTCGGTGCAATGGCATGCACGCCGCGCAATTGGTTGAGCGCCTCTATCACGATGCATCATTTCCCGTCTTGTGGTTAGACTTTTCAAGGTTTCTCAATGCGACTCAAAAAAACGTCTCGTCGAATGGAATTGGGGAGGTAGGGAGGAAGGAAGAATTTCGTGATGAGGTAGGGGTGCATGGATTCGGTAAAGCTCGAACTAAGAAGGGCAGAGAAAGAGAGAGAGAGAGAGAGGGGCTTATGAGAATCGGTAGACGGCGCAAGAAGGAGAGCCGAAATAACGAGGGTGCGGGGTAGATAAGGGGGTGGTGGCGAAAGGAAGTAGCTCAAACGTAACATTACTGCGGTCTGCACTGCGGATGCACGTACAGTACTTTCAGGCGAGTTGTTCTTCGAGGCACAAAATCCCCTTGCACACATTGAAAATTTCTTTATACATATAGCACGTTATTTTTATATCCATACCAAAGTCACGTATATGTATAAAATATTCAACGATCTGTATTGGACGACATTTGGCCTAAGAAATTGTGACACAAAATTCTTCTTATATATATATATTGAATCTTCCTCGAGCTTAAAACGGAAACGGGGAACTTTTGATCGGGATGACGAAATAATTGCATCATATGATTTCAGGAGAACTAAATTTCAGAACTTGATTTTCGAATCGAACGGTCAATCATTATGGTTACCGGGTTGATTCCAATCGATGAGAATATGAGGATAATAAATGAGTTTCCGCAGACCAAAGTATATACTTTGACATTTCGTATAATTTGCAAACTCAATCGACAAGGGAAATCGTGTCCGCAGTGTCAATGCGAATGAATATAAAAAATATCGAGAGAGAGAGAGAGAGAGCGAGATATTGTAGAAGCACTTTTGGTTGAACTGCATTTTTTTGGGTTAGTTTCCACAAAGCTCTGGACGAATATCAAGGGGAATCAGACCGAAAGCTTTGCCTCTTGTCACTGCGATATAACTGTCGGAACACGCGTATATAGTATACTCCATAAAGTACGGTTGCTCTGTTATAACAGAGAGGGCACTGTACTCTCCAATGTGTACACATTCCTTTATCGAGAGCTCTTTGTTCGCCTGAAAAAAAGCATTCTTCTCACGTTTTTCTTCTTGCCCTTTGGTAACAATGTCTGAATTCACATTTTATATCCCATTCTTTCGCGTATCGATGCGATACACCGTGATGCTAAGAATCAGGAAGACTATTATTTTATCGTTCCAATTGAAGCCATTTAATCGGTTGTAGTTTTTATTTCGGCTTCTATATTTTTACTCATTTTTCAAAAGCCATATTCCCTTAAATTTCCCTTAATTTTTTTTTATCCACATATTCGTTGCAGAGATGCAAAAATCGAAAAAGGGTTCTCGATAAATAGAAGAAAAAAAAAAATCCATCAACCCGCGGATAGAAATGATCGTTTTATCGAAGAATTCCTGTGTAATCGAGAACACGAAGGGGAGTCAATAAAAATAAAAAAAAAATAAAAGTTTCTCACGGTCTCGGGAACTGCTTTACCACTGGGGGAATAATATTCGTGCAAGTATTGCTCGCACGTTGTTTTTCTATCGAACATTTCTGTGCCTGGCACCCATGTTTCATTTTTATGTACTTCATTCCGCGTGTTCAACGCTCTTTTCTTCACTATACATTGTAATGATACACGCAACGGATAAAGAAAAAGCTCTATACACAACGGTAAAGGTACACGATTCGGTAGATCACACCAGAACCATTGTATAGGTGGTGCGATCGTTTCATCGAGTATTTCAGCCCCCGTGTGACGTACGCGTGATCACGATGCCCAAGCTTTTTCATTATCTTTAATATTTAATAGGGTATTTCGTGATATTTCAAAAGCCAAGACTTTTTCTACTCCGGTTATTTTTAGGCTCAAAATGGAGTGTGTCTATTCTGGTTAAATTTAACAAAAAAATAAATCTTATTGTTTTGAGACTTTCAAGGCGTTCAATTGAGAATATTGCGACCGACGATATTTTTTATGTCCATCATAGATGATACCGCAGAGGGCGAATTCAATAGAATCGAATACTTGAAATCGGTGCATGGAAACCATAATACATATTTCGTTGTCAAGAAATTTTCCGTGTTTCTATTTCTCCCAGCAATATTATTGATTCACAGGATATTCCAATGAGGATATAATAACACATATATTCAATGGAATATGTGAAAAAGGATTGTAAACAATATACATATATAATGAATGATTCTGCCGAATCTCTGTTGAAATTTGTATCATTCGCCAGAACAAATTGACCTCGTCCGGCATGTTTATAATGCCGGCTATTGAATAAATTATTATTGGCATATACGCGCAATGTTTGCTCCATATTTGCCAGTCAGTGTCCATTTAAAAGCAAACATACGCCAATGGTTTTACGACGCGTGGTGGAAAAGAGAAATTATCGTCTGTAGAATGTTCCAATAAAGTTTTTTTTTTTTTTAAAGCGTCGTTTTCACACACGTACGACACGTTAAGTATCCTACTTGCGAGCAGCAAAAGAGCTCGAGTCACAATGTTTTACGAACGAATGATGGAGGAATATACTTCTTTCGATGTCCAACAAACGTGCATACGTGTGTGTAGGCAAGAAAAAAAAAAAGGTTAAAGTATACGTGAAATGTGAATAAGGGGGTTGGCTAAGTGGGCTTTGGGGGTGCGCCTCTGTGTCTGGGGTTCTCGAGTGCCAAGTATTCACAAATTCTCTACAAGTCGGACAAGCGATGAAAGATTAAAAAAGAAAAAAAATATGCCAATGCGTATCTATAGAACGTATTTGCTCACTGAAATCGATGCCGAGAACGCAACATTTGCTTTATTTGCTTAATTCGTTGAATTCACGTGTCAATTAGCAATGAACAATGCATGTGGGATTTCAAAGCGAATTGCATTGAAATTCTTGATATTATTGCACTCGTTTTTCTAACACTTCATTTTAGAGATCGTTCAAATCTCTTCGACGGAGCTTTATTCCGTGTGACCTTCGCGAAGAGACAAAAAAAAATTTCACACGTTTTCGAAACACAAGTGATCTAAAAATTCAGCAATGCCAGAGAAAAATGAATCTCGCTGCATTCTCGTGAACTTTGACCTCGTTATTTTTCCAAAGGTCGAGAGAGGCTCGATCGTTTATTTGAGATTTTAAACCGCACATATTTTTTCTGACAAAGCTGTTCAACCGTAAATAAAAGAATCTTCAGAACGGGTTTGAAATTTATTTGCTCCACAATGCTCCATTTAAAGTCTCTCTCTCTCTCTCGCGGGGGCTATCGAAGAATTTCCATCTCAGTTAAAAAGCTCTCTCAAACTGGATAAAATATCTTTCCTAAAATATTGCTCGACAATTATATTCGTGAAAGGTTTGAATTTCGAATAGAGGTATCTTAACATACCGTGGAAATTTAACGATCCGATTCGAAACCTCAAGGGTGTAAAAACCCTCGAGGAGGCTGAGGAAATTTACCGGAAGTGAGGGAAATTCTCGAAATCTAACGATCCGTCGACTAACTTTGATAATTAAGAGCTCGATGAAGGAGGCGAGAGATTTGATGAGATTCTCACCGGATTGTTTGGATAAACGGAAGCCTGACCGATAAAATTTCATCCATTGCGATATGGCACTCTTGAACAGTGATGAATCGTGCAAAGATATAGTCTCACATTGTTTATTTTTTATTTTTTCGAGAAGAATATCAAACTTTGTTTACTTCCAACAAACTCGATTCTATTTCTACTCTTTTATTTTTCGAATAAAAAAATTTCGATAATTAAAAACGAGTAAGTTGAGCAACAATATGCACTCTTTTCATCGGTTTATATTTTTAATATTTTTAATAAATAAAAAAAATGATTGTCCAAATTTGATCCTTGCATTAAAACTTAAATTATATTATATTTGACACAATTTGCCACAAGTATACATCGTGTGAGTTTCTGGAAAGTGAATTACCTGAGAGTTTATACTCTCGGGGAATAGAGTATCGTATGCACGTACACGTACATTTTTATGTACACAGCAGAATATATAAATCTATATGTGAATATGTTAACTAACGCATTAGAGATATGAGAATAGTGTGCTAACATAGTGTATTCACCCACTCAACGTCGAGCTAACACGGTTGTATAATCTCTCCATATAAACTCAATCCCATAAGCCTCGCGGTGGTGAGGCCTATACGCCACCTGACACCCTCTTAGTATGATGGAATACGAGTGAATTTAGAGAGATGCCAGCATTCTGTAAAATCTCACCATTTCATCTCTGCCACGGTTTATTACAAGTTTTCCGAACGACTCGTTTAGAGGAAAAAGACTTTAAAACGATTGTTCGATGTTCCAATTGTGCGTTTATTCGTTGGCAGCAGTTTTGTTGTAAAAAAAGACGGGGATAAGACGATGAATTATCGCTATTCTTTTGAATGACATCGCATATTTAATTTCATGTTTTTTATTTTCCTGTTTTCCGAAGAAACATACCGAAAATAGATGGGATAATAATACATTTTTCGTTAGCTTTGTACGGTCAAATGTTTGTATCCGGAGGATGATCGATTGGGCTGACTACTCGGTGACCTTATTCCCTGAAAATTCAAAAATTTCGCGTTCCATCGACAAAAACGATCCATCAACGAGGCTCTTCGGGCAGCTTTATCGTTTGCTCGCGTACAAAATACACGCGCTGTGTATAGAAATACACGTATAATCGATGGTACTTGTGTGCGAGCGTGATTAATACAGGTGCATGCATACAAGGTATTAGTTGCGTGTACGAAAGCAAATGATCACCGGGAGATTAGGTCCCTGCCTTTTTCAAGCCTCTCTTTTTTCCACCCCCTTCTCATTTTTTCGTCTTGCCCCCCCCCCCCTCTCTCTCTCTCTCTCATGCGCCCACCCCTGATTTCGTGGTAATTCAGAGCGACGCTGCCCGGAGTCTCAGCGAATTATACGAGCTCGTTTCGTTCACACGTGCACACGCATCTCGCGTGCACTTTCAACGCTTTTGCATTTTTTATTATTAATTATTATTAACCGCTATTACGCCTCTCTATAGCGTGCATGCATTTTACAGGAGCCAAGCAAATTCCTATCACAATGAAGAAAATGAGGGACCAAAAAAGTACGCGCGTCACCTCTTTTTTTTTCTTTCCCCCCCTTTCACCGTCCAATTTGAGCCTTTCTTTTTCATTTTGCTTATTCCTTTTTCATGCCTCTTTTTCTCCACGACTCAGTGCTGTGTATCACGTAAAATATTCGATGCATGTCCCGCAACGACGATTGAGCCACCGACCCCAGGGAAATTGCACTTTAATGACAGGCGTCGTGCGACCCTTCGCAAAAATGGACATTTTTTTCATCACGGACGAAATTCTCATGTGGAACACATACGAACGAGTCTCTTTTCAGCTCGGTATAATCTCTTAAATTTCAGGCTTCAGGAGTCTATAAAATATTTGATTTCGAGAATATATAAAAGTGAACGTTTTCCTATGCCATTATTTTGCTTCAACCGAGCAGGTTACCGCAGCTATACCAGCAGCTTCCGACGTATCTGTTAAAAAAAAATTTGGCACGCGAAACTGACAGTTTTTTTCGTCAAATGAAAGAGAGAGAAATGTGATTAAAAGGTTTTAGCCTTTTAAAATGTTTAATTTTCGACAACTTGCGAAAGAGATCGGGTGGACTATTTAAAAAAAACTGTGTCAGTTTTTGAAAATTTGTAAAAAAAAAAAAAAGTAAAAGAGCGAGAGGTAGAGGAAACTGCGCAAAGAAGAAGCCAGAAAAAGCTCTTATCCACGATTTTCTCTTTGAAACGTAAAAAAAAAGAGTGAAAACAAAGCTTGCTAGGAGTGAGCATTGTCAAGTATATATAGATATAAGTGAGAGACCGATATATACGCAGTCTCTGCCGTTAACGAGCCTATTCAGTGAAAGCCAAGTGGACGAAGAATAAAAGCTCAAGTACCTGGTATAAGAGAGTTTCGCATAAATGTATAGCGATTTCGAATTTCACTATACTGTACAAGGCAAATTTTCGTCGATTACTTCGTCGTCGTCGTCGTCGTCGTTCAATTACTCACTACAAAGTTGCATCATTTCGTTCAATGACATTATCTTCTTTATGAATTCAGAATAATTTCGGTAAACAATGAGGATTATAGAAATCGTTCAATTTCGCGCATCACCTTAAATCCAATGCGCGATTCGAGTTTAACTTGGTGGGTCAAATTTAACGAGATTTCAAAATCTGGATTAATGTCCGCGCGGAATATCCGATGTTGGGCTGATTCCTGAAATACCGATCGGAATATATGTTCCATACGAAATAAAAGAAGGATCTCTTGATTACCAATTCAAATTAGTTGCAAACGCGGTTAACTTCGTAATCTGATCTGAATATAACGGGAATTGGATTTTTCATCAGCCTCTCATGGACCAGGACTTGTCCACTGTTTCCGTGTCGTATCGTATTTTTTTCGAAAGATTGAATTTTTTCCAACACGCAGAACGGTATTCGTTAAAAAAATGTAGAAAAACTTTTCAACGATCCCTTAAATCTCGAAGATCTGACAAAAGATTGGAGTGGGTATGCGGTCAGCAGGTGTTCGAGTCGTCCACGAAGAGGTAATATTTTAGAGCCTCGCACAGCTCTTTTCCAAAGCAAAAAAAGAACTCGCATGCCCGACCTTTTTTCTTGGGTTATTGCGAAGTTTTACCGGAAATGCCATGAGAGTGAGAGAGAGAAAGAAAAAGGTTCAGTAGAATAATTTTCCCCAAGTTTTATAGTACATTGAACAGTGACTCCTATTTTCTTTGAGACCGGAACTCGATGGTTTTCTCCAATTTCCCAAGGGGTGAATAAAGGCTAAAGGACAAAAAACTCTTTTCACTCGGAGGTGTGAGTTTTTTTTGAGACGATGGAGTCCACGATGGCACGATTGACGTCTCTATGAATACACTGTTTTTTTTTCTTCTCTTTTTTTTTTTTTTTTTTCAAGCGTGTGCACGTTTCGGAGTAGATGTGTTTGTGTAACGTTGTGGCTGGTTGCTGACATAAAGCGTGGGAGGTTTCGCAGCAGGTAAGAGCATTGGCAGGGTGCCATGCTGGGCGTCAAGAGGTGGACTGACCCACTTTCGAGGCCGAGGTTAAACATGCACACCGAACCCGGAGAAAAGTGCGAGAAAGATATATAGGCGTCGCATATCCTGATACGTGAAACATAACCGTGAAAATGATAGTAATGCGCTGGGAACAACATGAAAATTAATTAATTTGTTTGAATTCGAATGTATACGGAAGTCAAATAATTTCTTTTGAGTATCATAGAAAATCTGTTGGAAACCCTTAGCACTAACGTTGACCTCGATGTATACATCATCGTTGCTATGGAAATACCGCACGCTTAATGGAAATTAAACTGTGCGCTGACAAAATATTCAACTGTGAATTTGAGTCCAAAATGTACTGTGTAATCCTTTTGGTATGAAATTCGTGTAAAACTGGGAGGGAAACTGGCTCGGCCTGCCTCTGTTAAGCTCTCCGCGAGTGTAGATTGATCCGTCGACGTGAAAACCAGGCGAGTAAAACCGCTATTCGGGCAAATGCTACTGGGTGCTCACAAAGTTATTCTCCAACTTTGAACTCAATTGCTTCAGACTCGTCGCATTCATTTTTAACCTTATTTTTTTGCTCAAGTTTTTTTTTTTTTTCCATAGACCGAACGATAAAGATCAAATTTGAATGAAGAAATAGTACAATATCGTCGAAGCGTTATTGAATTTTTCATGAAGTCAAATCATTTTTCAAACTCCCGGTATTCGCGTCTGTGAAATGTCTAAGGGCGTATAACGTGGCTCTGGAGCACAAGGTTCAAGTCCATTTTGAAATCAAGTCTCAAACCCTGTTAAACGTGATACGAAGCTACTTTATTCGCATGATGTCCCACATACAAATAGGGAAGCTTGTGTCGTGTAATTCTATCTATTGTTATAGGAGATCCCATTCAATCTTTGTGCAAACAGTCCAGGTGAATATTCCAGCAACACGAGGTGCACAATAGATAATTACTGTGCAGCTGTTATTTGTGATTATAGTTGATTCATAAAAATATATTTGCCGCCTGAATGACTAATTTTATTTCCTGGCAAATTTACCGTTACTTCACGGGTGCTTGATTGGAAAATTATCAGAAATTCGTCGGCCAATTGATTGATATACATAGAAATATACATGATTTCATCGTTTATCAAAATTGTTCGGTCCAGTCGAATTATTCCGACTGGATTAATTATTTCGTTTAAAAATTGATCGATTACTGGATATTTTATTGAAACATACGACATTCGAATTCCAAAAGGAACGAAAATATCGATGAAAATGTACATTTCTATACCTCAATAATGTACGCAGAAAATGTGTGCCCGTTGAGCTTGTAGTCCGGAATTTTCCGAGCTCCGGTATGCCGCACAATATTCATGGTATATTGACGCACCGCGAGGAAAATAAATATGGGTCGCAACCCTTCGTCGCAACAGCTACACGCGAATGAAGAATTATCAAGTGCTTTGATGAATAAGTTAAACTTCATCGACTTAAAATTTTTAGTTAATGCAAATATCCTCGTTGTTATACTTTCAATTCCTTGTTCCTTGCCTCGTGTCGTTTTTCCTCAATGCTTTTGTAAAACGATATTTTCAGATATAATAATGACAACGGTTCGAGCCATTTCTGATTTTCCATGCATTTAATCACGTATAAGCCCTGATGTATCCAACGATGTGCGTGCGGAAGAAATTTCTGTTGATTTCTATGTGGCAAGTAAAGCGTGTGATCGCTGTTAACCGAGGCGATCCAAAACTTGTAGGTCTCGGGGAGGGGGAGAAGTCAGAGGGATGATGTACGCGGAAATGCGTATTCGCATGGCTAGTTTTGTGGCAAGAACGATAATGGAATCTGCTGGTAGAACGGATCGGTGTGATTCTCTGTGAGGTCATACACCGAACGTCCAATATTTCAATATATGTCTGTATACACAGATTGCATGTATTCACACACACACACATATATATATGTATATGTAATTGTGTACAGAAGATTCTGCTCGAAGAACTCGAAAAGTTTCTCATGCAGCAATCCCTCAAAGCTCTTGAATTATTTAGAAGCTCGACAAGAGTTGAGTGTTTATGTAGACAAGAAAAGCGAGACGATTGGATAAGTAGATTCGACTACTGCATTTCTATTATACTCACAGCTTCTCCTTTCCACGCGTTGTAGTCGAATTTGAGATAAAAGTTGTTGGCACGTTTCACCTTTCGGTCCTCATTTGCATTCATTCAAGTGCAGACATTTATTGTTTGGATTTTTCGAACAGAGCCCTATCATTCTCGGTGACAAATAAGTTGATATTTTATTATTACCAATCATCGAAGAGTTTTACTGATTTTTTTTTTTTTTTTTTTTATTAATGCACGACAGAAGCAGTCGGAGTCATATGGAATGTCTCATAATCCATTACATATATATTAGCAGCTAAGAATTTTTATTCGAGTCAAGGGAGTCGAGTGAATATTTTTCTTGGGAGTGAAACTTTCTGCTACACGTCGGGGAGCCCATGAGCATCGAATTTCCAATGACGAAGTTATCGCAAGATCGCTCAGGAATGTTACTTTTACTCTTCCCTCGTCCTTTCGTGGGTTCTTGTTTCCTTATCTTCACCACTTTCTTACTTTTTTTTTTTTTTTTTATGCTTCACTTTTTTCTCTAACTTTGTTCACCTCACCAAGTAAATTCTGTAGGCAAAGAGAGTAAAGTCCTGAATAACTTTATCTGGTATCGAGCAAGTTTTCAGAGTTTTCGAGGAAAATACGTCGACCCTTTCTCGGCGATACCTACTTCGCGCTGGGATAGCACCTTTCGTCTCTTTACGCCAAACAACAAAAGAAAAGAAAAAAAAAGAACAGAAATATGTTTGTTCGTCGATGAATTCTGAATATTTTCTAGCAGCTTGTCCAGATGGAATTCGAGTCTTACCAACGAAATTATATATATCGTGAAAAGATCATCAAAGACCAGATTTTCGTATTTTCTCCTGTTGGTAATTCTTCGAAACAATTTTTAAAAAATGGCAACAATTTTTCGTTACATTCCTGGCGATATTTAAACGTACTGTATTGTACAAAATGTAAAAAACGTTAAGGGAGATGGAAGGAAGAAAGCTATAAAATAGAATTATTGAATTTTCGATGCAGGATATTTCAAAGATTAAAATGAAATTTGTATATCGACGGATACCCTCCTTCCGTATACCGAAAGAGCTGCTGCCCGGAAATTTGTGCGAATTTCGAAGCATCGGAGACGGGCGACTTCGCGCCATGCAGGAATAAAAATGATTTTGAAAAAGATTTTTCTTTTCCATCAACAAAAAATTATAAACGTTATTGATTTTAATCGTATAATAATTTTTTCATTTATCTTTCCAGACCTGTCAGAGCGAGGGGTGAAAAAATTCGGCGATGGGTGTCGTGAGGATCGCGAATGCGGCTTTGTCGGTTCTTATTGCGAGCCTAACAGAAAAAAATGCTTTTGCAGGGAGGAATTTCAGGCCACCAATCACATTGACAAATGCGGACATCGTGAGTATAATACACTTGATTTTACACGTACGTCACGCTTCCGAGTATTATAATTTATAAAAAAAATATAAAATATCGCTTTTGGAAAATTCAATGTCACTCGGCTCGCTGAGCGAGTTCATGTTTTCCAATGATGAGTCAAAAATTTTGATACGTGGAACAATTGTTTGAAATATATGAAAAAAGTGAGTAATTGCTTTATGATTCCGATTCGACCGATTGACTCAATTTTCCGATTTCTAAGCCTCACGGCCTCATTGAAGGCTCGTCGATGTTTCTCTCTTAATGAACGCTCGATGCGCCTAGTTGGATGTGACCCAGCGATATTCGCTTTTTCTGGCTTTTTTGTCTTCCATCTTTTTCTCTTTTTTTTTTTTTTTTTCGACCACCAGTCATCTCCGTTAATTGTGAAAACGTCGATATCTCACAGAGTGGAACGAAAAAAAAAAAAAAAAATCATAAAATGAGAGAACCAGAGAGGAATCTGTATATATATGCTGGACTATATCATGCCCATTCGGCAACAGGCAGAGTTTCTATCGATCGAACGATTGAAAACATGTCTGGCAGCAGTACATATTTCCAGTTCATCCAAGAGGCACTATTTTCATATATAAAAAACATTCCGTTCTCATACTTTTTTCTTCACGAATCTTTGATTTTAGTAAAAAAAACAACATCCCAACTTAAAAATAATGGATAATTCAATAAGAAAGACACCGATCGAATTTTATACTCGAGTTTTTTTAAACGGCATTTAAAAATATTTACGAAAACATAAAATTTTATTTACGTATTTTTCAAATTTATTTATTTAATAAAAAAAAAAATTGAATACAAAATCCACCAAAATGGCCTTACCATTGCGACTCATTTCGTTTTATTGCAGCTGTGAACGTGAACGAGTCATGTTTGTTCAACGAGCAGTGCGAGCTGAAAGTGTCGCAGACGGAATGTCGAGACGGTCGTTGCATCTGCATCTTCGAGAAAATACCGGTGATGCAACCGGGCGGTTTATTGGAGTGTGTCGGTGAGACGAGAAACTACGAGTTGTTTCACCTTTTTTTTTTATATATATATAAAATAAAATATATACAGCAGATCTGTAGTTACGTATGGAAAACGGTCTTGAAGGTTGAGAGCATCGTCAACAAATCGTTTGAGAGATATATAAGTTAGTGGAGTGGTACAAAATTTAAAGGAAAAGATGCTGGTTTATGTTTTCATCGTTTGTCAATTATATGAAAATTGCCACGCAATTTCCACGGGTACTGGGCAGGAATCGGGAATGTTTTCTTCAACTCGAACGCTTAATATCTTTCGAAATGTCATAGCTGAATTGTTACGAAGCATATTTTGTGTCATTGAAAAATGCGTAAAGTATACGTACCGAATAGAAAAGAAATCGTATACGAGAGGATCACGAGCGGATTTGTTCGAAGATAAATGATATTCTTCGGGTACTATCTGCCGCAGATAGAAAAGCACAGAATCGTTCGACATTCGATAACTCTAGCGATTGAAGATTTGATCGATTTACCCAACGCGAACGATTCATTCATTTTTTATTTTTCCGTTTAGGGTAGTGTTCGCATTTCGCATGCTCCATTAAACACGATAAAACGATATGACATTGTAAATTCACAGCCGAGGTGAAAGAACCGGAAAATCTACAGTACGTCGACCCGGCTATGATCGGAGTCCTCGTCGGTATGGCTCTAATGTTCGTTATCATATGCGTCGTTCTGAGGCTCTTTAGCAAGTAAGTGCTTCGACAACTTACACTTATCCTCTCCTATATTTACCACCAAACTTTTTTTTTCTACTACATATACTTGCCATCTTTTTTTTCGCAGTTTCATATTTTTTTTCTTCCAAATACTATTGAGAGAAGTTTGTTTTTTAAATTATTTTTATATTTTTCCAAAATCTAAGTGCGTATACACATCGGGAGTGCAACGGCGATTTCCTTGTATATCCCCTCCATTTCGGAGATCTCAATGCGTCGATATCGTTTTTTTCTGAGGCAAAATTTCTTAAGATGCTAACGGGAAAGGAAAATTGAAAAAAAAACAAAAAAAAAACTTGGATGCTGCGCGCATATTTTTAGTATTAACGTTGCAATGACGACCTTTTCTTCAGATTCTTCTGTATAATCGTGGTTATTGCTTGCCCCGGCCTGGACATCTGCTCTGGGAATCAAGGAGAAGCACCGTTCAAACAAAAAAAATCACTTCTCCAATTATTATTATTGTTTGTTTTTTTTCCGAACGATCGTACAGAGGAAACCTTCGAATGGCGTTTTTGCTCATGGGAACGGGATTTTTTGGAGCGCTAGAAAATATGGACTAACGATTGAAAAATCGTTTCAGAGCACGTTGGCGCGAAAACCGTACGATCTTCAATACGCCGAACGCTCGCCTGATGAACGTATCGCTATTGAGGGACAACAAGCTTCTACATGCCCAAGAGCGAAGAGGTTCGCGCGCTAGCGTACGAGGACCATCGAGACAACCTTCAATGGCCTCGCTACGCGCGCATTCGCCCAACGCCTCGCAAGGTGCGAAAAACACTCAGCGAGTGAGCCGTACGGGTTTTTATCCATTCAATTTACTAAGCAAGCAACTTTAAATGACAGTAACCCTGGTTTCTCTTTTTAATATCAAAAAGAAAAAGAAAAAAAAAGCAGTTTAACAAGTTAACGAAATAAAAAAAAAAAAAAATAAAAAGACTAGAGCAAGAGACTTCTGTCGATAAGTAGGTAATGTCTTTCCTATCGACTATTTCGTTTTCTCATTATTCGCTCATGCATCATAACACATATATTTACATTTCTTTTTTCATACTCATAATCGCTTGTTTACTCGAATTTTCGAATTAGCCCCGAAATTCTCTAATGATATATTGAGCATTGATTGTCGAACGTCCGTGTGTATTGGAATCAAGCATGAACATAGATGATCGAGAAGAAATTTTAGAATGATAGTAACACGAGGTCCCCGGAGAAATGTAAGATCCCCAAAACATAACGACAGATAAATTTTCAAATGTCTTTTATTAAATATCTTCTAATGTCTAATTATTATATATCTTTTACTTCGCTCAGTGGATTGAACTCTTCGTAAATCCGTAATCCTCGAATTTACGCGTAGTTTTTGCTTCCTCTTCGAATTGCGGTATTCATCATTACTCTTTAGATGGGGTTCTATTATGACTTTTTTCACCGATCTCGTGACCGAGGACCTCGTGACAAAAAAAGACCTGATCGACGTTCGACAATTTGATTCGAAATCGCATAAACAAGCCGGTGAACGTCCATTCCTTTGTCATTGTTGAACGTGCTTTCGCATGGGAAAAAATGACTTTTGTGAGCAGATCGTACCGTTTGTCTACATATTTGGAAGGGGAAGCGGTTCGTTAAATTGAATCGAGAGAGAAATAATAATAAAGTCATTGTATATATTTATTGCTCAACAATTTCTTGCGGGTCGTAAGAACACGATGACGGATGAAATATGAAATGAGAAAACTACGTCGAAGCTTTCATTGTCTTCGCGGATGAGGATCTTGACGTTTTTTTCTTTCATTATTAAATTCCAGAAATTTCTAAGAACTTGAAGATGATGGTATGAGGGTCAAGGGAGAAAACTACGAACAGGATTTACAAAGGGAAATTCATTTATAGCCTTACCGGCAGAACTTGTATCTTAATTATCATGAAAGCTAGCATATATCTCGAGCGTCTTTTTCGTCTAATTAGATAGAGCCTCGGGGGTCAACCGTTATTCATTCGTCGACCCTGTTGTTTAGCCACTGAAAACTTCTATCCGTGTGAAAACAAATAATTATCAAGGAAGATACACCTTATAACAATGGAGTTACTTTGTAATTGAAACTCTACCGATTGTACAGTCGTGGTCAAAAATATATTTAACGTCAACGAAATTTGACAGGATTTTTTACGAAATTTCGAATCTCATCGAAGAAAAATGAAGCATAAGAATGAGATGGAAATAAATAAAGCAAACTCAAAGAAAGGGGCAGCCTAAGAAAAAAAGAATGTACAATTGACTATTGTTATTTGTCATATCAGCGTAACCGTATATTCACCAAAACTGGATCTACTCTGGGAGAGATATGCTGGAAAAATGAATTTCCTGTATATAGTTAGGAACTTGTCAGTATCATTGTTTTATCATACTTATTTGTGTTATTGGCGTTGTGAACAGATAATCACTGAATCATCGACCAGAAAAAAACATATTCAAAAATTTGTTACGGAATGACAATGTTTTGAAAACGACTGTACAAAACGTGGATTCTTATCTCGGCGAATACTCGACACATTTTCGATTACAAGAGCTCGAGTCATTCGCGCGGTCACAATTTCCCAGGCCATTGAATTTCTTTTTTCAATCTCATGTCATCATCACTTTCTTACGTCGTAGACAACTAATAGACACACTCTTACATCGACCCTCGTGATGGTTATTCTCGTAAGGTTGTCTTTTGTACAGTCTGCAGATGCAGGAGGGTCGATACTGTACTCCTTTTTCTCGTGCATCACCAGTAAACTCAAGATAAAAAGAGCCCCAGGGTACAGTATTTTTCTTTGTGTCACGTGACAACGTCGAAGAAACAACTTTTATTTTCTTTTTTTCTATTACATTCTAGTGCTCCAGAGCTCTTCGATCCTTGAGGCGTCTAACATTCGACAACTTTTCGAAACTAACTAACTCACACTCTTTCTCACTCACTCTCTCTCTCTCTCTCTCTCTCTTGAAATGAATTACATATGCATATATTTATATACGTATGTATACATGTACATTTATATATCTCTATCTCTATTAGTGAATGAATCACGTGATAATAGTTGCTTGCTGAAGTAAAACATGTGCCTGCCATACTTTTAACCAAAGTATTGCCTTGGTTCGTTTTGATAGAAACTGTGTACTTTATATACTATTTACTAATTTATCATAAACACACACACGCACAGAGAAAATTCAAGTAAAACAGACCACCGAGGGCAGACTCTGTGAGTTGTTTTCCTTACTCACTTGGGTCCATAATAATTTGATTGATTTATTGACTCATTTTTTATTATAATCAGTCTGTTGTACTTTCGTTCTTGGTGTATTATAAACGAATAAAATTAATGAGTCATGATTGCATTAATTATGAATTGCTTATTATTATTGTGATGATTATATAACGACTGCCAGAGTTTTTCTCTGTGTGAGTGTGTACGTGTACGTACTCTACTAACTATAGCTATACTATACTTCAACTGATCTGATACTTGATTCTTTTGTACAGTTTTATATGAATATAATATCAATAATAATAATAGTAATACTATAGTCAAGTAAATGGATAACCGAAACATTTGGATCTCGTAATTAGCGAAGAATTTGTTAGTCAAAGTTTTTTTTTTTTTATTGGTGAAAGAATGTTCAATCATGCACAAAAGTGTTTGGAACAATGGCAAAGGTCATTTTTCAGAGGGACAATTCGTAGTTTAAATATTGATCTCATTTAATTTGAGTCGATGCTTTCCCTATTTTTTCTTCGATATTTCATCGAAAGTATCGACCAAGTAGTACTGTCAATATTTAATTGGACAAACAAGAATAATTTTTTTTTTTTTTTCATTTTGGAATGTAATAATTCAATATTAAGCCATTCGTTAAATTACTTTTTTTTAGCCCTTAGAGCTCGGAGTCCATACCGAACATTAAAACGATTGCTGCTCGTGTAATTCGTTCGCGGAAGTATTAAACTTGCGATCAATCCATCGAATGGTTTGCCAAAAAGCACCGAACCAACGAACCAAACACTCTCGTGTATAGCCACACAGAAAAAAATGAATTTGTTAAATTTTGTATAAAAAAGTAAGCATTTTGCTGAGATCATATTCGACGTACAGAGATATCGATGAACAGTATTTTCTAATTTTATTTTGAATTTTTCAAGCTCAACTTCAGTCCGAAGACAGTTGTTGGTAACTAAAGGAAGTTTCAGCATTCCACTAGTTTTTTGCTTATTTTTTAAGCTGAGGCTCAGGACAAAGCGAATGAATACATGAAATGAAATACCTCCATTTACTGGTATCCAATATGTTATTTAACAAAAGCATTTTTGTGTGGTCCATTGATTGGACGATTTTGAAGGAACAATGATGATATTGAAGTTTGCATCGTTGCAAAATTTGTTTACTCGAAAAGTGGTCAATCCGAAGACTCGTTGAAATAAAAAAAAACTTGACAAAGAAAATCCGCGTCGAAATGTAGAAAATATTTGTTGAGATAACGGTGCAAACCTGAATATCGTTGAGAAAAAATGTTGAGAGTCACCCAACGGACTAATTGCCAGGTTTTCATCCAGGATCCCGTCGTGGAAGTCGTGGAAGTAGCGGCAACGCATCAGCAGCATCAACGAGATCAAATAAATCGCCACCGAATCATACGAGCAACGCGTCGAATAATCAACAGCAGGAAAACGTAACCGTCGAAATCCTCGATGCGAAGGCGTAGAGTTCGTTCTAGAGTTCGTTCTCTCGATCGAGCCCTTCATCCGCAATCGTAGGATACCACATAAAACATTACGACGAAGATATTAACCAAATAAAAACAAAAGCAGCAGAAAGACATAAAAATCACGACTATCGATTTCATAACCGATTCTACATATGCATATATACAACAAAAAGACATAAAAATTTTAACAATAATAACAGCAATGAATATGATGATTATTGATAATCAATAATGAAACTCATTGACGTTATAACAATGATGATTATTATTATTCGAAAATAATCATGATTGATGCTGAATTTCTTGTCAATTCAGAATCAAAAACAATGGTTGATATTGAATTTAGTGATTGTATTGATATTTCGAGCCACAATTAATCATTATCGATCCTCAAAAGGCATATAATCATTGGTACTATTATTACTGCTACAATACACATATGTATGTGGTTGGGCTCGTATGAAATGTATTCCGGAATCGATGATCGCTAAGCGAAAAACGAAAATTAATTGGTGAAAGAAAAAATATAGAAAAGAGATGAAAAACTCGAGAATAAAAATAACGTCATTGGTTAGTTTCACGAAAGAAAGTGACGACGTTTCGTGAGTAAAATAAGATAATTACGGAACCTACTTTGTAACGCTCTACTGCGATATTCCCGTGCCTATAGCACCCTCTTTCTTATTACTATTATGATTTCTTTTTTTTTTTTTTTTACAAAGTCCCATTATAAAAAGTCTTTTGCTATGGGGAAATTACAGGATGACATTTAAAATAGAAACTCCGAACCAAACTTCGTTTCGTCCGGAATCTTGAAAAATACAATACCAGAGGAAGAAAAAATCGTGTGTTAAATGATAGCAGGAAAAATGATAAGAAACAATGAGAGAAAAGCTAATTTTTCTCTTTTTCTCAAAGCCCATCACTCATTAGCAAATTCTAGAAAAACTCGGACCAAACAAGCTTTCATTAGGGTCCATTGATAAAAATTCATATATATATACATATATACATATAAAAATATGAATTTTTATATATATGTATATATGAATGATAAATATAAAATATTCGTTATTATTGCCATTATGAAAACAAAAAATAAAAATCGTTAACTATCGTGGACAGAATCTGTCCTCTCTGGTAGAATTAGTTATTTCCCGATACTCGTGAGGTCGCGAGTCATCGTTATGGGGGGAGCGAGTGAGCAAACGAGACAGAAAACAAAATCGACGATCGCCATTGGAGCGGAAGGTCGTTGAACAACCCACATGCGAATGAACATTTTTTGTAAAGCGAAATGAGCTCGTACCCTATGAAAATCGGATACTATCTGATCCCTGTGAATTCCGGTAACGCAAAATTATGAAAAAATAAAAAAAAAAAATAAAAAAAAAAGAGAACCGAGAACAAATCGATGGTTCGTTGCACCAAAAAAAAGCACTTCAAACCAATGGTAAACGATGAAATTATCGATGAAATATTACAAGAACAAAAATAACGTAAGAAAAGTGCAATGAAAAAGCGACAACCTGTCAAACTGATCATAAAAATTCATAAAAAATTTCAAGCCACTCTCGAATAATAAAAGGAAAACGAACAGAAAAAAAAAAAAAAACGACGGAAAAATCGAAAGAGCGGAAGTTCGCCTTAAATAATCATTCGATAAAACGGAGACGTAGATATATAAACGAATAAAAGAATTAGAGCGAGTGACCAAACGCCCAAATGCGATGTAGTGCTCGCTGATTAACAATAATAATAATATAATAATGATAAATAAAAGAAGAAGCAAACTTTGCAAACGATGATAAACTTCGCACCAAACTAGCTCAGCTAATCACGCGTGATAAATAGAATTCGTAAGAATAAAAAAGATAGTCTCTGATTAACGATAGAGATAAACCTTTTTTCATTCTCGACGAAAAATAATGAGAAAAGAAGAAACAAAAAAAAAAATTATGATCGTCCGGAGTCGATATATTCGTGATTTTCATTCGTAAATAAAATCAATCCAGAGAGATTCGTCGATAATAATATAAATGAATAAACAAACAAATAAATGAATAATAATAATAATAATAATAATGAAGCATTAAAAGAATAAATAGCACTCTATGCTGATGCAATTCTCGGCAGTTTTGTGCCTCTCTGGAAGAAGAAAAATAAAAGAAGGGTTGAAAATTAGAGTCTCGAAAGTTTATTGAACGATATAACGGTTCTCTGCCGATCCTCGACGAAGCTTGGCCCTATCTACATCTATAATCGAAACAATGAGAAAAAACCCGAAAAAAGAAGCAAAAAAAAAAAACATTTAATTTATCGAGTAGGTTTAGCGTAAGAATAACGCCTAGGCGATTGTGCTACTCTGTGATTATAAGCTACGTAAACGAAAAAGAAAAAAAAAAAAGAGAGAGATAAGGAGAATTACCCCGTAAAACATTGTATTATAGGCTAAAAGTAGCAGGCGGAACAAACGAATAAAAGAAAAAAAAATCATCAAATATTGGGAGAAACGTCGAGACGAAATAGATATTGATATTCCGAAGCAAAAAAAGAGCACGATAGCACATCATTTTCTGTCCATTAAATAGATACGAGAGAAAAAAAAAAAACGAGAAGGATGACATGGAAAACATCGACACAAGAATAAGTGTCAGAGAGGTTGAATCATCGATGGCGCGACTTGACTCGATCTTGAAAGGAAATTCGGGGAAGGTTTCCATTTTGAGATCGGATTCGAGATTCTCACCGCGTTGATTTGACACGCGATTCGCAAATATAATTAAAACCAAAAAGAAACAAAAATGATGTTCGGAAGATCGAAATACAGCGCTCGAAAGATAAAAATAAAAAAGGGTTTCACACAATCGCGTCCGAGTATATAATTTGAATTACGCGCGGGCTCGAATTTGGGTATAATAAAACAATCGAATAGAATTTAACCGAAACGATTAATAAATCGCTTCCGTAGCTCCCTGTAAGCTCGCGACATTATTACTCGATATATGGTATAAACGAAAGTGCATAAAAACTTGGGTTTACCTTTTTATAGCACAAAAGCGACGACGGTGCGCGAATATTCGTCCTCGAGTTGGGAAAAAAACAAAAGAAAAACGAAAAAAAAATAAAAAATGGTCCTCACTCTGCCCAAGGGATTCACACGGACACGAAAACACTTCGTATACACTCTTTTTCTAAGAAAAAAATTTTAAAAAATGAAAAAAAAAAAAAAAAAAACCATTTTTCAAACGTTGTCTCTGAAGATTTCTATATGCTACACTCGCTGAATGTACCTTGCGTGAGCTAAAAAGTAATATTATGGAACTGGAAATATCGCTTTAAATATGACACGAGGAGAATGAAGGAAACAAAAAAAAAGCTGAGAAGAACGAAGAGAGTGTGCGATATTATTCTTGAATCTTGCGCAAGCTTATTAATACGCGAGTCGTGTGTGGCGATTTAAGAAGAAAAAAAATTTTTTTTTACCATTATTAGGAGCTAAAACGCGTCAACGATCTTGCAAAACGATTAATCGTCCATGAAAATTATTTGATTTTGAACTATCGTTTTTTCTCCACGATGAGAAAATTAATAACGATTATAAAAGGAGAAAAGATGAGAAAAATAAGTTTTTCGTCCGAGTTTAACAATCAGCATCATTTGCCGCAACGATGTTTAAAACGTGGAAAATGCTAATGAAAATCAACGACGCGAATCAAAGGTGCGAACTGAGTAGACGACGGGTAGTCCAGTCAATGGGGAAGTGCTAGGCCTACCCGCGTGTACAAAGTATAATTAGTGCACCTTTGGAGCTAATCGTGACAAAAAAAAAATCATCAACGAGGAACCAGTTGAGTCAACGATTGCCGATTGTTTTATAAATTGATTGTCGAACCGTATACAGATGAGACATTGATCACAAATTCAGATAACCGAAGAAAAAAAAAAAACGAATCTCGTGGATACACAATCATATATAATCATAACACTATTGATATAAATAATGTTAACGACGTATTATAAATGAAAAAATAATGAGATAAATTAACGCCTCCTTCAGCTTTAGAGCGATAATCGATTAGCCTGATTATAATCTGTGCCAGATATATTGATCCGTCATAAACGATAACGCAATTTGGGCGAGTAAAAAGGGCAGGAAAAATGAAATTTCGATCGGTTGCAACATTGCACAAGATTCTCGTTTGCACATGTGCGCAATCACGGTATAACGATCATCTCTCATCTCGTTTCGTGAGAATCAAAATGATCAAAAGATTAAATCATTTTGATTCGGTAGGAAAAAAAAAAAAAAAAAAAAATTATATAAATATAAAAATGAAGAAAAAAAAAACAAACTACGATTCGGTCAGATTCACCGAGAAGTGAAGAAAAAAAAAAAAAAAAAGGAAAAATCTCTTGTCACGCGAAAGAATAATGATATATTATTATTTTCAATCAGTACAACGTGTACCTAATCAACAAAGAACCTCTATCGCTTCGTTTTTGCATAACCTATGAAATTTAGCTCGTAATTAATGAATTATATATTAATTGGAATAGAGTTTGGATCATCTTTAGATTTAGATGTAATAATATCTTTTATTCATACCGGTTATTTTATCTCGAATTTCGCTTTGAGGCCGTCGTAAAAAAAAATCATTTATCCACCGAAAAATATTGCCTTTGAGGTAATAAATATATAAGTGATTGCGATAACACACGGAATATATTCACCTTTATATGTATTTATAGATATTGAATTCACGTGTAACGGAATGAGTATATAATATGATACTTACAGTTAAATGAGGAAAACGCAGCAGCCATCTTCTTGTTTTTTCTTCGCATTAACGATATATTTTATAAGGAGTTGCGTGTGCGGTTGATACGACTAAATACTTGAATAATTTTTGACTTAATTATCTATGATTAAAGTGTAACGTCTAATAATAACTATATAAAGTATATTTAGTGCCGGCTTAGTCAACTTTATAGCCTTTATATTCTATACATTTCATATTACGATAACATATTTAGCTTACAAATTATATATGTTATTGTACCAAAACTCTTACTATATTGTACTTAAAATCTTATTGATCTTTGAATTCATTTTAATAAAAATCATATAATACCTCGAGCTTGACCAATTTTTTTCATTCCTTCTCGAACGATACAAATTTTTTTTTTCAATTCCCTAGCTGCAGAACCGATAGTCTTTCTATTTTTTCATTCTCGTTCGAGCCCAAATCTTCCGGAAAAAATTTCAAACGAAATTTCTTCAATTTGACCCATAAGCGATGATTACTTTCGATTATGGAAGCACTATCCTTTGCTTGTTGAAAATTTCGGAATACGTGCGCGGGTCGATTTGTGAGCGCCAACGTTCTCCCGACAGAAAGGAAAATGTTGGAATCTCTGCATCAGGAAGGAATAAAACTTGAATCGAGTAAACAACTACTTGTGTGTCGATAATAGAATAAAAATGATTTTCATAAAAATAAACAATGCTACAGATTGTAGGATTCGAATGGCTCAGAGAAACAACGACTCCCCTTATATCTATAAATATAGTATATTTGGGCTATTTATTTTTTAATTTACATCTTAAAAATAGAGTGAATAAGAAAAAAAAATTATTTTTTCAAAATTATTTATACGAATTTTTGGCACGCCAGTCTAAAAATTCATCATAGTTCTCGTCTTCGTCGCTCGATTCCTCCTTACCTATGCAGTCCATTTTTTTCTCAGATGTTCGAACCTGATCTTTCAATTTCACGAAATCCATTACTCTGAAAATGTATCAAATTTTTTATTTCGTTCCACGATATATGAGAAAGTAGATTTTCTTACCTATTCCAATTTCTCATTTGTTCTTCGATCTCGTCGAGCTGTCGCACCGTAGTTGCTTCTTCCTGATCGTCGGCGATAATTTGTGCCGATTGCGCCGCTTCCTCTTTTATTTCTTTTTGAAACTTGTCCCACTCTTCCTCTATGGGATCTTTGTAATCGACGTTTCTCACTTTTGCATCCATTTTAGGATCGTCGAAGAATCCTTCCGGCAAGGAAGCTGCGTGTGACTCGTCTCTGGCTTCCTGAGCTTCTCTCGTTCCTCCCTCGCGCACTTTTTCCACTTTCGGAATTTCCGATTTCTCAGAAACCCACGAGGTTGCGCCAACCACGTTTGACGAGTCGTCGAAGAAATCCGATGGTAAATTCGATCCGGTTTTCTCAACAGCTGCATTTTTCAATATGCCCTTGACTTTTTTATTTCCGGGACTTTCGATGCTCGGAGAAATCGGCCTCTTTGTCGAAGATGCGCGCGCGTTGCTCTCTTTCGAGATGACGCTCTTCTTTGCTTTTTCTATATTTTCTTTGTGCGCTTTGGAATTCAAATGCACCGGCCATACAGCTTCGCTACGCACTGTCGATTTGCAGAGAATGCACATCAGCTGTCCCGTCTCGGTATACGTATTCTTTGGTTAAGCAAAATTGTTGAACAATAATTTGTTCTAATCTAAGCAATGAAATATAAGCTATAAGCCAATTGTTTGAAAACATTGAACCATCGGATCAATGAACAAAGTTGAATAACAATATTTGGAAAATGCCAGAAGAAATCAATTTTTTGAAGAAACAATAATTCGGGCTGTTTCATTCCTAGTAGTCTAATGTTGAGCGGAATATTTTAATCAATTTGATTGGGTTTTTATTTCGGATTCCAGTGTAGCAAGGACCACTGGATATTCATTGAGAAACGAGTGGAGTTTTTTTCAGTAATTATGTTAATTTAGTTGACAGCTTTATTCACTTCGACTTTGAAATTGAATAATTTTTTTACCATTTATTAGTTGAAATAAAAAGTTTTTACAAATATATTTGTAAAACACTCCAGATGTTGTTTATACGATCGTGAAACATGATGGGGGAGACATGTAAACAACATAACCTAAAATTTCGAATTATGATAAAAAGGATATTTTGCCAGTGGAGATTCAATTTTTTTCACAGAGGTGACAGCTCTCTTTTTGGCTTCGTTCATCGCTTTTCTCAAGTCACCCTGCGTTACTTTGCTTTTAATCGACATTTTTTTTCAATAGAATTTATTCGGATACTGGTATAATGAATATGTCACCGCGACTGTTTACGTCGAAATTCGTTGTTTTGCAACGATTGGAAGCGGACACGGTCGTACATACAGACAGGTCTGGAAACGAAAGTAGCATTGCATAGGCAGCATGTGGGCCTCTTAATGTCCAAGCTTTTTTTTCTCACCGCTGCCACGGCATAGCGCTGTGATAGGGGGATGTTACAAGTTATATACAGGCCTAATTTAAACCGTAATGTTTTCTATTCACGTGTTCTCGATATTTATTTCGTCAAAAATTATATGGACGTGAACTTGGCCGCCCGACATGAACTTTTCAAAAGTTTTCTGATTTCAATCGTTTGTGTGTCGTTTGTAGAGTATTGTGAGAACAAAATAAACGCTTGTGAGATGAGTTTATCGCGAAAAAATCAAAAATAAAAAGTAGCGTGAAGTTACCCCGCCCGCCATTCTACTTTTTTAAACCAAATGAGTCTAATTGTACGTAAATCAATGCGAAATCGTTTGTAAAACATGAATATTACAATAAAAATGTTTGTAAGACGCATATTTTTATGAAAAAGAAAAAACAAAATTTGCACAAGTTTTTCCGAACCATCAGTCAAGGAAACTGGTGTGTACCATACGGGTCGCAACTGATTAGAAATACATGAATCTTGAAGGTTTTGAAATGCTAAAAACGATAAGACTGATTCATAAATGCGAAAGTATATGGATGGTCTGTTGAACTGATTCAGATGTTACCATTGCTCTGGGCTATTCCTAAATTTTATTTTATGAGCGATTATATAAGAATATTTTGGAATGTTAAAATGGAAAAATTCTACCGACCAAAAAAAATACAGTATTCATTCCTCATTTCATCAATCAATCCACGGTCAGTAAGAGAAAAAACATTTTATCCTTCAAAGATTAACGATTGAAATGGAAATCGAATTCTTTCAAAAATAATAGTTCAAATCAAAGAAAGCCCAATAGTTTGATACTGAAAATTGCTATGCACAGAAATGAAACCAATAAAAATGATGGAATTATGTACTCACTCGTCGATGTCTTGTTCCCCTCCTCAATAACGAACCTACCTTTGGCAAAACCGAAAAGTCCGCAATTCCGAAATAGTCCGCACAGTTAATATCCACATCCGTTGCAGGACACTCATTGCAGTTGATTAATTTCCACTTGATTTTTCCCAGATCCTGCATGATTTTGAATTCAGACGAGCAGCAGCAGCAGCGTCGTTTTTCCAACGTTGAAAACGATAGTTCATCGTAGTTCAAAATTCAAATGCACTAATTCACACAACACCAATATTAACTTTTTACACTTCCGAGATAGTAAACGCGTGATTAAGACGTCAAAATTTTTTTTAATTTCCACGTCAACGAACCCATGCACGGAATAAAAAAATCCATTCAATATTTCTTTGTTCCGCTAACTCAAAAAATGTATTTTTCTTGTGGCAATAAACTTTCTTTCCGCAATTGAATACGGTCGGTGACGAGTGACAGAAAGTGTAATGGCAACTTGTGCCATAGTTTCGTGGAAAATCGTGCGTGCTCACGTGGGTGCACGCGTGCACGGGCGCTTGCGTTCTATTGTACTGTAGCAATTGCGATAGTAAAAACTATTCGCAATGCTGTACAATAGCTGCGGTTATACATGCCTTGCGTGCATTGCGTTGCGTGGACCGTTTGCAGCATCCGGGTTATATGCATGGACCTTGCCTGCGCGACTTCGATATGCGATACAGAAACTGTATCGCGTTCGGAAACAGCAAACTACAGAGTAGATTTATAGCTTTCGTTCCGTTATTCTTGCCGACAATCCCATGGCTTTACGGCCTGCGTGCATTTGGTGCTTTGCGTTGCGTTGCGCGACTCGCATGTATGGTTGCATCTTAGCTCCGCTTGCGAACACGCGTGCGTGCGAGCATACACACGATTTTCGAAACTGTAACACAGCCGTCACTAGACTGTCTGTCACTCAAAGCCCTTACTCACCATCTCATTAATCGTGATTCGCTCAAATATTCAAAATAATTCATCCTATAATTTAGCACGAAAAATAATATCGTGGGCAAGAGGCTTTCCTATATCGACTTGTCGAATATCGCTTGCGAGAAGAAAACTCATTGACAAAAGAGAAATAATTGAAAATTCATTACGATTGACAAACGAGCGAATTGTGTTTTACGACCCTAATATTCTTTTCATAGCGTTTTCGTGCATGGTTCGTTTTCGAGAAATCGCGCATATTATTAAGCTCTTATTTTCGTGCATTTTTTATTTTCAAAAAATCGCGCACATTTTCAAGCAAGCACATTTTAATAATAAAAAAATTTTATCACGATTTTCCGTTTTTTTATTATCCATCGTTGTATTTTTATTTGGTTTAACGACACTTCAAACCGTTTAAAGTATTTTATATAAAGATTTTCGTCATTTATTCCGCACTCTGTTTTATCAATTTCGTTGCAATCAACGAACGATAATGCGCGGTATTGCACTTTGCACTAGCCGACCGATGCTAATGCAACTCTCTCCGCGCGCGCCACTTGCCGCTCCGCCCCGCGTCCCGCGGGCGACTGAATGAATGCGAGTCTCTCGCTCGCTCCCTCCTTGCCCCGCGCACGCGCATGATCCAGTTCTCGGGCCTGCCTCTTCCAGTCGCCCCGGCGTGAACTCTCCCCACCATCCCCGCTACGGAACGGCGAACGGCTTAGCAGGCCAAGCGCGAGAGCGCGTAAACGTAAACACAGAGTCGAGGCTCCACGAATATAAACAAACCAAACAAGCTAGGGACATTCATTCACCAATATTTAGCGATCACATTTTTGTGCACCGTATGAATATTCGTTCAGTAATATTTTATAACAATTCAACAACGTTTTATTCTCTCGTTTTCCCAACGCATAAAAATGCCGGTAGCAAAAAAAAGACCGTCAATCGAATTTCATTCGGTTTTTTGAATCTAGGAAGATTCGTTCCCAGAAAAGTCCGCACCGAACGAGTCGCAGCATATCATGGTAGGAAATTAAAAAATGTATTAAATCAAAGAATTATACAAGAAAAAATTTTTGAATCACATCTTGGGACCTAGAACTATCCAGGTTCATAAAGATCAGCATTCGAACGATACGTTGAAACAGTAAAACCGGATTAGTAAAAAAAATTAATTTCGATTAATGAAAAAGAAAATTCATAAAACTGGACGATCCCAAAAACTGGCAATCATACTGCGCACGCGTGGATCTCGACTATTTATTTTCCTGTGTCCACTCCTTCTCTCCAGTCTCCCTGACTGGTTCGGAAAAATTTATGCAAATTTTGTTTTTGCTTTTTCATGAAAATATACGTCCTACAAACATTTTCATTGTATTATTCGTATTTTACAAACGATTTCGCATTGATTTTCGTACAATTTGACTCATAAAATTTAAAAAATAGAATGAACAGACTAACTTCACGCTAATTTTTATTTTTCATTTTTTCGTGACAAACTCATTTCACAAACGTTTATTTTGTTCTCACAATACTCTACAAACGACACACAAACGATTGAAATCAGAAACCTTTCGAAAAATTCATGGCGGGGAGCCAAATTTACACCTCTAAAAATTATTCGTGTAACAATTTAAAAATCTTTAATAAATTGATTGCATTAAAATGACGAAATCCTGTGCGGTACCTCACTACAAAACAGGGTATAAATGGAATCAAGAAAAGAGCTCTGTTTTCTAAGTGCCAAAAAACCCAAAACGTTTTAAAAAGTGGCAGGCAGCAATTCCCGGAGTGAAACTAAAAACATCTCAATACGTTTGTGAAAAACACTTGAGTCTTCTACAAAAAAAAAAAAAAAAACTGTCAAGCGATTGGCTAAAAATTAAAAGTAGTTTCAAAACATCTACATGCAAGAGTTTGTTTTTGGTTTTTCCCGAACACGTTCTCCTGCTTGATCCCGTTCTTATGTCTATCATAAAACTCCACTTGTGCTTTTTTATTTTTATTTCCCTGAATTAACGATTTCAACGAAAAACAATAATGATTTTCATACGAAAAAATTATAATGGAGAGTGCATGTACTGTGCCCAAGAGACATATGGCTGTCTCTTTCGCACACAACATCCCTTTTCCAATGCGCACCATGCGGCCAAACATGGAAGCTACAAACACTGGACGTTAAGCGACCCATCCCCCACCACCGTCGTTTCCAGACCTGTATGTACGACCGTGGAAGCGGATGATCGGAGTATCTCCTTCCCTACCGACCCCGAAAGCCCCGAAAAAAGAGGAGGAATAGGAAGTTCTTGATTGGACCGAAAGTAGCGCTTCATTACATCATGACGCGGGAAATCGAAAGGAATTAAAACTTTTCTCTTCGAAGCAGTGGATTATGATTACATTTTCTATTTTTGCAATTTTTTTCTGTAGCATTCGGAAAAATATTTAAATATTCTGTAACTTCTAAAACCGTTATTGTATCACAAATGAAATGAACTGAAGGTTTTGAAAAAAAATTTTTTTCTGCCCTACGGCCGGAAAGTGGCAACTTTCGGGCCGCTGCGCTAAACGATGTTGCCACATTCCGGCAACGTCGGGCAGAAATAGTATATTACATACCTAGGCCAGAAAAATAAGTAAAGTCTCAGATCACATGTAATTTTTGGCCGAGGCGAAGCCGAGGCTGACAAACATGTGGTCTGAGGCTTTACTTTTTTTTGGCCGAGGTGTGTATACTATTTTTCTGCCCGACGTTGCCGGAATGGGGCAACTTCGTTTAGCGCAGCGGCCTGAAAGTTGCCACTTTCCGGCCGGAGGGCAGAAAAGTAGTATACACACCTCGGCTAAAAAAAAAGTAAAGCCTCAGACCACATGTTTGTCAGCCTCGGCTTCGCCTCGGCCAAAAATTACACGTGATCTGAGACTTTACTTATTTTTCTGGCCTAGGTATGTAATATACTATTCCTGCCCTGCCGCCGATCATTTGTCTCTATAACCGAGTTTTTTTGTTCAATATGTCAAAACTGTCATTTCTCTTGGAATCGAGAGCAATTCATCAGCTCAGCAGTTCATTAGTTAGTTCAGTTTGGAATTAGAATCAGTGTTTAAAATAAAATAATGAACGAAATGATTTCCACTGATGACTCCATGGACGAGGAAGAGGTGTTGACCGATTTTGACGCGGAGCCGGAAATAATTATACAAACGGAAACTTTACCAAAAAAGTCGGCTGATCGGTACAAACTCGTCTACGAGAACTACAAAAAATGGCAGATAGAACATCAAAGTTCTTTGTCAAATTCAGAAGAAACGAATTTAGTTGTTTATTTTAAAGACTTGACCAAAAAACTGAAGCCGTCAACTATATGGTCCATTTGGTCGATGTTAAAAAAAACTTTAAACACAATAGACAATGTCGATTTAACCAAGTTCCAAAATTTGAAAAGTTTGATGAAAAATAATTCTAAAGGTTATCAACCGAAAAAATCCTCAGTGTTCAAGTGGGATGAAATTACAAAATTCATGAACGATGCATCAGACCACACCCATTTAGTTTCAAAGGTGAGTATTGTCATTTACTTGCATGAGTTTCTTAATAAATTTATATTTTTTTTGTTACACTAATTTAAGGTTATCCTTGTATTTGGAATTTGTGGGGCTCTGAGTTGTGATGAGCTCACTAACCTGACGGTGCAAGATGTTGAAGATCTTGGCAGCAAATATCTCGTGTCCATCAATGACACAAAAAATGATGCTCCTCGCCATTTCATTATTGGAGAACATTTTTATCAAAAAGTCAAGAAATACATCTTGATGAGACCCAACGAATCATTTACGGACAGATTGTTTATTCAGTACCACAATGGAAAAATTCAACGCCAAGTCATCGGCAGAAATAAAATTAGAGAAATACCACAGGCTATAGCTTCCTGTTTAAATCTACCGAACCCAAAATCTTATACTGGGCATTGCTTCCGAAGAACTGGCGCAACTCTTCTTGCTAACTCGGGAGCCAATACGACCATGCTCAAGCAACTAGGCGAATGGAAGTCGACTGGAATTGCTCAAGGTCACTTTTATGTTTTTTTAATTAGATTGTTAAAAATACTCATTGACAAACAAATAAATTATATTTACATTCAATTCTCTATTAAATATTCGAACGATATTTTTTTTCAATTAAAATTTTATTTATAAACAATTTACTCATTTATAGGGTATGTGGAAAATTCCTTAAAAAACAGAGAAAAGATTTACGAGAGCATAACTCACGCATTGATATCCGCTCCAACTCGTTCACAACCATCAACTTCGACAACAAACGACTTAACGCCGAAAGTACCGACCACCAAAAATGACAACAAGTCTACAGATGCAGGAATAAACCCAATTAACTTCTCGGATGAATTCGAGATTAATGACGAGGATCTAGCTAAAATTGATATCCCAAAAAAATCAGAGACTAAACAACCGCAAAATGAAACTGCGACTCATGCGAGTGAACAAATCCCGAAATTTTTGTCAACAAACCCATCCGTTGTATACGAAGACTGCGCATTTCATGGGAATATTGTGAATAATTTTTATTATTCATCGGAGCAAACATCGAAATCTTGCTCAACCAATCGATCTCATGCTTACAAAAACTGCGTATTTCATGAGAATACAGTCAACAATTTTCATTATTCATGTGAACCCGATAAAAAAAAAAATAAATCGATTTAAAAAAATGGTACAAGTTTGAATTAATTTTTCTGTCCTCCGGCCCGAAAGTGGCAACTTTCGGCCCGCTGCGCGAGACTTTTCTTATTTTCCTGCCCTAGGTGTGTAATATACTATTTCAAGAAAATGTTTGAGCCTATGATCATGAAAGCATCATTGCACAGATGTTTGAACTCGAAAAAAGTGATTCACAAGCAAGTATTGATGAGATGCAAATGAATAGATTTTTTCGAACCGTATTTTATTAAATTTATATAATGTTCGTTCATGTTGTACTAATGAGGCTGGACTATTCATCGAGCATTTTTTTAATACGGTTTTTTATGTATAATATCCGTGAAGAAATTTCGTCTTGCGTGCTGTACTCGGTGTACGGAATTGATAAAATTTTATATCCTTTAGCCTCAAGGATTCGTAAATACAATCCGTAAAAGCCCATGAGATCTTGTTTGCCACGACAATAATCGTTATAACCAAGTGGGATCACGGCTATCCTATAATTTTCCAAAACACATCAAACATTCGGTATGAGTATGCATAGGCGCTGTTTAAATTTGTTTCTGCTGATTAATAATATATACGATGCTAATTTTTTCAGTTTTTCACACGTACCTGAAGCCCTTAGTTGTCTTTAAATCACTCGCAACGGGTATTCGTTCACCCTTGTTGTCTATACAAATTTCGGCATCTGAAATTAAAAAAAAAAAAAAAAAAAAAACAAAGAAATGTGGAGTTGAACATTCCGGCTTATTATTGAGAAAAAAGTATAGAGTAATTTTGTAAATTTGGTTCAACTTACCCATCAGGAAACTCGTACCAAAGTCAACGTCAACCTTCAAGTATTCAGGGGGAGGAAAAATCTCTGCAAGCGCGATCGTCACGGACTTTGAGAATACTTGTTTTTCTTTTGATCTTTGAATCGGAGATACGACCGAATGAAAATCCTTGTCCAGAAGCAGTCCTAACATTTTCCAGGCAAACGTACAGATATTTTAACTTGGAAATTTCTGTTCCACGCGTTAGTGTCTTAATTTGATTGATTACCATTATAATTTGCAGCCAAATACTTAGCAGCTCCATTGATGTCTAACAATTTGCGTTGTTTTGGTACAGAAACGCTGGATGCTTCTGTGTGTGAAAAAAATGTAGACGACTTATTTATTAGTCATTCGATGATCTGTTATAATAGTGATGGATCATTTTACAGATAATTCGATAATTTATTCGATAGAATCAAAAATAAGAATCAAGGTTGTAATAATTGTTTTAATAAATATTCTCAAATCGTTAATAATTACTGTTATAAATTTTGAAACTAATAATAATTAAAATCTTGGATATTTTCAACGAAGGAAGTACATCCGATATAGAGAAAGAAGGATGAGAATTGAATAGACTTTTAACGTTTACCGGCCCAATGTAGGCCAACTGGGCTCAGGCCTGTTTGAAAATAAGGGAATTTGTTGTCAGCTCGCTTCGATCAGTACCCGCGTAAAAAAAGTTTGATCGAAAAAACGTTAATTAATACGCACCCTCTACTTTAGATACGAAAGCGTTGTTTAATACAGATGCTATGTGCCGATTATCTGCGAGTTGTAAGACCGTCAATGCCCAAACAACGTTGAGCCAATCGGCAGGTTTCGACATGTGGCACTCTTCCAACGGGTCAATAAGAATCTGATAAGAATATTGTATATTTTGACTCGTTGAATGATTTAGTTATCGAGAAAAATTTGATTTTTTCGTTATTTCTACCTTCTTAATCCTCTCGATATTGGAAGGTCTGTAGCCGAGCATCGCTAGGGTCATAAAATATGAGCACAAATCTTGGCAGCGTAATTCCTTCGAATGTTCGACAACCCATACAGATAATTCGTTCATCAATTTCTCATTTTTATAACGGAGAATTCCGAGCGATGTTAGAATCGAACCGATTATTGGACTCTTTTTGACTGCGCTTATCGAAGAGATGATATCGTTGGACATTTTTTTTAACAATTGCTGGAACGATAAAAGACTTTCACACTTGTGGAATTGTCGTTTCCGACTATCCGTCGGACTGTGTCCGAGAAAAAAAAACATACAAAATAAAGTGATAAAAATTGGAATACGAAAAAATTCACGGGTTGTTGTTCAGTCTCACCTCGTCCGGATAATTGAGCACGGCCACGCTGTACAGAAGATCAGAAACTTGTTTGATATTCAGTACATCCGGCGATTGACTAATGTTATAGCAGAGTGATGTCAGTAACGGCGTAGTACGCTTCTTTTGTTGGGCTAATCGTTGCATCACCTTGAGTAAACATCCGGGG